>VWYE01025310.1:0-25757 GCA_013398995.1 Alaudala cheleensis | reverse complement strand
GCCGCCCGCCATTGGCCAGTTCAAGCCCCGCGGCCGGGCCAATCGGGGCGGCGCCGGGCCGTTCAAACGCTCCTAGCGCGGCGGTGATGGCAGCGCGCGCGGCTCCGCAGCTCCCGGCCAGCCGCAGGTCCGAGCCCGCATTCCGCGGTAAGGCCGGGACACCGGGCGGGGACAGGAATAGGGACACCCGGGCACCGAGGGGCAGAGTCGCTCGCTCCCCGCCGCGGGCCGCCCGCCCGCTCGCTTGCCCGCGCGGGGCTGAGCGTTACCGGCCGCCGTTGCAGCCTCGCGCGTCGCCGCGGCGGCTGCAGGAGAGCCGGTGCGAGAGAGGAGCTGCTTGGTGTCTCCGAACAATGGGAGGGGAGGGTAGGCGCTCCAGGCGAGGTCGGAGACCGGGCAGGTCTTGGTAACAACTGTCTCTGTTTTGGTCTTAAAGCTTGCGAGCGTAGGGCTGGGGCCGGTACGGACCCCACCCCGTCCTATCCCCTGCCCCAGGTAGGGCTCCTGGGCTGGAAGCCCTCCCCCATGACAAACGGGATGCCCTGACGTGAAGAGCATTCTCTTGAAAGCATGAAGTGCTGCGCGGACCTAGACCCGCGCTCTTGTGCTTATTTGCTTTTTGACCGGTTCGGCTGCTGCAAGTTAAAGCGAGGGAGTCGCTTTGGTGGGGCTTTGCTGTTTGTGCGAGGGGCGGTGAGAGCCGTGTTTGAAGCAGAAGGTGCTGGGAAGCTCTTGGGATGCGCGCCGAGCTCGCTGCCGTGCAAGGGCTCTTGGCAGGGACACCGCTGCTCTACGAGCTGTGATAGCTGTTTCAGAAGCGGATGATGCACACTGCCTTCTGTACGCTTTGTCTAGAGAAGGGCAAAGAGCTGGGGAAGGGTTTGGAGCACAGGCCCTGTGAGGAGCGGCTGAGGGAGCCGGGGGCGTTTAGGCTGGAGAAGAGGTAAGGTCTCCCCTAGGAGACCTTACCACTCTCTACAACTGCCCGAAAGGAGGGTGGAGCCACATGGGGATCGGCCTCTACTCCCCAGTGACATGTGACAGGACAAGTGGACACAATCGCCAGCTGTGCCAGGAGCGGTTTAGGTTGGACATTAGTAGGAATTTCTTGGCAGAAGGGGTGATTAGGTGTGGGAATGGACTGCCCAGGGAGATGGTGGAGTCACCATCCCTGGAGGGGCAGTGGCAGCTGTTTTTAGGGCCTTTTTAGGATCACTTCATGCTGGTATTAACGCTCCCGATAGTCTTAACATTTGCACAGATGTCCAAATGACAGTGGAAAAGAAACAAATGATTTTGGTCAGTTGGGTTCACGTCCATGGTGCTTTTCATGTGTGCTGTACTTGCTACTGCCAGAAGTGAAAAGCGTGCTTGCTGAACCAGCAGTAACTATGTGAAATACTGGACAGGCATGCAGAAGATAATAGCAAGCCTGACTTCTTCATGTCACAGAATTGTGTTTCTTTTAGCTTAAAACCGCAAACCAGCCATTTTGTGTAACTGTGGAGTTGCAGTCAATCATCCCTTGAATATTGCCTTTCTCAAGAAATTCAAGAATATGTAAGACATTGAGATGTATAAATGAAAGATTTCTTAATCTGTGGTGTCTGTATTTTGTTATGTCTTGATGCTTTTCTAACTGTGTTTCTTTCTTGACTAAGACGTTTTAGCATTAATATTTTAACTGAAAATGTAACAAGTCTGTCTTTCTTAAAACCTGCTAGAACAAAGACGACAGAAAGTTGAAGAGTATCTATCAAGAAAGAAGACTTTTTCTGGTGTGCCCATTCCAGAAGACCAGATGTCAATCAGGTAGTATTTCTACAATGGCATACGTTCTCTTATTTTCATATTCACTAATGTTCCTTCATTTTCATCTCAGCTGGCTGGTGTAACATCCTCTGATGCAAAGATCCTACTTGCTAACTAGAATGTTCGTTTTCAGTCACATGCAGTAGTGCCATGTCTCTTATATAACACATCTCAAAGCACCTGAGGAAGAGTCTGGATTTGTAACTTTAAACTGAGATGCTTTTCTTCTGAGCTGTCAATACATTTTCATAGTTGCTAGGAGACACTACTGGGCTTGGTGGTTTTGTAATTTTCTGGATAGTCTGATGCCAGCTCTGCTGCCTGACTGAAGGTTTTGGAACCTGTCAGTGTGGTAGGAACTACATGTCCTTGTTCAGACTTGCCTCAGGTGGCCTGGGCTCTCATGATTGCAGTAGCTGAGCTTCAGCTTCTTGTACTACTCCCCCTTTCCCCTCAACTGCAGCATTTAGAAACTTGACCTTCTGTAGCAGATGCATTAGACCAGACAAGTTGGTAATCATTCTTAAACATGAGAAATGACACCTACAGTAAATTTCAATCTGTTAGACAGCTCTTTATGGTGTAAGAATGGATGTTTTGCAGCCTGGGTTCTGATCAGTGCTTCCTTAACCATTTGTTCTTGCTGGAGGAATAGTGCAAACTAAACAGAAATACTTCAGTATGAGTACATTCTGCAGGCTGCCAACTGAAACATGTGAACATCTTCTGAAAGTACATTCCTTTGTTGCATGATTCAAGATGTCTTTGAGTTTTGTGGTTTTTGTTTTTGGTTGTTTTTTTTTTTTGTAACAGTAGCAGAACTAGGAGAGCGACTGCCAGTAAACTGCAAGAGAAGTTACAGTGCTCGACATCTCCCAAGCCAGAAATGGTAAGTTTTTGACTGATACTTAAATACTGATGGCACTCTGTTTCTATGGCTACAACTTTTGCTTACTGAAATCTAGTCATGTTCTATGACTTTCAGAGCATGAGAAGTTTGCAGGTGCAGAGGTGTGGTTTGTTAGGACTTTATTTAGTCACTGCTTATTGTATGCTTTTTGGAAAGTTGTCATGTTATAGCAGGAAATGGATCATATATTGATACTCATTTTGTACCCAACAGGAGAGAAAGTTAAAGAGGATACCATTATTGCTGAAATAATGCTTACATTTTAACAACATTTCTTAAGAATCTCAGAGGGGTTTTTGATACATTTTTGAGTCTTTGGAGAAGCTATTTAAAGTCTGATAAGGTCTTCTGTTACAGTAAAAAAAGTTCACTATTACTTGAATGAAAGCCAAACCATTAACAAAATAAACTGTTGAGTGTGTATGCTTTTTCAGTGATGTGCTGGCAAAGCTGAGGTAATCAGAAGTAGATTCCAATATCTAATCAGAGTTTAAGGAAATGTGTTCCCTGTATCATTTCATGTCACTTTCCTGGAATTAAGATGCAGATGATCGTGTTGCGTTGAAATAGCAGAAATAGAGATTCTTTTCCAGATCTGTTCTCAGGGAAAGGTGAGGAAAAAATAGACCTAAGACCTGTGTTCATGTTAGACAGTTTAGAGTTTGGGGTTTCAGAAGATTTGAGATGTGGAGTTATTTGAGGAGAAAAGCAAAAAATTTAAAACTTCGAAACTGAATGTTGAGGAGAAAAATTGCAAAAGTGAGAACAAGTTTTTTTGTAGAAATTTCCTGAAGGGACATATGTTTTTCTGTAAAAATGTCTCATGTAATTTACAGTTGAGTTAAGCTCAACTTTAATTTACATAGTTTCCTGAAATAAGTCCTCACACTCAAACTCTAGTTATGCAGGCTTTATCAAATCTAACTATTAATCCTCAACAACAGCCCAGGAAATTAATTCTCTTTCAGGTGAAGAGCATCTTCCTTAACGTCTGTTCCTGCAGACTTCCATGTGTCATTCACATGCTTTTTTTCCCTGCCTTTGGATATTATGGATATTTCACTCTTCCAAAAGCTGCTGCTTGGACCATGCTGAATTAGTTGCTGTAGAGCAGCTTGTTTGGAGAAGAAGACTAGATTCCATTTTTCATGAGGGGTTGTGCTGAGAACATATGGCTGGGAGTTCTAGTAAAGCCATAAAATTGATGTAACTATTCTCAACCTGCAGCATCCTCTATCTCAATAGTAAGAAAAATTCTCTTCTACCAGCATCTCCTTGTGTCCTTATCACTGCTTTACTTGCTACCTTGTGTTAGTAGACTGTTCACATAAGTGGAGGAATGATGCTGCCATTAAGTGATGAGGTATGCAAACAGATACTGCTAAAGCAAGTTTCTACTTTATAGCTCTTCTAAGGAGGAAATTAGGGCAGTTTAAAGCCAGCAGTTGCTTTAAGAGTTTAATTTCTAACTTTCAAGGCAGAATTTAAGCAATTTTTATTTGATTTTTGATGTGAATTCTGCAGTAATAATTGTCAAATAATCTATCAATATTTATGCATTACTTCTGTGGGCACCTCTAAACTGGCATTTACTGTTAAGCTCTTTAGTCCTGTCAATCATTGGAAGCCTCTTTGGGAACAAGTAACATGCAGCATGAACATACTTCTAACATTTCCATGAATTTGCTTTTGATTTCAGGAAAATAAAGAGAATGCTGATAAAGTGTCATGGGACGAATCAATTGTAAACTCAGAAGTAAATGTTACTTTAAACTCTTCTACAATCCCACTGACAAGTTACATATCAGGGACAAACTGTAATCTTGAAAATCAAGCTCCAAATAATAAAGTCATTGATATAAAATCTCAGCATGTATCACTTACCAAGGCCATCTTGGAAATAAAAAGAATTAAAGAGAGGCATTTGATAGCAGAAAAACAAAATGCAAGTGTCATCATACCAAAGAAAACAGCTCTTGGCAGATATCGTGGCAAAGTTATCCAATCCAAGGTAAATTCTTTCAGGAAAGCAGAAAAAACTGAGGGAGAAAAGAGTTCTTTACCAGACAAGAAGCTTTTTCCTTCCGGCACCAAACAAGCAGCAAATTCTTTGTCCACAAAAAGCTGTAATGCAGTTCTGAAGACCATCAAAGTCGCAAACAACCCTAAGTCCGTAAAATCAAATGGTGTACTGCCATTGCACAGCAAACCATCTGATAAAGCTACTACTAACTCACAGTCTGGTCTGAAGAAACAGCTGACATATACTGTGGCACCAAAGAAAGTAACAGTCCCAAAAGTGATTGGTGGAAGGGGACCACAGCCACTGAAGGCTGCTTCTAGCAATCCTGACCGCAGAGTGCAGGCTGTGAAGAAATATGCAGATTTTTGTGAAGATGCAAGGCCAGAAGGTCCAGCAAAATCAACTTCTGTTGCTCCTGGTACAAAATCAGGACAGAATTCTAAAACGGATGGCAACAGAAAATCTATTCTGCCAAAAGAGTCAGCAGAAGAGAGACGGTAACTTAATTACTGTTTTAGCTTACTCTTGAAAGTTATTTGGTCCTTTTTCCCAAGAATATCTAGTTTGATTTTTTTTGTTACTGTAGACTCTAAAAAACAGAGAACTAAGTATTTGGACTTGGTGCCCAAGGACAGTAGACTAAAACTTTAGGCTTAAACTGAGAAATCAGGATTCAATTGCAGGAGCTCTCCAGGCTTACAACTTTTCCCTTGCAGTTAAAAACTGGATGTTGGTGGAGCTGTTTTTTTTTAGTCAAAGTGTTGTGACAGCCTTAAGGATGACAGATAATCCTGTAAATTAATTTAATGTGCATGTTGCAGTTAAAAAAAATGACTGAGGCAGGATGTATACAGGAGGAGCATCTTAACAGATTGAAGGAGAGAACTTGTCAATGACATTTTTCAGTTTGGTGAGTGCAGCATAGACAATGGGTGGGAATATGATCCACAGTCTAAAAGTTATTTAATATTTTTCATGTAGAGCTCCTTGAAGTAAGTCACACTTGCTAAAAATTGATGGTCTAGGGGGTGGGGTTGAAATGAAACATTAAAACTGAATTACACTTCATATCAGTTTCAGATTTTATAAATTGTATGATACGGTTGTTTTGGGCTGTTGTCCACACTTTGTCTTAAGATATTAGTTTCTAGTTTTCTGGTTTGAAGTGGGATGGGGGAAAAAGGTGACATAGATGAATGATTCAGAAGCATTTTACCTTCTTTTGAAAACAAGTGTCTGTAACATAAGTCTATTGTTGCAGCTGCAAGGAAAGAGATTAAAGTGTTTTAACCTGGTAGATACCTAAAGCAGACAGTAATATGCGTAGTTCTGAAATTTCCATGCAGATCTAGAAGGCAGCTTTATTCCTTTTGGGATTAATGGAAGAAGACTCAGACTACCTGGAAAGTGTATCTTGGTATAACTTATCCTAATTAGTGTCAGTCAATGCAAAAAAAAAAAAATTATAAAACATCTGTCACTTCAGCTAGTAATGTTCCTAAATGCAGAGCTCGCCTGGATGAATGGAGGTTATCTAGAGGGAAAGTGATGAGAAGACCTCCTATACATGTACTTCTGGGACCCCAGTCTAAAAGTGAAGAACAAGAACTCTCTGCTGCTGATACAGAAAAGGTCAACAAGACTCTAAGTGAATGCCTGCAGTTAACAGAACAGGTACTTGGATCCTGCCTACTGAATTCTGATCATATAGGTCCTGACAACATGAAAATCCTCTGGGTGTGTTAGACCCATGTGAGTAAGATACAGGAGACTAACTCTTCCCCAAGTGAAGCAATATCATAGCTTTTGCCAACAGCTGAAGAACTTTATTAACTCACTGAGCTACTAAGTAAGTGTAGGCAATAATGGTAATAATAGTAATTGAACTGTAATGTAATGAGAGTAGCTAGAAGGAATTAACCTAAAACAAGTTTGCATTTCCAGAAACTTATCTGTACTTCTGAAAAAGTCTGTTTCAAGTAGTTCTGAAGATGCCTGTTCATCTTACCACCCCTTCTACTTGCACTGTATAAGTAATTCTAATTTTGAAGAATAGGTGAATAACAATTCTGCCAAAGAAAAAAAACCCTTGCTTTCCACTTCAAAAGCAGCAAAACTACAGCACTTAAATGTGTCAAATGCATTTAAATCTCTTCTTTTGTATTGACTTTAGGGACACCAAGGTGAAGAAGTACGTGCCATGTTGGAAGATCTGATACTGAGTGTTCCTGGTGTTAAAAAGCTTGCAAAATACTGGATCTGCTGTATGCGTCTTGGACATATGGGCCATCTTGGAAAGCTTATTGCTGTCTATGAGGAGGCCATTTTGGCAGGAGCAGTGGTAAGCAACTTTTCTTAAAACCTGAGACTAACAATTAGTGAGGCATGTAAAATACAACTGCTTCTGATTTTACTAAATACCTTTATAGTAGGTATAAATATAAATATGTCTGTAGGAGGAGGAGAGCTGCATGGCCTACGTGACCATAAAAATAATGTATTTGGTTTGCTCTGTAACCACTGTAGGTACTACTGGGAAGAAGAAAGGTATAGGATCATCAAAGTACCCTATGATGTTCTGCCTAGAAGGAGTTAAGGACTGAGATTTCTAGTACCACTAGAAACCCAAAATAGAACTTAATTTCACCCTTGCTAATGGACTTCATTCCTGTGCTTAAATATTAGCAAGATTTCAGGGCATCAAATACATCTTTAGCACACCAAATACTGGAAATGCAGGATTCACTTGTGTTCTGACTTAAATCTGAATGGAATTAAAGAAAGGGTTTGTTATATGAACGTCATTATGCCAGTCAAATAAGATGAGATGATACTTAATTTTGGAATTGTTTTTCTAAAACAGTACAACTCTTTTTCAGCCCAGAGAGGAATTGCGACACACGCTAATAGATACGATCAAAAATACTGAAGGTCTTTTGTACTCTGACGATGGTAAGTCTGAGTGCTCTGTTCTAGTTATGTGTCTGACTTGACAGGCAACACAAGCTGTTTAAAGTATTTGTACTGATCTTTAGTTTTAATTAATGGAAAATTTTCCGTGATCATTTTATACTCAATTGTCTTTGAAAACAGTCTTGCCTAAACAAAGCCTTTTCAACAGTGGGCATGTTAAAATGATTGGAGATGCTCTTGTATTCAAACTTGTTACTTAAACTATATCAAAGCTGTGTCATCCAGCTATCTCAGCCTGATAATCAAAGAGTAAATAAAAATACTCTTGTGGGCTAAAAATCAATGCCTCTGACACAAACTCATTCACTACCAGAAGTCTGGTTGTGTTATGGCATGGTGTCAATTAATGTTGTAAATATTCTAATTTTGGAAGTAAAGTAGCCATAACTATTTCCCTTCAATGTAGCTAACCTGACAAGTATCTGAACCCGGAAACTGGCTGAAATACTTGTTGAGAGCTGCTGCACTTGAAGATAATGACATCTCAGGATGTGTACTTAGCCTGAGCTTTCAGGTTGCAGGATCTTGAAAGTGGCTAAAATTATCAGCCACTTAAATTGTTGTGGCTCAGACACCAATGCATACTTTTATTCTCATGTAAAACTTTAATGTTTCAGGTATCTCGCAAAAAACATTCTCTTTAGTTGTAACTAATTGCAGGTGTACTTCAATGTTTCATTTTTAGGAGGAACTGTGATGGAAGCTCATGTAAGTGAGGTAGTGGAAGTCAGCAAGGAACCTAATTTGTCTGTAGAGCCAGTTCAAGAAACCTTTAAAGATGTCTTTTCTGCTGATGACCAAAAAGAAGAGAGTGATAATAAGGCAGAGACAAGCAGTGAAGTTACCAAAAAAGAAGAAATTGATTTAGACTTAAAACCAACAGGAGAGATCTTGTCAAAAAAGAGTAAAAAGCACAGAGCTAAGGAACGGGCAAAAAAGAGAGGAAAATGTGAAAAAGAACAGAATGAGGATGGGATAAAAAATACAGACCAAGCAATTAATTCTCCTGAGAAGGAGAATGACACATCATATTCAATGAAATACAACCCTCCTACCACACCATATTTGGAAAGGTAAGATTACTTCAGGTAACCATCTGTAGTCTGTAGTGTCTGGAGTAACTCTGTGTCCTGTTAAAACAAGGAGGCACTGCAGTTATGGCAACTTAGTTAAAAGCTCTCAAGAACTACATTTTTAACATGGCTTACTCTTTCAGAAGGAAGAAATTTTAAGTAAGCTTCTCTATTTATTCAAACTGTTTTGCTTTTTGAGTGGTTCACTACAGAGTAACCAGATATCTAAATTCCAGATTTAGGATTCCCTTCCACTCCAACATGGCAGTAGCAGTTCTACACTGAGCTAGGTAAAGAGAAAGATGTCTCTGTTCCTCCCCTTTTCAAATGTAGATAAGGTCATATGTCATATAACTCACAGTTAGTGAACAAGATGTAACTGGCCTTTTAAGATTATTTTAATTGTTATCTTGAGGCAAAAACCTGGGTAGTAACCTCAGCACAAACCAACTAATACTTAAATTATGGAAAAAAAAACAACAAAAAGTTTTTCTTCTAAGACAGTAGACATAGGAAAGTTGTGCTCAGTTTTGATATCTGATGGAGTTGGAGTTCTGGCAGGTGTCCACTGTCCCTTGCAGCAGAAAGACCAGTTTCCCCTGATTGAATGGGAAAGAATCTTTCTTTGGGAACTCTTTCCAGGAGGTTTTCTGGGTTATAATATTTTGCTCAAGAAGAGTTGTACATCTGGTTTTAACTGAATGAATGCGAAAGGACCTGTTTCCTTTGGCTGTGGGAATGGGAAAGAGTTGAACGGGAATCATAACTTGCTATTTCTGCTGGTTGCCGCAGAGGTAACTTGTATGATGGTGTGATTTTTATTTTTTTTTCTTTTCCTAAGTGTGAAGATGCATCCTGAGGCAAATGACTGCAGTGCTAAAGATCTGAAGCTTGTAACTCCTTTGCGATATTCTCAACGCATTCGGGAGAAGATGAGCAAGCTGCCTGATGCTATTAAAGATCAAGATCCATGTGTCTCTTCACTTGAGCAGCTGGAAGACTTGGAATCAAAAGCCACTGTGTTGATCCACAAACAGAGCAATGCCCTCCAAGAAACACGTGCTGAAACAGAAGAGTAAAAGTAGTGCTACTGCTACAGGGGCATTAAAGATTTGATACTTTTTAGGGAGAGTTGAAGGGTACTTGTTTTATGCAGCTTTGAAAAAGGAGCTGTCTAAAATTTTTGTGGGCTGCCTGAGTCAGTCAACATAAAGACAACAGTGCTTAGTCTAGTACTTAAACCAGGACTGATTTGTCATGCTTTTGAAAAGGCAGAAGCTTTAAAAGTTTGTTTACTATGTTTCATTATATTTTCAATTAAGTACTAGGTATAATGCTTCATGTTAACAGTTGATAGTAGTATATTGCTAATACCTACTGTTTTCTTGTTGCAATTCCTATGAATTCCTTAGAAACACAATCCGTTAGTTGAAGAAAACAGTAATGTAGGTGTTCCAGTAATGCAGTATCTACTCTGACAAAATTTAGCTTTGAAAAGTGAAGCCAGCTAATAAGGTGTATACTGAATTTAAGCTGTTGTATCTAGTTTTAGGCCTGCTTCAACAAAGCAATTTAATCTCTTTAGTTACTGAGATTTCTTCATTATCAATTCTAGATGAGGTCTGATACACTACTTACTATGTGACAGTTTTTATGTTGGTTTGTATTACTCTGTACTATGGTATACATATTAAACTCATCAATTTAGTTGTGTTTGTTCTTTATTTAAAGGTTAAAGGTATTTAGTCTGTCCTTGAAAGTGAACTGTCAAAGCAGAGCCATGTCTGGGCCCGTTCAGCAGAGCAGCAGTGCCAGGGCCTCTAAGAGGGCCGGGTCCTCACGACCACGGGGCGGGCGGGGCCAGCGCTGCCCCGGGCTCGGAGCCAGCTCCTCCCTCTTGCCCATCTCCGCCCCAGGCAGGCCGGGCAGCTCGGAGCCAGCTCCTCCCTCTTGCCCATCTCCGCCCCGGCAGGGCGGAGCGAGCGGTGGCACGCTGCCGNAGCTCGGAGCCAGCTCCTCCCTCTTGCCCATCTCCGCCCCAGGCAGGCCGGGCAGCTCGGAGCCAGCTCCTCCCTCTTGCCCATCTCCGCCGCGGCAGGGCGGAGCGAGCGGTGGCACGCTGCCGGGGCCTTGCCGCAGGTCTCGGCCCGGCCCGCCCAGGTGAGTCTCCAGCGGGGCCTGAGGGGCTGGGGGCGGGCTTGGCCTGCTCCTCCGCAGCGTAAAGGAGCCGGAGGAAGCAAAGAGCTCATCAACACCTTAGAAGACCCTGCGTGCACACAATGCACAGAGGATGCTTGGATTATGGATAACCAATTTAAAAGCACCAAGATTTTGAAAAAAGGATATCACCCCCCTGCTGGATGTGAGGGATCCTTCAGGGGCTGTGGTTTTTAGCAGGAAGTAGGATCATGTGTGACTTTCAGCAGCTGTGGAAGTCTCACGAGGGCTGGGACTAAGCTCCGTATTGGAGGAGAGGACACTACCTCACTCTGTGCCATGGGACTTGCAGGTTGGACATTAGGGAGATTTTCCTCACAGAAGAGGTGATTAGCCTTTGGCATGGGCTGCCCAGGGAGGCGGTAGAATCACCGTCCCTGGAGGTGTTTAACTAAATGTGGCACTTAGTCTAGTTGACACGATGTTGGGTCATGGGCTGGACTTGATTATTTCAGGTGTCTTTTCCAACTTAGTTGATTCTGTGATCCCGTGATGTAGTCTAGTGATAGGACAACTGGGAACATTTCAAAGGTACACGAGGGAAGGGTTACTTGAGACACTAGGAAGCACTTTCTTACTGAGAGGGTTGTTGAACATTGGAAGAGAATTCTTGGAGAGGTGGTCAATGCCCTAAACCTGTTAGTATTCAAGAAACATTGTGACAATGCCATTGTCATGCTAATTTAACTTTTGGTCACCCCTGGAGTGGTCAGGCAGTTGCACCAGAAGACCACTGTAGGTCCCTTGCAACTAAAATACTACATTATATATCTTCCAGTTCTTGAAGTCTTTGCACAGTAAATTTTACCAGTTTGATCCTGCTTATGCTGTTTTAAGTGAGAATTGTCACCAGAAACTTTAAGCTTCTTGTTTCTATTATTCTGCCTCTGAGTTTTCTTTACTGTTATGAAACCACCTGCAGGAGTGCAGGTAACAAAAAGATGTGAAACTGTAAGTCTATAACTGATAGTTTTGAAGAGCTTTAGCATTTTAAATTAAAAAAAAAAAAAAGCAGGACTAGCACTATAATATCTGAAGTTGTACTTTTGGGAGGCCTCATCTTCAGTAAAATCAAGGTAATAGTGCATGGAAGTGTGTCATGGTGATGCTGGACAGTTAGGTACCCACATTTATCACCCTTTCTTGTTATTTTTTGAGGGTCTTTTCTCATGCAGGTTATATTAAGAGAAAATTTTAAAAACTGTTGAGATCATGACAAAGTTTAGAAGATAATCCTGTGAACGAAGAAAAGTGTTTGAACTGGATTTATAAAGAATGGAAGGCTACAATGTGTTGAAAGTACTGGGAGAGGGATCCTTTGGCAGAGCTCTCCTAGTTCATCACAGAATCAGTGACCAGAAGTATGTAATGAAGGAAATAAGGCTTCCAGTGGTAAGTGTGACACAAACATCACCTCACCCACCACTTAAAAAAAAAAAATTCTAATTCTGGGTTTATTTTTGAAATGCTGAACACTTTTGCTGTGAGTTTTGTGTATTAGACAGGTGTGTGGTATGGTTACTGTATAACTACATGTTGAACTGATGTTGGTACTAGGTGAAGTGTACATGGTTAAATTTGGGATTTTAGGAAGTGTAGCAGGTATGCAGATGCTTAGAATGAAATCCCTGTTCCCCCAATGCCCTTGGCTCAATTGCCATTGCTTTCACTAAAATGCAAATTTCATCTTCAATGTCTAATGAGGAAATTAGTGTCATATTACTGCTGGTAAGCAGCTATTTGGGTTACACTCTCTGCACTCAGCTAAGCTAAAAGTCACAAAATGGGAGGCACTGGCTTTCTGAGGCAAAGCTCAGCTGAGACCTGGGCACTTTGCTTTATATTGAGTTCATGCAGACCATCATCTGATTCAAAGTCAGTGTGTACTGGTTCATTATATAGTTCTGTACTTTTAAAATAGAAAGAAGTCATTAATTCAAATAGGAAGAGATTCTCTCAAATTAATAAAAAACCCAGCAAAATACAAAATACCCAAAAAACCCAAAGAAGTCTTCAGCTAATAATAAACCATAGATTAAAAAGATGGGGCTTTTAAAGTTTCTAAATGACTTAAAATAACTGAAGAACAATTCTTAAAAATATTTTTCTTTGGAAAATGAGGCACTTTATGTGCATACATGAAAATCTGTTAGTGTGAAATTTACAGTAAGTGTATTTATATTTTCAGTCTTCATCTGGTGTAGAGAATTCTAGGAAGGAAGCTGTTCTTTTGGCTAAAATGAAACATCCAAATATCGTTGCCTTTAAAGAATCATTTGAAGGTAAGTATAAAAATTTAAATTCCTTCATTTTGTTTGAAGTTGCATACTCCTCAGGGACTGAGATTATTCTCTTTTTATGTTTATAGTACATATTATAAACAAAACACACGTTTATTGTAACACATAGCATGGAGTAGGAGCTTTCTAGTAAAAATCAATACATATCCTTCTAATGAAAATAATAATTATTCTTAAATTACCAAAAATTTAGCTGATGGACATCTGTATATAGTGATGGAATATTGTGACGATGGAGATCTGATGCAAAAGATTAAACATCAAGGAGGAAATTTGTTCCCTGAAGACACGGTAAGAAAAGACATTGTTTTGAACCAAGGGAATCCTTTTCCATGTAAACTGAAAGATGCTGATTAACCAAATTAGAAATATGCAAACATCTTGGTGAAACAAAGTAACTTACAGATAGAATTGGAGGATTACTTTTTTTATGGTTTTCAGCAGATCAAGATAAGAACTGGACTGAAAGGAGTAAAAAAAGAGAATGCTACTTGTATCTGAAAATTGTTTAGGTAGTGCAAAAACCAGTGAGGCTTGTATGCAATTAAGTAGGAATTTTACACAACCTTCAGGCAGAATTTAAAGCATAGTAAGAGTAATGCAAATGAGAAGTGAACAAACCACTCTGGCAAGATAAATAAAGCTAACCAGGAGAATAAATGCCTGCTTTTTTTATGTAGCAGTTAAAGGTTTAAACCATTCCGTACGTGCGAACTCCTTTTACCAGAGAAGCTATAAAATTACTTAGGAGAAGGTTCAGGAGGACATTGTAGTGAATAGAAGCTACTTCCTGCTACAGTTACGAGCCTTCCTTAAAATGAAAGGACCAGAAACCTCAACTAATTGAATATTTGGATTTTCTATGCACCTCTTGTAAGAGTTTTCTTTTTGTACTTAAAAAGGAACACATTTCCTTTTGGAAACAGTGTGCTATTTCCACATTGCTCCGGTTCCGACCCGGTTCTGGTGCCGCCGAGCGGGGCCGGGGCGATCCCCGCGGAGGCTGCAGCCGCGCGGCGCTGGGTTCGGGAGCGCCGGCTCTCAGCGGTGGGTCTTGCGGGCAGCCGCGGCTGCTCCGTGCCAGGGGGAACGGGCGAGTGGAATAATCACAGGCGGCGAGGGAGAAAAGGTAGCGAGGCGGTTTCCTTTGGCAGAGATCTCCTTTATTGCCGACGATTTCTGGATCCAAAGGAACCCAGAGCGCGGGAAAAGGGGGCTTATATGTGTTTTGCCAGGGAGGGGGATTTCCAACTTGGATCCAATAACAGGGGGTTACAGCATAACTGGCAATTGGGGTAACCAACCGGGGGTGGGATATTAATATTCAGTAACTGCCCAGTTCACCGGGGAGCGAACCTTCCCGAACCCTTCGGGGTTTTAGCTCACCAGAGCTGGTTGCCTAGCAACGAGCTCACGGTGGGAGGAGAAGCAGAGCGCGGCAGCTTTGAAGCTGCCTGCACTCGGAGCCTCACACAGGCTCGCTGCTTCTCCAAGGAAGAGCAGTCTGATTTTGGGCTGCCACGCCACATGGCTTTTGTTTTTGTTTGTTATTTGGTGGTTTGAGGTTTTTTTCTATTTGGTAATTTACCGTGTAACTTTAGTTAACTTGCTTATAAAATGGCCATCAGCTAAGCCAGGCAGCCATTTCCCATCTTCATTATTGCTATGTATTATTAGAGTTTTTTGGACACAGGTAATAAACATTCCTTCTGCCATGCTAAAATATAATCTGTCATGAAGAACTCAGTCTTCAATGCTGCTTGGAGGCTGTTGTGCTGGAGTTTTAACTCCTAAATGTCCTGAATGCTTTTGTTCTCCTATTTGTTTTTTTTTTTTTTTTAATCTCTTAGTAAAGTATTCATTATATTGAGCATTGAGCTGTTATAACTCTTGGCTGCTGTTTTTCAGATCCTTCACTGGTTTGTTCAGATGTGCCTGGCTGTGAAGCACATTCATGATAAACGTGTGCTACACAGGGATATAAAATCCAAGGTGAACAGACCATTAATTGTTGCCATTAATGAGCTCTCCTGCATGCAGAAGTTACACCCCCTCTTTCATAATTGCCTGTAATGGCTAAGTTCTGTATTTAGGCCTAAGAATATCATGTAAATGAAATTGTTGAGTGCATGGGATGATGTAATACTGTGGGTGTAAACGTCATCTAAGTGTAGCTATATCCTTCATAGCCACACTGCCAATAGCACCAATTGCTTATGACAGACTGCATATAATTTAAAAGAATTACAGAACTATAAAAAAAGCATATGGATTATGCAGCCTGCAAATACCTTCCCTGACAATTTTTTTGTTTTTCACTCTTCTCTGTCAGAAAGAGGGAAACTCAGAAGAAAGTGGGCCCTTGGTTTGAGTATAGCATAGAGATTATTGCAATTCTAAGTTCTTATTCTTCCTCTGCTACTGATGCTGGGGCTTTAGGCCCATAAAGCCTTTCTGTTTTGATGCTTTTTGGTAGAAGTGTTAGGAGAGGCAAGTAAAAGGAAACACAAAGATAAAATATCAGAAGTGGTTATTGCTATGTTTTCTGTATATCCAAACTGCAGAAATGATTCGTAGAAGAACATTCAAGTGTGTTAATCTTTGCTCTTGAAATGCAGAATGTCTTCCTCACTCAAAGTGGAAAAGTCAAATTGGGAGATTTTGGATCTGCACGCCTTCTTGCACAGTATGTACACATCCCAATGATCTCAGTGGTGTCAAGTTTTATTTTACCATTGACAAACAGTACAGAGTTCATAAATCAGGAGTTTTCACCTGACATTTCTTCTTTGCTGTTTCATTAGTCCGATGTCATACGCTTGCACCTATGTGGGAACTCCTTATTATGTGCCTCCAGAAATCTGGGAAAGCCTGCCATACAACAACAAAAGGTACTCGTGTTTCCAGTGGTCACAGATAATGCCTGACTGATGGATGAGTTTTTTATTGCTGTCTCAGTCTGGCTTTGTGGCTTATCCATATCTGTTTGGGAGAAATACTGAACTGAAGAATATTTACAAATCCATAATTACTTTTTTTTTTAAGATGATAGTGAGTAAATTCCTCTTTACTTAGGTAGTTGAGAGCACAGTATCTTTAGTCCTAGAAGTCTGAAAACCAGTGTGCAGACATCTGTTTTGGAGAGTAAATGCACACGTACAAACATGCTAACTAAGTAAGTGGGTATATATGCACAAACATAGGTATGTGTGCTTGCATCTTTTTGCTGGTCTTATTTTTGGGGGGATGGTTTTATGGATGATGGTTGATGGATCATTTTTTAAGGTCTTCATGCCAGTCTTGATAATGGTACAAAATGGATTACTTAGATTTACAGAGCCCAGTTATTCTGGTCCTTATGCAAAAACTGAGATTGATTTTTCAGGGGACGTAAGAAACCTTCTACAGTTCAAGTTGATTCCTGCTCTTCTTGCAAGAAAGGCTTCAGTTGCTCCTTGTGCAAATGGCAGTATTCACTTTTGGTGGAAAATTATGGGGTTTATTTTTCTCAGTAGGAGAATTCTTTTTGGCAGGGCCAGAATTCCAGCTCTCAGAATTAGGATTTAGTGGCTGCCATTTGATTTTAAGGGCCATAGAATACAAAGGCTTTCAAGAGCAGAAGGATAAATATTGTTGGAGCAAACTGCTTAAGAGACATCCTAGGAATAAAAAGCCAACTATAACTGTATGTCAGTCATCTTTTTACATGATAGGGTAGGATAAAATAAGTAAGAACCTTTCCACGGGAGAGGTTAAACATGTAATTGTATTGTCTTTTATGGTTACTTTAATTTATTTTTAGCTTATGTACACAGATTAAATCTCACACTGTTAAGCAAGATATTAAATTGTAATTTCTGACTCAAAATTTTCATCTCCCTCTGTATCTACAGTGATATATGGTCTCTGGGGTGTATTCTGTATGAGCTGTGCACTCTTAAACACCCGGTAAGTATAGGTTTTTGGCTATCAGAAAAGTTTTGGAATTCCTTTAAACTTAATTAGCAGTTAGCTGTACTGTAGAGTTGACTGAAGTGCTTGCTGCTGCTTCCAAAAGAGGGAAGTATTGCTCCACCCTTCCCATGCCTTCTCCACTACATGCTTCTATTTCAGCAGTTCTTGGGACCTGCTGGACCCTTCTGTAGAAGACTCCATTTTCAAATTTGTCAGAAAACAATTGTTTTTTTAACTGGTTACTTTTTCTCAGTATCAGTGAGGTGATCTGGGCAAATTGAGTCCAGCAGCTGCCAGGCTGCTTCCAGATACCTGCAGTTGCAAGAGCATTGCATTTTACAGGATCGAGGTAATCCCAGGACATGGTGACAAAGACACTCAAAATCTTTGCTAATGAAAATACATGGTGTGCAACTACTATTTAGCTACTATTGCTAAATATACGTACTTAGCAACAAGCATTTTTGTAGCTTGCACCAGTGATACACCTTTGCTTATTCTTCAAATCAAACAAGTCACTGTTCAAGAACCATTCTCTTGTTGGAACGGAAGGGACCTTGATGAACGATTTTTTCTGTCATTTCATTTCTTGGACAGTGTTGTTATGTTTCTTATGTGTTAACATCCTCTGGCTTCTCCATACAGACATGTAGGTAAAATGAGAGCCCTTATCAGGATATGTTTGTTTTGCAGGAATATGAGACCCTAATTGAGCATCATTTTGTCTTAGTTTTTTATAAGCAGCAGTTTCCTTTCATTAGCTAATTACTGTGTCTTGAAATCAGAGAACCACAGAATATTCTGAGTTGGAAAGGACTCACAAGGATCATCAAAGTCCCAGCTCCTGACCCTGCAAAAGACAGGCCTAAGAATGATACATATGCCTGAGAGCATTATTCACATCCTGTTGATCAATAAAAGGTTCTCCACAGCTGCAAGTGCCAGCTGTGCTAGAGTGTGTAAGCTTATACTGATGTGACTGAGGGATAGGGGAGCCTGTGCACAGGGGTGTGTTAGCCTGAGTAGGGCTGTGGCAAATCTTTTGCAGTGTCAGGGTTATTGAGGCAGAGCTCAGACCTGGTATTCCAAGGAGGGGAGTATTCTTCCCTTATTAGCAGTGTTGAAAAGTTATGGTTTTCATGTGATGGTCATGTATAATCTATCAGAGGTGATACAAAGAGATGACACTGCATGGGTGCTTGGCACCATGCAGACAAGCCAGCAAGGTGTAATCCAAAGAAACTTGCTGCATGGGAGCTAGAAGTTCTCAGACATTGAATTTGCAAGAGGATGGTGGTACTTTTACAAGCTACTTTTGATGATTTTTTTTTAATCAACATCTGCCTATTTCCTAGCTTACTGTTTTACTTTTGTGGTTTGAGTCTGATGTCAAGTATGTGGATTGATGAATTTGATTTCTATAAAAATAAAATTTGAACAACCATACATTTAGAGGAGTAATTTTTATCTGCTTTTCACTTGCAGAAGTTATCCTACATTATGTCAGCTACTTTTTACCTTACGCTTAAACTCTGTCTCTAATATTAGTTTATTTTTAATGCAGTTTCAAGCCAATAGCTGGAAACATCTCATCCTTAAGATATGCAAAGGGTCCTATGATCCACTTCCATCTCACTATTCCTATGAACTTCATTACTTAATAAAACAGATGTTTAAGAGAAACCCCCAGAATCGTCCATCAGCCAGTACCATTCTTGCAAGAGGTTGCTTAACCAAACTTGTGAAAAATTGTTTGCCTTCTGAGGTATGGTATATTCTTCGTCTCTAGATTTAAGCAATACTATCTACATTTTAAATACTATATCCTTTTCATTTGTAATTTGTTAGTGTATAACTGTAAAGTGTAGTGTGGCGTAGATCTTACTCTAAAGGCAATACAGTTGTAGACTTTGCAGAACACTCGAGTTTTTAAAACCATTTCTTTTGAAAATTCAAGTTGGATATTGACCTGATGCTGATAAAATTACATATTGTTAGCTGGAACAGTGCACTTGTATACTGAGTCTATTTTTAGCAAATAGTATATGCAATAATTTGAAGAAGTTTAAAATTATACTTCCATCTCTCCATACACATTTCAGGTGGCAAATGAGTTTGAGCAGGTATTAAAAGAAACTAAGAAACATGCAGGCAATGCAGCAAGACAAAAGGGTAAGCCAGTAACATTTTTGTTGATGTAAGGAATGACAAAATGAGTAGGAAATACAAGATCTTAAATGCAGCTATGAAACATAAGCATTATATGTCCAAATTTATTTTTAATTATTTCAAAATCTTGTATTATTGAACTTACATGGAAAAATGCTTGAAGGGTGTAAATTATATTCCAACACAAGCAGAGTGCAAAGCTGCAATATATGTATTGTAAGTCTTAAGACTTGTGCTAGAAATAAACTTTCTAGTTTTAGAATCAGCAAAACTCTTAACAGTGGCATGTATTTTAAATATGACAGTTCTTTCTTTCCCAGAATATGGTGAAGCAAGTTATGTTCATTATTTAATTTCTAGAGAAAGAATGTTGGTCTATTTTGTTCTGCATAAGTTTAGCTGCATCACAATTGGTGCCCATTTGGAACAGAATAGTAGCAGGACTCTGTTGAGAATGAGCTCTGTTGTAAGAAGTGTGAAGAAGCTGTCACATAATTGTCATTGCTTGGTTCAGTGGCGTTGTTGTCATACCTCTGGAATACCTCTTTACAAATATTTGCTAAAGGTGTTAACTCTTGGATCTGTTATTTAATGTACCAGGTAGTGTCATGGCTGGTGGAAGTTCAAACAAGAAAGAAAATAGAGTAAGTATTCAAATATAAACATAATGCTTCTATTTTAGTAATTTAGAATATTCTGTATTATAGAAGAGTTTTATTATTCTCCTGCTAAACCATAAATCAGTCTATTTGTGTTCAAATGGCAGTTTTCCTTGTGTTTCCCACCATGCTAACTTTTTGATTCTTCCTATGCTTAGTTTAGTTCCAAAGTGGATTTTCTTATAACCCTGTCAAAATAAAACCCAAAAAAACCCCATCTCTTGTCTTTCTAATTTTTTTTTTTTTGATACTGCAAAAGACTATCCATTTTCTTTGCTTTGGGGACACATTTAGAACTGGCTGCTGTGGAAACATAGTTCTGGACATAGTTCTCACCAGGTTTTAGAGCCCATATGAGATTTCAGGAGAGGAGAATTAAGTCACAGGTGGCCAAGATGTTCCCTATGGGTACATTACCATAGCTTGACTCAGCCATATTCAGTATATTTTAAAAAAGCATGTTACCATGGGGCTTTTTTTTTTTCCTTTTCGTAGACCTGTCAGTCTTGAAAAGTTTAATATTTGGGTGCATCTTGTTTTCCTTGGGAATGTGAACAATTTATATTGCTTGTGTTCTTAAATGTAAAAAAAAGCCCCAAACAACACATTACATCAAATAACTACATGTGTGCTTAGCTTCAGAAACTGAGGTTGTCTGTCATGGGCACACAGTGTGAAATACAGTGCAATATAAGTAGTGTGCAATTGCAGTTGGCTTCACAATGTTAGTGGTTTAGTTTTCAAATCTTCCAATCTTTAGGCCAGGTATTTTATAGCAAAACTGAAATAATTAATGCCATGTTATTATGACTGCTTTGTCTTTCTTGAAAACAAGGATAGTAATTAATACAGTCTTTAATCTTTTAAAAAAGCAAAGGGAAGATGAAAGTAGCAGGCATAGCCACTCAGAAAGGAAGAATGCTGAGGGTTTGAGTGAAGGCACAAGGGAACAAAGGAAATCTTACCAAGAAGGTAAGTTTTACAGTTTTAAGGGTGATGCACTTCCTTCTGTGTACTAGTATCTATGTGTCAGCGATACAACCATTTAAATAGGTGGCTCAAACTAGTCTCGGGTAACTCTAGACAAGAAAATCATGTCACCATCAGTTACTTCTGCAAGTACATTGATTCATACTGCTCATCTGAGATGGGAAAAAAATTAAAAACTTCTCTTGTCAAAGTAATAAAAAATGACCATTTGAAAACATTTGGAATAGAGTAAACAGATGGGGAACACTTTCCAGTTCAGATTTGCACCCACAGAATCAATCAAACAGCACTGCTAGTTAAGTGATTCTTAGTACTACTTTGCCTGGACAGGGCAGTCTGGACATGGAATCAGGTTAGATGCTGGTTATCTTGGGGATTTTTTGTTGCCATTACAATATCAACTTCTGCTGTCCTTCCAGGAAGTACTGTTCCGTCACATGCCCACAGGAGGCAATGGGAGAAGAGAATATCCAATACTGTGCTGGATGTCCTGGAGAATGCATCCTTGCTTTCTTCCAGTTTTACACCTGAAGAGACTGAAAGTAAGATTTAATTAAATGTGTTTTTAATTCAAGTAATGTCAGTGATTCTTTACAGATTTTAAAAGCCAAAACTTTACATGGCATGTTTAAAATGTTAAAATAATCTTAAAATATTTCATAAGTGAACACTCAAAAAGTTCACTGTTCTGAAGAGAATTTGTGTTTTTGTGTGACAGGAGGATTGCACAGAGTGATGAGACTGACAGATAACAATTTAGCAACCCTAAAATGATAATCATCACTAAGAAATTATCCTACAATACTCCTTTTAATAAACCATTTGTGGAGGTAGCAGTGAGGAATTCATTTAGTGCAGAATGCAACCACCTGTCTTCCAAGTACAGCACACTATTGGGAGCATAAAACATTTACACCTCTACTTTTGTTGTAATTTAACATACAGGTTAAGGCCAGTGACAAGAATTATCAATGATGTACCTCAGATATGAGGCAGAGACCTTTCTTTTGATTAAAAGCATGATTAAAACACTTAATCATGAGGTTTCTTTTGAGAAAGGTTTCAATTTTAAAATGCCCCACACTGATGCAATTGTTAAAATTATTTAATGTGATTCTGGGTATGTGTTCTAGGTAAATGTGAATAAATGCTGTAGAAATAAATAAACAAGATATGAGTAGTCAGAGAATTCCAAAGCTGTGGTAGGAATGTTATATGATAGTTATGCACAGGGCAAGAGAAGTGGAGAGAGGAATGCATGTATTTAGGTGTTCTGCTATTAAAAGGCACAGAAACAGCCTCAGGCTTCATTTTGTGAGAGTTGCAGAGCCATCATATAAGTTTGCAGAGCATCTGCCTCCTCACACCCCTCAGCCAGTTCCTGCAGGCCACAAGGAGCTTCCACTGTTTCCTCAGGTTGTTGAGAGGACAGTGGTGCAACAGATGGAGTTATCTTCCTGTTTCTCATTTCTCTCTTGAATGTGAACTTGAATGTCATCCACACTGCTAATGCAATTTTATGTAAATAGCATTTATGGATGATTTTATACCCAGGTGGTGGTGGTGTTATAAACTACAGTGAAAATGGGCCACGGAAGCAGTGGAACAAGGAACCCCCTCAGACCCTGATGGACATGCTCAGCAATGCAGATGTCAGCTTAGCATTTAAAACATACACAATATATAAATCAGGTAAACCCCCATTTTCTGGGCAAACATTTTTTTGCTAATAGGTTTATTAATAAAAGCTTCTTCTTTTTTCTTTTTTTCAGACATACCTCCCATATATACACATAGTTCACTTGGGTTTTTATCACAACAGGCTACTTTTTGGGGTTTTTTTAAGTTTACCAAATGAAACATGGACTTATAAAAGCCAAGTTTGCAATTCATGAGTGATTGTACATCTCTGCTACAGCTCTTCATGATGGACTTTCACTGGCAGCTCAACAGCTGAATGAGGTTGTGACAAAACACAGACACGTGCCATGTCCTCCCTCCCACTGAGCTGTGTGGTGCGTTAGGGAGATGCAGGAAATGCACTGTAACCCCATCAGGTAAAGCCCCCGCACTAAAGCAGTGGTGCCCAGTGGTTTGAGGGCAGGATGGTTGGATGGCACAGCTGAAGACAGCTGCAGTCACAAATACTTGTTCTGCACTTGAGTTGCCTTACTAGTTTATCTTCCCACCTAAAATAGGTAACAACTTATGTGGAATCTGCTACAAACTGGGGATGAATTAGAGAGACCATTTTGTATTTATATTCTTAATGGTTTTACTTTAAAAATTAAAATATTTTGATGGCATTTTAATTTTCAAAGCTTCTGAAAACATATTACGAGGTCCACTTTCTGATGAAGGTGAAGCATCTGATGAAGTAGATGGTGAACATGAAGCTGTTGTCATAGATTCTGAGAGACTTGAACCTAGATCTGATGAAGATGACACGTATGTCCAAATGATGTCCTTGAATTTATGTTTTCTTCGATTCCTCAAAGAGACTTACACATAACAACATTCCCCTGAAAAAACCCCAGTATTTTTCTCAGCATGTAAATCTAGCCCTCTCTTACATAATGAAATGGAAATTTAGTAGCATTTGATATCTTAAAATGTATGAACAAAAATGCTGTGATTTTTCGATGTGCGTATGTTTTGGGGGTGGTTCTCAGATTCTCAGAATCTCCGTTTGTGTCACTGCTTATTTTTGTGGCATCTAGAGATGACTACATAGGCCTGTGTTGCTGCAGTTCAGCTGCAGGCTGTCAATTATCAACACATTTGCAGTCTCTTAATATATTAATTTGCTTTTGATGAAACTTACTTCTGTAAATTCCATAGAGAACATCTATTGGCTCTTTAATCACAGTGGGGCAGAAAGTAAGTCTCTTGTGCTGATACTTTTAACATAATTTATCCAAATTACAAGGTAATTTCTTTTGGGGAAAAAAACAATTAAAGATGTATAAAGTTGTATTTTGCTTTTCAAAATAACATTTTTTGAAATCTATTTTTAGGGACTTTGAGGAAGATGACCCAGACTGGGTGGCAGAACTGAAAATGGTATTGAAACAGAGTGACTGAAAATCTGAATTTACCTGCAATGAGTGAAGTAAGGTGTGTTGGTATCCAAGTTATTGTTAATAATTGGTTATTCATTAAACAATTTCAGTCAAAAAAATCTGAGTGGGCATGTTTTCTGTATCACAAAACCAAGGATGGAAAATGCAAAATAAACTTTTTTAGAAAGGACATTTGCAGATGGCTAAACAAGTCCATGTATTAAATATATTTGGAGTTGGTAACAGCTTTGCAGGAATGTTCAGTCAAATTATAGCATTGTTCAAATGGTCCTCTTGTCATATTCAAGGAGATGGTGTTGACTGAAATGCAGCATGGTGGTGGGCTGATGCTGGGTGGATATCAGGTGCCACCAAAGCCTCTCTGCCACTCCCCTCCTCACCTGGGCAGGGGAGAGAAAATTTAATCAAATGCTCATGGGTCAAGATAAGCACAGGAAGAGATCACTCACCAGTTACTGTCACAGGCAAAACAGACCTGAGGCAATTGATTGATTACCAGCCAAATCAGAGCAGAGTAATGAAACATAAACCCAAATCTTGGAGCACTTTTCTCCCACTCTCCCTTCTTCCTGGACTCAATTTCACTTCACTGGTCAAGGCTGAGCCCATCAGCCATGGTGGTGGCACCTCTGGGATCACATATCAGAGCGGGGGAGAGAGGGAGGTATGGACAGGGACACAGTTACTTGGGTGGGTCTGTCTTGGAGCTGGCTGTCACTGGCTCTGTCAAACGTGGGAAGCTCCTGGCACATGCCACCTCTGTAGCTCCTCTGCTACCCAGACCCTGCCACTCAAACCCAACACCTGCATATGCATAACTGAAGTTTGAAGGGCATTTATGGACAATATTTTGCTATGATAAATAGTTGAGGCTTCAGTTTGTGTAATTATTAATCCCCTGAAAATTATTTGAGACCGAACTTTTGCCTTGATCAATGAAAAGTTTTTTATATGCCACTGCATGTGTGAAAGGAAGCAAATGTATTCATGAATAAAGACAAATTTTCTGGCTTTGATCAGAGACACACTTTTGCTGCAGAGAGCGCTATGGGCAATGTCAAGTTTGGGCTCTATTCTGGTTACTGGATAATAAATAGACACTTTTCAAGAAACACGTGGCGAGGGAGAGCACAAATGCTCTTGACAGAGTTCCCCTGGGGAAGCTGTCCTGGACTATGTCCCTGTGATAAATAATATTAGGATTAATACACAAGGAAAGCTTTAGGAAAGCTGTAGTTTCCTACAGCTGTGGATACTGTGGAGCCAGTTCATACCTCACCTCTCCTATTGCACATAGGCTGGTACGTGAGTTTCCACCAAGGATTCAAGACCTTGAGGCAGCCGAGATTTCCTTTCGGGCCACCCGACTCCTTCCACTGACCGTGCAAGCCACAACTCTGTGCCCGCGGCAGGGAGGGGCGCTTTGTGTCAGGGAAATGAGGCTCCCGAAGGGCGCTGCAAACGCCACTCCTCCGGCGGGGCGCGGAGCGGGGCCGGCTCCTCCCGCGGCCGGGCGGGCTCCGGAGGCGGCTGAGCGCACGCAGGTACCGCGGCCCCGGGCCGCTGCCGGGGCTGGGGCCGACCGAAGCAGGCC
>VWYE01025308.1:0-11765 GCA_013398995.1 Alaudala cheleensis | reverse complement strand
GCTTTCGAAGGCTAGTTCCTGGGCATTAAAAACTGTCTTTGTAACTCCCTTCGGAAGTCTCTCCCTTCATTCAGACGATCCATCGCGGATAGCTGCCTAGAGGCTTGGCGGTCTTTCAGAGACCCCCCACCAGCTCGAAGTAACTGCGGCGTGCCGCGGCTTTGGAGGCCGGGCTGGGCCAACTCTCGGACAGCGGCACCCGCAAAGGTGTTTTTTAAAAGTTGTTTAAAATATGGTGAAGACACTCATTTCACATATTGCTCTCATTAATTCTTTCACTATGTCTATATTAATCTTTGTTTCTCTTGGGTTTTGATTTTGACTATTATAATCTACTGGTATAGTGACAGGTGGTACATTAGCTGTTGTATGAGTTGTAGTACTTGTTCTAAAATCTTTTTTGACTTCTATCTATTCTTCTTCGGTAGGTACTTCAGATATCTGTGCCTTCATTGGTTGTGGTCTATAGGATGGAGCAATCTGTGGTAACTGTGGTATCTGTTGCTATGATGCAGTTTCTTCTTTCTTGGGACTTGGAAGCATCTGTATTCTCTTTGTATCTTGTATGCTTTGTGGGAATCTAGGTGGTTTCTCAGGTCTATATGTGAGAGCTTGTCTTGGCTGAAGCTGAATTGCTTGAGGAGATTTCAAAGGCTTAGCTAATAAATTCGAATTGAATCTCACGTTTGAGCTCACTTGTGTTAGGCAATGCTTTGCAAATTCTGGAAAATTTATAATTGTTCTCTTTCTTATAGAAGCTGGAACAGGATAATTTGGAACTCTTTCTGAAGCAGTAATACGTATTATGTTTTCTGGTTTTTGTTTTGCAGGAATATTTTGAGTTTTAAAATCTTCTGTAGCTGTTATAGGTTCTTCTTTCTGTTCTTGAGGATGTCTTTGAATTACTTGTTTTGATTTCTTCTTTATTTGAGATATTGTTGAAATATAATCTTGTAATGTTGCACTTTCGCCATGCAATGGCACTGTTGCTTCTTTGGTAGGGTGTGCAGTGTCACTATCTGAAGAAGAATCATTTGCTTCTAAGGTTTTTGAAAACTAGGTTTCTCTTAATTCTTCTAATATTTGCTTAGTTTGTAAAATCCTTTTTGCTTTTAATTTTTTTTCTTGAGTTTTTAAATTTTTGGATGTGTGCTCAGATGTTTCTCTTCAGGGCTAGGGCCCCGCTGCTGATGCTGTGGGAAATTTTGGCTCTGCCTCAAGGACAAAATTTTAAAACAAGCGCTTTCGTCTTGGCCCTGCCCCATCCCTGTTTGCAAAGGCCCGGGGGGGTGTGAGACACAGCCCTTAGCTACGCCTCTAGCATGCCTAAGCTCTACTTGATGTGACGTTAGCATATAACCTCCCCCCAGCGCATCTCTGTTAGCTGGCCCTGTCACCTCAGTGTTTGCTGGTACTGTGAGGGGCAGCGCGAGCTCATATTTCACTGCTCCCTGCGGTTCTCAGTCCCCCTGTTCCGGGGTTTCTCTCGGCCTGCCCATGACAGCAGAATACGGTAACTCTGTGGTGAAAGCCATGCTTCTTGGAACACTTCTATCCCTGCTCTCCGTGTCACTCTGCTCCGCGAATCTTTCTTGCACTTCTGGGTTCTGAGGGTTTGCGCGATTGGAGCCCACACGGCGTAGGCAGGCAGGGTCTATTCTGGCGCAAATCGCATCTGCGTCTCACAGTTCCTCGCCGCGTTCCCGAACTGGCTGACTATAGCTCTCAATTTTGACTGCAGTGTCTTCTTTTTTTATTATTTCGCCAGCTTTTAATGCTGGCAAATCTTCTTCATGCTATGTTAGCGCAAGCCGTGGCTGGCTGCGCTCGCTTGGAATCGTGGGAGTTGTAATTCTCGTTTCTAATATGGCACCTTTTTAGTCAGCTGCTACAGGCATGCTGGGAGCTGTAGTTCTTGCCGCGTCGCTTCTTTCTGCTGTCATGGCTCTGACTTGCGGAGCAGCTAACTCTTTTTAAACTTGGCTATCTGCTTCCTTGAAATGGATGCTTTTTCCCCCTGCAGTATCGAAACGCGACTGCTCGTCTCGCTCTGCCACAGTCTCAAAATGCCTGTTTCGCTCCGCTGCTATCTCATGCGGCATGGAGACTTCTGGAAGTGGGTCATCTGACTTTGTGTCCTCTCCAATCTGAGATCCCTCTGTTTTTTGTTCTCCTTTATCAATATCCGAGCTATCTGCGCTGTTTGCTCGCGATCTTGCAGACATCTTTGTTCCGTAGGTTAGAGTATCGAATTCTTAGAACGTTTGCAGATGCACAACTAGCTGCTGCTTCCCCCCTCCGTCTCTTTTAAGTGGTGAAAGGGTCTGTGGAATTTCTCTGTCTCCCTGGGGTTGACAGGGTACTGTCTGCCCCCCTCCTTTTGACAGGAGTTCTGATTTAGGTATAATAGGAGTTATTTTTTCTGCAGTATTTTTTAAAATCACTTTCATCATGATTCAACTTGCTGGAAGCAGTTTTGTGGCTATTTTGTCTCTTTTTGTAGTATAGTGATATAGTTCTATATTTATATGTTCCTAAAATTCTGCATCGAATAGCAGATTTGCTTGTAAATTAGGATTAGTTGTCTGTACTCAAATTAAGAGCTCTTTTAATTCTGCCTCAGGGATATTTTTTGAGGCATTTGCAATCACTCTCTGTAGAGAGGTTAATATATGTGTTTTCTTTTTGGATGATAAATTGCCCATGTCTTTGATTTTCGACTTTTCTTACTAAGCGGTTTCTTCTAGACACGGTCTAGACATTTCTTTGTCTCTGGCCAGCGGTTCTAAGGCGAGGTCTCGGGATTCTTCTGCTTGAATTGTCTTTGGAGGATAGGTGGCTGTGCTGCGTCTCCTGCAGTCTTCTTATCTTCTTGGATGGATTTTTTTGAATTCTTCTGGGCTTTTTCATGCCCACCCAGGGACGCCAGTTGTCGGAGTTACCTCTTCTGAGATTAACTCTGGTAGTGTGAAAGGCTGTTTTCTCACTGCCCGTGCTTGGAAGAAGGAATCAGAGAAGGTTCAGGTTGCGGTCTGAAGATGTTTATTTTAGAAATCTTATCTCTAAGTTCAGTCTGTCTAGCGTGAAGTTCACAAGCAGCTGGCAAAATGAATTCTCCCCCGCCCAGAACAGCACCTGGGTTTTTATACTCTAAACTATGCTAACATTGTTTTTCTCTAAACTCCAATAACTAAAATCTATGTCATACAGTGAAATTGCACCTTCACCCAATCCTAAAAAACTATCACCCTTTGCAAAGAGGAAGGGGAAAAGGAAGACAGGAAAATGTGCTTTTATCGCATTGATCTGCCTCTATCTTGGCCCCATTTTACCTATACAGCAAAATCTAAAAACCCTACTTTCTCACCCAGTGATATAACAAAAATCACACCAATCAAACCTTTGTGACCTTCAAATCCTCAGACAGCTCTGGCAGCCTTTTCCACGGGGTCAGATCAAAGCCACCACTGTCTCTGACACAGGCCGAGGAGGACCAGCCCCCCTGTCCTGGTTGCTGCCCATCCAGGAGACCCAGAGGGATACTCTGGTCTCCCACAGTAGCTGCTCTGTAATGTGACCTCCAAAGCAAATGCTTGGAGATGGCAATATGTGCCATCTGTGACCAAAGGGACTAACAGCTTTCCTGAGATTATTTTGATGAGGAGCTTGTGTCTAGCTAATTGTTCTGTGAAGAAACACTTGGAAAAGTAAATGGTTTCAAAATTCACATAGACTTTGGAAGGAAAAGGCATTTGGCCTTCATGGAGGAGCGAGAAATAACCCAGGGATGCTGATTTTACCATTGTGACTTAAAATAAGTCAGTTTAATTCAGTATCTGGCTGAGTCTTAAAACAGGCATACAAAACATACTGACTTTGGTGAAAATTAACTCTTCTGGTGAAGGTACAAGGGAACATGCTGTTTCAGAGCCCCAAGAAATGCTGGCATTTGCTTTTGTTCTGCTTGAATTTAAAAGGTCAAGTGCCTTTGCAAGGGAGAAGAACAGTACAACAGGAATACAACCCCCACAGCAGGTATTGTGTGCAGCACTGCCTGGGGAGCGCTGTAACAGCTGGCTGAAGAAGTAAGGCTTTCGGTCTACTGCAGTTAAAAAAGCACTGTTAAAAAATAATTAATTCCCATGCCTGGAGCAATTTGTGCAACTAATACACAAACTCTTCCAGCGCCAGTGGGTCCATTTACCCCAATATTTATTGCATCTAAGCTTTCAGGACACTCTGATCATAACCACAAATGGACTAGAAGGCAATAAGTCTGTGGTGTACTCAGAGCTGGGGAAAAAGCAAGTGAGCGCAAAATATCTGTGATTTGACACAGCAAAGGACAGTCTTTGCTTTGGGATATTCAAGTTGAGCATATTGATTTCTGAAACAACACATGGTTCTTCATGATCCATTTACTCTTCCTACCAATATATGTTCAGGCAATGACAGTCCAAAATCAGAACTGCTCTGGCTTTTACTGTGGTGAAGATTTTAGAGAGAATAAAAATTACCACACCAATTTCTGACAGCATAGCCGAATTAATAGGCACCCTATAAAAAGTGAATTTATTACTTTTAGAACAAGAGCTGGAATGAAAGGAAAATGTGTTGAGCTAAAGTGTAAAGGTGAGATATGGCCAGTGAGCACAACTGGTATATGAAGCTAATTGTTCCACTGCTTTGAGTAAGAATATCAATTAGAAGAATTTTCTCCTTGAAACATAAAATTGTCTTCAGCATGGCCCAGGCTTGGAATCCCAAGCAAACAGGCCAATGAAAGATATAAAGTATAAGTTTGGGGTGACATATAGTTGTGATTATGGAATCAGTCATCTAAAATAATATTGAAAAATTTATTTTATGTAAATTAATAGTAATATTGTGTTCCATTGACCAGGCCTTATTGAAAATTCACTAAAGTACATTGCATTCTTTGTTTTAATGGCCCATCTTAAATGTTTTGTGAAGAATTATTTGAAGTTCATATGGTGAGAAGAACAAAGAAAAGAAATGTTAAGGTGTTAGTTCTTTTAAAGAGTGTATATGTTTTCAGGTTTCTCTAGCATACTGTTGTGCAAATAAAATTGCAGATGTGATTTGGACAGAAGAGGAGATCTGACATCTCTGAATGGCTCTGTACCCAAAAAACAACTTATACAACCAATAGGTTGCACTCTTTGAAACTATATTTATAGGCACCTTTTCCTGTGGCATGGGAGAAAGCAGACTGTGAAGGCACAAGGTCATCCTCCTCCTGTTTCTAGTGTACATTGGCAGTCATTTTCCAGCACAGAGATTTGAAGATTCAGCTGGGTCATGCCCTCCAAACAGACTGGGATTCAGGCTCCTTTCAGTCCTAAGCTTTGTTTTTTACTTAGGCAGTTGTTACTCCTATAGAGGAAGATAAACAGGAGCAAATCCCCTTATGTTCCATGCCTTTTTTCCTTTCACCAGCTATGGGCTGTGAGTAACCAAGTATATGAATCAAGAAAAGGAAGGGAGAGAGGTTAGGGAAAGAGGAGAAATAGCACAGTGAATCCCCCTGTCTACTATCTGGCTGAAGATTTTTATGCTCCCTTCTTAAATATAGAAATTATTTCATTCAATTATTAACTCTTGCAATCTAAACATTGAGCATGCAGGGGGCTCTTGGATGCTGATTCATAGTGATGGTTTTCTAAAGGAAAACTGGAGCAATCATGTATAATCTCTGCAATAAATCTTGACTAAAGTAGAAGATATGTATTTAGAAATGCTTTTATTCAGTGCCTGTCACTTCTGTGTCTGTTAAGCTGTCAGAAACACTAATGACAACTGATGGGTGTTCCTCCACAGAGATTATCTTGTGGGCTCCAGATCCTACTCAAGTAATGGGTTTTAAAGGATAACAAGACTTTCCTTTAACCTGTGGAAGCTTTGTACCACCCACATAATCCAATGAGGGCTTAATATTCCATATTCGGAGGCCCACACTGTGCCAATTGCTCTTGGTAGGTCACCTTACTCAGCCTGCTTATGATTTCAAATGGTGTCTCACTCACCTGGGAAGAGGGGCAACAACCCTATCTTGAAATAAGATNTTTAAAGGATAACAAGACTTTCCTTTAACCTGTGGAAGCTTTCTACCACCCACATAATCCTGTGGGGGTTTAATATTCCATATTCAGAGGCTCACACTGTGCCAACTGCTCTTGGTAGGTTACCTTACTCAGCCTGCTGATGATTCAAAAGGGTCTCACTCACCTGGGCAGAGAGGCAACAACCTCATCTTGAAATCAGAAAGAGGCACAACCCAAAGGTATTGACCACCAGGTTTTTGTGTGGAGCTGTGGGATTAGCTCATCTCAGCAAGCTGGTAAGCAGAAGCACACACTGGTTGGATCCTGTGAGGATGCACACTGACAAATGTTTCATTAGAGGTGTTGAGAATGCCACCATGTCAACAAGGTTATGTAAGGAAGTCAGCAAGACTTTGCTTTTAGTGGTTTCTGCTTCTCAGAGAAGCAGGATAAAAAGAGAAGTTTTGATAAAAACAGTTTGAGGGCCGCATTGGAAGACTGAAGATGCGAAAAGGTGCCGGGAAAGGCACTGCCATCTTCAGAGTAAATTAATGCAGAGACATCAATTATAACCAATAGATTCATTAAAGAAGAAATTAAAATATCTGAGCTGCCCTAAATTTCCATGGGAAGAGTTTTGAAACTCCAGGAAATTACCTTATTAATTTTAGGCTCTGAAAGCTAGGTGGGAGTCAATAGTGGAAAATATTTTATTTCTTCTGCAGAAAACAGATAATTTTGTGTCTCTCCTGTAACTGGGATGGTGAAGNATTTTAGTGGTTTCTGCTTCTCAGAGAAGCAGGATAAAAAGAGGAGAAGTTTTGATAAAAACAGTTTGAGGGCTACAATGGAAGTTTGAGGATGGGAGAAGGTGCTGGGAAAGGCACTGTCATCTTCAAAGTAAATTAATGCAGAGACATCAATTTGAACCAATAGGTTCATTAAGGAAGAAATTCAGATATCTGAGCTGTCCTAAATTTCCATGGAAAGAGTTTTGAAACTCCAGGAAATTACCTTATTAATTTTAGGCTCTGAAAGCTAGGTGGGAGTCAATAGTGGAAAATATTTTATTTCTTCTGCAGAAAACAGATAATTTTGTGTCTCTCTTGTGACTGTGATGGTAAAGGCAGATACTCATTTAATGCTCTCCTTCCAGAATGATCAAGCTCTTGGTTGCAGGAGTCCTCAGATACTGAAATCAAAAATCAAATAATCCATCATTCTTTCAGAGGCATTGTGGAAAAATATGGTTGCACTTTGAACCATGTGTTTTACTCTGTTCCTTTTTACTTTTTGCAGGCCAGTGATATGTTTCATCTTGGTTTTCAGGAATTATAAGCATTTGTTTCTTCTTGCTTGCAAAGCTTCACTGACAAGTACAACTTCTTCATTTTGTAGAGAGCCTATTTCATTTTTCCAGGATCAACTTTCCCATTGATTTTCAGGAGATAAANATAATTTTGTGTCTCTCCTGTAACTGGGATGGTGAAGGCAGATACTCATTTAATGCTCTCTTTCCAGACTGATCAAGCTCTTGGTTGCAGGGGTCCTCAGATACTGAAATCAGAAATCAAACAATGCATCCTGCACTCAGAGGCATTGTGGAAAAATATGATTGCACTTTGAACAATGTGTGTTACTCTGTTCCTTTTTACTTTTTGTTGGCCAGTGATCTGTGTTTCATCTTGGTTTTCAGGAATTATAAGCATTTGTTTCTTCTTGCTTGCAAAGCTTCACTGACAAGTACAACTTCTTCATTTTGTAGAGAGCCTATTTCATTTTTCCAGGATCAACTTTCCCATTGATTTTCAGGAGATAAAATGCCATGAAGATGGAGGAGGGAATAATAGCTCTGGTTCCCCTCAAACAAGAGCTTTGTGAGCTTCTACCATGCCAGGCTAATCCAGACTCCTTTATGCATAATCTCCTTCAATTGTTTCACTCCTTTTCCTGGCTGCTTACCTGCCTCATATTCTCTGAGGTTTCTTTGCCATCAGGGCCTGTGATTGAAAATGGGAAAGCTGCTTGGTCATCAGAATCTATCAATACAATTGTTCCTGGGAGGAGATGAGAGTCCAAAACCTTCTGGAAGATGAAGTGGTGCAGCAGTTGTAGTCAACCTGCCAATGACTCCTGGCTGATGGGGCTGTGANTCCAGGATCAACTTTCCCATTGATTTTCAGGAGATAAAATGCCATGAAGATGGAGGAGGGAATAATAGCTCTGGTTCCCCTCAAACAAGAGCTTTGTGAGCTTCTACCATGCCAGGCTAATCCAGACTCCTTTATGCATAATCTCCTTCAATTGTTTCACTCCTTTTCCTGGCTGCTTACCTGCCTCATATTCTCTGAGGTTTCTTTGCCATCAGGGCCTGTGATTGAAAATGGGAAAGCTGCTTGGTCATCAGAATCTATCAATACAATTGTTCCTGGGAGGAGATGAGAGTCCAAAACCTTCTGGAAGATGAAGTGGTGCAGCAGTTGTAGTCAACCTGCCAATGACTCCTGGCTGATGGGGCTGTGAAGCAGACACTTTGCTTTCTCTCTAATGCTGTTCTCCTTGATGGGGGGAAATCCTCACTGGGAGACCAGGGAGAAGAAATACAATGAATGGGAATAGGTACAGGCAGACATGCAGAGATCTCAGATTAATGCCCAGAACAAGCTGCAACACACAAGGGTGCACTCAGCCAATGGGCTGAGCCAGAGTGGGAAGAGTGGAAGCAAGGACACCATGCTCCTTTAGGAAGGAAACCTTTAAATCTTTTGTTCCCCAAACTCAGCCAAAATAAGTGAGAGAATGTTGGAGTGTATTTACCTTCTTAGTTATTTCGAGGACAAGCCTAAATCCACTCTTGCCTGCAAAGGTGTCAGAATCTCTCTTGAAAGCCATTCTGAGTGAGTGCATGAGAGAAGAGAGTGTGTTGGCATTCTTACTGTTACTTACTGAGATGCAGATTTGTACAGTGAGGCAATTATGCATTGATTTGATTGCCCAGCAATGCGAAGCATGTGAGCATTCCCTCACCTAACCACTAGTATTGACTTATCAGGTATGTCTTGGACAGCAACTATAGAAAACCACTGTCATTTGCAGTGCAGCCGCCTGTAAGAAAAGAGTATTCTTAGGCAGGGAGATGAAGCCAAAAGTAATCTGATCTTTGCAAGCATCTATTTTGGACAATTATTGCTGATTAAATTTATTAATAACCACTTGGGAGCATACAGCTCACACTTCAGATTTACCTTCTGTGGGAAGGAGTGCTTTGGCAAATCTGTGGCTCAGCTTGGAACAGGAAAATGAAAAATATACAAATTTGGATACCATTTGCCTCTCAGGATTCAGGAAGAGTTTGTAACAAACAGTGGAAACACTGGGGCTATTTACTCTTTAGCAAGGGAGGCAGAGAAAACAGTTTCAACTTGGAAGTTTCACAGCCAGCACTTGATTTTTAGAACATGTTGTGGTTGTACATATGAAGGAGCTGAAGACAGGAAAAGTACTGACCCTGAAAAGGGTAACCATGAACTATGAATGATCAGTGCAGGCTGATTTATCTACAGCATTTATGTCTATCTATGGAAAGATCTAAGGACATCAAGAGCCGCATTCACCCAATAATGCCAATTATTTGTTGACTAGATTTGTCATCATAATTACTAGGGATACATTAGAAAAGCAATGTCCCAGATGAGATCACGGTTTCCTTATCAAGATGAAAGACATACCATTGGCATGTCCAAGGTAAAATGGAACAGATTAACATTCGTTTTTCAAAGTGCAATCATATTTTTCTACAGTCTTGGTACAAGTGCACTGTAAATTTCTGTCTGCTCAGACAGGTTTGGATCAGTTCTAGTTATATGTGCATACTGGTCATGATCAGTTATGTGTGTGTGTGTTGTTTGCAGGGAAACAAGAAATTGGATATCCCGTACTCCAAACTGGCTTAACTGAGTGCTTAGGAAAGGTGAATATGGGTACTCTGATGACCTTATTATCTTTGGAAAAAAGCTGACCCACAGAGAAATCACAGGGATGTGCTGTTTGGAGCCCAGCCTCAGGCAGTCCTGCTTCTGCCATCTGGGACTGGCACCAGGGCTTCCAGCCTCTCCTCAGCCCCCAGAGTCTGGTGGCCCCCAGAGCTGCCCCTGAACTCCTCTTCACCATGCTGTGCTGTGTGGGGCCAAAAAATGGTTTCAGAGGTGTTTTGAGAGTGGATAGGACCAGAGATACGTGTTCTCATCTGTATGAGTTCTGTACTGTGATGTGGTGAGGAACTGCCACAGATTCCCCAGGGAAGCTGTGGATGCCCTATCCCTGGAAGTGTTCAAGGCCAGGTGGGATGGAGCTCTGAGGCACCTGATCTAGTGTTAGGTGTCCTTGGCCATGGCAGGGGTTGGAACTGGATTAACTTTAAGGTCCCTTCCAAGTCAAGCTACGCTATGATTCTAGGGTACAATCCTTTAATTCTATACAGAGCAACATTATAAAATAAATATGTGGAAAATACTTACAAGATAAACTGATGAATCAAGGGCCCAAGTTACCCTTCCCCTGCACAGCTGAAATTTCCAGTGCATGGAGGGGAGAGTATGAAGGACTTGAAGGCTGGTTTTATAACAGGGGCAGGGCATTTCCAACCTGCCCTGGTTGAGCTCACCAGCACCTGGAGCTGTGCCCCTCCTGATCACTTTTTTCTGCTTGATGCCATCAGCCTGAGTGTTCCCTGTGAGGAAGGCAATAAATTTGTGGCAAACTAAGGAAGGTGAGACTTGCTCTCTGCAGGCAATCCTGTGCTTTAAAGGCTGGGAGAACTTATCTTAAATGTTTTTCTTGCCGTGTAGTAAATGGTATAGAGTCAGTTTCCACAGTGAAGGCATTGCTCACCTGGCAGAGCCATCCCTGGTGTTACCAACCATGAAGTTATTCCCTTTATGCATGTACTTGCTTAGCATGTCTCCTTATTTATTACTTGCTAGGATAAGCTAATCAAATCCCAAGGACACCACTGAGAGCAGCAGCCATCATGAAGTAGGTGGTGTGTCCTTGGTCCTGCAACCAAGTTCAGGTTAAGAAGGAGCTCAGTCTGAGCTGTATATTCTGGCTCCTGTGTGTGGCTGGTCTAACTGCCTGATAACCAAGCTGCTCTTTTCTGTGTGCTGCATGTCTCTTCAAGGCTGCTGGGGCTGTAGAGAGGACCGACAGACTTTCCAGTGCTGTTACAGCACTGAGTGCCAGCCTAGATGTCCCTGTGGAGCCCTGTTCTTGTGCTTTCTTTTTATTAACCTCACAGTCTATGTGATCTGCTGAAGTAAAGACTGGGTCATTTGTTTACTTGCTTGCTCTTTCTGTGGACAAGAAATATCCTTCTCCTCCCTCAACTCTGAGAAATAAGCTGCTTCTCCTGCTCCCCCAAAACCATTCCTGAACTCCCTCCTTTCAAACCAGAGGGAGAATGAACTGCCTCTGCATTAGAAGTAGTTTGAATGGGGATTTCATTTTGCCTTATTAAAGACATGGAAGAATCCCTGAATCAGGACTGGAATGAGGCCTGTTTGTTTTGCCCCAAGATCTGGTCTGTCCCTCCAGGGCAACATCAACCTGGTAAGTGCAGGTGTGCTGTTTTGTCCTGTAAAGGAAACAGGAGTACTTGCTTTGTATTGTAGGGAAAAGTGTTATGTTGCTCAGATCCCACTG
>VWYE01025304.1:56737-87838 GCA_013398995.1 Alaudala cheleensis | reverse complement strand
GGCTGCCGCGGGGCCGGGGCTGCCGAGCTCCGCCCCGCCGCCGCGCCGAGCCCCCTGCCAGCGAAGGAGATGGCGAGAGCCGGCGAGCCTCCCCGCAGAGCCCGCTCGGAAGAGGGAAGTGCTGGGAAATGTAGTCGTTTGCCAGGGCGTGAGGGAGCGGGGCGAGACCGGAGGGGAAGCCCCGGAGCCCCGGCAGCGCCGCAGGGATTCCGCAGTCGCTCCCGCCCCGTGGGGCCGCCCCGGCACCGCACCGCTCCGGGGCTGAGGGAACCCGCGCGCGAAACTTGCCCTCACGGACAGCGACGGGTGAGGGCGGGGGCTCTCTGGGGAGGCAACCGGGGGTTTTCCCTCCCTCCCTGCCCATACCACCGTCAGCCCCTCTCTCCTTTACGTGTTCCTTTTCTGAGCAAACCTTCATTTCCTTCTCTGTGACATTTTTTCTTCCTTTTTTAAATTTCTACGCCCTCCCTGCTTTTTCAACAAAGAGAGTAGGAAAGGATTACAACGCAGAATCATTCCTTTCACGTTACAACATGTGCTCCTGGACTAAGCGAGAGGTAGAAGTGTCAAGGAGTCCCCACGATGTCCGTTCCCTGAAACGCGAGAATAATTCTCCCTCAGCGGAGGGATGGCTGCATCTGCAACCCAATTCTACACTCCCACCTACCGGGAAGCCGAGACAGCAGTGCTGCCTCTCAGCACGGCAGATCTCACCTTCCTTAACTACATTTCTTTATGAAAATGGGACAGGAGTGGCAGTCGCCTGTGGCACCTCTCTCCCCGCCGTTTTGGGAAGGGGCGAAAGCAAAGACAGCCATGGCACGCAGCTGAGGTGAGCGGAGAGAGGAGGGATGTCAGGGCAGCGGCAGATGCAGCTCGCTACCGATCCAGGCAAGAGAAGACCAAGCCTAACTATCTACTGTAAGGCTTGTACCAGTTGTAAAGACATAATAAAGGAGCGGGGGGCATCACAGATAATGCCACTGAAAGCTTCTGCTCGTTGTTGTCTCAAAGAATAAAAGAACAAACAAATAAACAAAATATCTTAAAACTATTCGGCAGATCAATTTTAATTTTATTACTTGCACCGACAACAGCCAAGACACCCGGCTCTTCCATTTCTGGCTTTAGGAGAAGAGGTTTCCACCCTCCGGGTTGCCTTCCTCGGCTCTCCACGGGAGGGGCCGTGCTCCGGGCACAGCGGCTCGGCGCTGGTTGTCTGGCTCCCCGGAGCCACCCGCCAGGGAATGCCGGCGCTCCTGGCCCCATTTCTCTGTAGGGCTTACCTTACTTACACATATCATCTTATTAAAGGAACCAATTACAGGACAGATGAAAGGAATTCCGTTTCTCAGAGTTTGTTTCTGTGCTATGAAAACAGAAAAAAAGACAATCCAACAAGCTGAAGATAACAGAGTACTGCATTTGGAAATACACAGTTACTTTGAGGAGAAAGTGGCTAGGAAGCTTTATGCTGTCCTGCTTACACTGCTGTCAGGTACTACAGGCAAAATGCAATATCACCTCAAAGTATCCATTAAATCCTGAAGCAGCTGCTGAAAGAGTACAAAATTAGCTTATCAAACTGGTGTAGAGTGTCAAAAAGGCCATGGCTGGGTTGGGTAAAGAAAATGAGAAAGTGCTATTTATAGCAAAGAAAAAAAAATCAGTATTATAATATGATGCTTCAATCTTCTTACAAAAGTAATCAATCCTTACATTTCATATTGCAGCCAAGTCCTACAGTTATTTGAGTTAGACTAAACTTTCCCCACTGGCACACTATTTCACAGCTGCTTCTGTCAGTATTTCTGTGAGAATTCATGACACTGGGTATATATTACACCATTCAGCAGCACATACAGAGTACAGTTATACACTCATTTCCTGGATCAGTACATCATATATTTATTTTTTCTCTTGCTCACCAGTGTTCAGATTTAGTGTAGGTGTTACACATGGAAGGTTCACCAACCTAGCACCAGCCAAAGCTTGGCTGCTTTAAGCTAACAACTACGAAAGCAGACTTTTATCCAGTCTATGTGCTCAATGGATATGGTGAGCTATGATACATATGTTTCATAAATGCAATCCTTTTTTTAGTATGTCAACTCTATATTGGTCAAACCCTTCACTAATTTTAAGAATAATATTTATACCTTTTTTTTTCTTTCTTTCTTTTTTTTTTTCTTAATAGAAATACAGCTAACTAATACAAAGATAAAGTAGTTTTAAGAGTGTGTATAAGCAATTAGCCAAAACAGAGCTGGAAAAGGTTTTACATTCCTCTCCTTGCAAACCTCTCTCATTTATATCTTCTACCCTTTGGCTTATTTATGTATCACTTCTGTGGTAAACACTGAAGATTAACTCTAAAGACAAGACTTTATTAAATTGCAGAAAACTTCTGTATTATGTTGAAGGATCTAAATCACAAGGAAGTAAATCCTGATCTGAATATTGGAAGTCCCTCCTCATTGCATACATTGATTAGAAATAGATGATTTGACTTAATCCTTCAGAGAAATATCTAAATGTCATTGATGGTGATTTCACATTCATTTGGAAAATCAGAGGACATAAAGATTCACTTCCTAGTTCTATTTTCCTGGAAGTTCCTCAGCATTTCTGAGGACTGTGGCAAACCATCCACCTCTGAGCAACGAGCTTTCACATCAGGGGACAGATTTTTTTCTTCTTCTAGCAACTCATAGAATATCTCATGTTGGAAGAGATCTATAAGGATCATAAAGTCCAACTCCCTTCTCTTTGTGGAACTGCCTAAAAATATGCCATATAATGGTGTCATCCAATCCTTTAACCCTTGACTTGGGGACCGCTCCCCTGAGGAGCATGTTACAGTGACTAACCACCCTCTCAGTGAGGAACCTTGTCCTGATGTTCAATCTGAACATTACCAGTGGCAGCTTCCTCCCATTTCCTTGTGTCCTATCTCTAGCCCCTAGAAAGGGGAGACCAGCACCTCCTCCTCCACTACCTGCAGTACTGAAGGTCACAGAGGAAGTCTGGGGTTTGTGGCTGGCTATCCACACACTCAACAAATATTCAGCGCTGAATCTTGAAGTGAGATCTCCCCTCAACTCAAAAAAAAAAACCCAAAAAATCCCTAAAACAAAAACAAACAAAAAAACCCACCAAAACCAAGACAAACTCCAAACAAACAAAAATATTATAGACAGCCACCTGAGTCTGCAACTTCTTTATCCCAAATAGAATTGGACTACACCCTGCTTCCATCCCAAATCTTTTTATAGTGCTAGACCTGGGGTGCTCAGCACTTATTCTGAATAGCTGCACTATTTAAAGCAAAGAATCAAAAAGCAACATTTGCAGAATTCATGGTAAAAACCCCCAAATTATTAATCTCATATCATCTTCAGAGATGGTAAGGTGGTTAATGGACTTCACTCACATTTATCTTCACCTGCTACAGATTATCAGTAATGACTCTCTGTTATTGCCAACAGTATTTATTTTTGGTTTTTTGCTATTAAGTGCAAGCATAAATAATATCTCAGGGTCCAGAGGACTAGTTATGCTAAGAAATAAATTTAGATATTAATTTTCTAGTCCACCTACAGATATTCTGTATAAGTAAGTTGTACAATTGCTCTGGATCAATTGGTTGCTAAAATTTCCCCTCATTTGTCTTCAAGAGTGGTGATTAGATGCATATAGAGGTTACAGCTACATCTGAGTGGCAGTAAGCACTTGAAAGAAAATAGCTTATTTTGCAGAAGAATATTTACATGAGATGAAACATAATGGAAAAAATGAGAGGGATAAAGGGGAGTCCATTTCCTGCTGTGATGCAAGTAACATCCAAACTATTAACCCAAGGATATGAATGCTTGATCACACTTAACTGTAGTTTATTTTACACTTCACTATTTCAGGAAAGTTCCATAATTCTTTACAGAATCTAATTGCATGTCTTAAAGTTCTCAGATTCTAAGCATCTACAGAATGAAACTAGGGCAAGGAATTGCTTTCCACCTTTGAGAACTCAGTGTAAGACCAAGGTAGATTGTGATTTGATGCTTCTGTGGTATCAACTACCAACATGATTAAAAAGTCCAGCATGGTCAGCCTTTATTAGCTCCTAGTGCTTATCAGCCACTGGCCTAGAGGCCACATGGACCACATAGCTCACAAAGATTCTCCAGCTGGAGAACATGGAGGGTTTCACATTTTTGTCCCATGTCCACATGCCCCACTGTAATTACACCAGTTAGAGCACCTACCATTATTTTCAGCTTTCCTTCACCCAGAGGCTGTCAAGAGCTTCACAGACACCATCACCAGCCACAATAGCGTGGTGTGTCACAGCCGAGCCTCTCCAGATGTGGGATGAAGGTGCACACACCCTCACAGGTACATCTAAGGAGCCAAAAACCTGGGGCTGTAACTAACTTCCCTGCAAGGCTAATGGGAAAGCCAGCTCTACATCATCTCTTGCTTTGTGCCAAGTGTTCTGCAGCTGGACGTTGGGCAAGAGCTGCCCACACAGATGCTGCTGCAGAACACAGGGCGTACCTGAGTGCATCTATCTCCGAAGTTACTGCAGAACTTCCTTACGTGCGAGTGGTGCTGGCATCCCCACAGGAATGTCTGTCTGTACATCCCCATGCACACCACACAGATTGGGAACTGTTTCCTCTCAGCCACACTATAACTTACCTGAACAGACACAACATTTCTGTTCCTCAAGGACACAGAAAGCAAGACAATCAAAAATGAAGTGCATTAGAAGAAATCCTTACGAAGAAACTGTGTCATATCTAATTATCACAAATGCATGCAGATAAATAAAGGTTTGCCATTAGAAGTGCAGTTTTAGTGACCAGAGAGGTAGTCTTTTTCTGAATTGTTTGACATTTCTCACAATTACTGCCATGTTTTGAAAATACTCAATTCTCCTTATGAGGAAATCAGAGACACACAGATATTCTAGTAACTACCCTTCCTTTTTCTTTTTCAAATTGTAACAAGTACATTCAAACTATCGCAAAAACTGTGGGTTTTTTAAAAAAACAAGCTTAAAAGATAACAAATACATTATAATAATTAAATATGCTGAGTAAATCCATTTTGGAAATCGTTAATAGGCTTACTGTGGCTTGTGATGCCAACTGAACATGTAACAAAGGGGATTCTTTCAACACACACTAAAGTGACCAGTAAACGAAATCTGCATCGTGCTTTTTGCAACCAGTAGCAGTGACTTTTGTTCTGGATTACAGTGAATAATCTTCATATTTTAATGACAAACCTCGGATTTTTTTTCCCCTTGAAGATTCTAAAGCCAGATTCCAATGTGTTCAAAATTTCTCTCTGCAGTGCTTGTTGAGCTATCATGTTCTGCATTTAATCATTTGCAAAACATACACACTGTTATCGGTAGGTTTACTAGCAGTGACTTCTACCATTCACCCTTAAGGTTGCAGTAATCCTTACGTGTACCAACAGCCACACAGATACATCCCAGCTGGAGGCCACCAGGGCAGCTAAGGAGAGTGTGCTCCAGGGATGGAAGCCAGGAGGCAGAAGCAAGAGATACTTACTGGCAGATCATCGCAAAGCTTTAGGGAGAAATACAAAACTTTCTTAATTTTACTTTTAAGACTGAAGCAAAAGCTAGAGAAAAACCAACCCCCATAGAAACCCCAAAAAAAAAAAAAAAAAAAAAGCCAACACAAAACCTCCAACCAACCAAAACTGTATCAATAGAAAGAAAACAGTCAAAACACTTGTTCCTAAAATATACTGAACTCACTGAACCAGACAGCAATCATTGGTCTTCATTCTGAATGACACTTTAAAGTAATTGCTTCAATATCTAAGTCTCCGTCCTAGAGTACTATATACTGGTAATTTACAGGCAAAAAAAAAACTACAGATGCACACATTCAAGATCAACTCCTCTTTAAAATGTTAATTTTGCTCATTTATGTAATGGCCTTCTGTATTTTTTGGATGTGAATCCAGATCAGATTGCTCTAAATCAGGCCAGAAGTGACCAGCGAGATGGAGAAGCCAAAAGCAGTCCTCACCAGAGTGTACATGCAATTACATAAACAGAGGAATAAGAAACGTCACCTTTAAAGGTGACAGTAACTCCCTAAGAGCTACTTTTATAATTAAGCTTCCAATTCATACCCTCTGTAAAGGAAAGTAATTTCATATAATTTTCCTCACCCGTTCCTGCTCTCCAAACAGCTTTACCTACCCCTCACAGAAAATAGCTTATCAAGGACAGACCATAGCCTGCAACATTCAAGCACTTTAATCTACATCGTGCTTTTTGTAAGAGCACTAGGTTTGAAAATATTAAATGAGCAAGAGATGAAAATGCAAACCAGTAATTTATGCAAAAATTAATGAAAGTAGTTTCTGTGGTTGAGATCTCTTGTATGACATAAAGGCACCCTACATTTATTAACAAATCTTTGCCTCTTGTAATTTCATACTTGTGCCCTCTGATGATTTACAGATACAGAAATTCTGAAAGAAATCAGCTCTGGTAAATATCTGCATTATTAAAAAAAATCCTTCCCAAATCTCACTTGTGTCTTTCACTCAGCTTCTGAGTAAAGCCAATCTGATGGGCTGGCTACTCTGGGGAAAAAAAAAAAAAAACCAAACAAATGACCCAAGTCAACCAGAAACCTACCTGTCCTGTTGGTTATTTTCCCCCAATGAAAATATATACATGTAACTGCTTTCCTATTACCTGAAATATACAATAGAGCTAGTTTTAATTTAATAGTAATAGCTCTTTGTTAATGTGTTCTCTATTAAAGCAGCAGAAGAAACAGAAAAGGGAAGCAACCAAATGCCTGCAAAACATCAGCAATCTGTGAGTAATGGACTACCTTATTTACACAGAACATTCAGTTATTTTTAATGTGTTTACTTTAAATATCATAGTGAGTGATTTTAGAAAATTACTCTATCTAAATGCAGCTGCACATGTTTTGTCTAGCAAATAATTTAATCCAAATCTAGGGTCAGAGCCTTTTACCAGACACAATAAAGCAAAATAGTACCTCTAAAAAAAAAAAACCCCAAAACACATGACCAAAGCCAAACTTTATTTTTCATATTTTCATACACAGAACCTTTTGCGTTAAAAAACTTGAAAACCAAATAATCTGTACATATAATACAGCAATTTAAGTCTTCAGGAATAGAATCTTAAATTTTCAAGTCAATTAAAAAATCATTCCATTAAATAAACCAGTATTAAAATCCAAAAAATGGGGATGAGGATGAAGAGGAAAATAATGACCAAATAACATTTGCATTCTGCCCTCCACATGTATCATTTATGCTCGATGAACATTTGTTCTCAGTGTAACTTGAAAAACCTCCAAATTCTGTGTTTCTTTCACTCGTCTGAAATAACTCCAATAGGGCCTGCAGTGGTGAGCTACAAGTGCTTCTCTTCTCTTCAGGAACAGACAATCCATCTGAATTCTTTACACATATTTCCACATCCTGTTTCTGGGTTTCTCTTTTATTCCTTCTCAAGTTCAGCTTCACTTTTCTGTGCAGCTTTCCAGACGGTGAACTGTGGGCAGTGCTGGCAGCTGATGCTTTAAGTTCTTTGTTCACAGCAGTATCAGATACCTCAGCCTCCAGAACGACACTGTGCTGCATTTGTTGATGATTATCACATAAATCATGATGCTTATTGACAAATGTAGGATTGGCATCTGTTTTTTTCAGACACTTTGCTGGCAGAACTACTGAATTATTTAATTTTCGTTTTTGTTGCAGTAAGTTTTTGTCTTTTTCACTAAAATAAGTAACTTGGGTATGAGAAGATGAAGTATCCATTCCTTCCTGAAAACACTGTACATTCTTTTTACTTACATCTGGTTCCAGTATTTCCTTGCTGAATGGCTCAGAAGCTTGAGGCAAGTTCTCTGTGCACACTTTGTCAGTTTTCTGAAGGGGTGGTTGTATGGAATTTGATGATACAACAGTCTCTCTTAACTTCACAGCACAGGAGCAATCAGTCTTAATATTTTCATTATAAATTCTGAACTTACTTTTTAGTTCTGCAGTTTGTGATGGGTGACAACAAAGAACTGAACAGACAGATGCAGAAACAGGGGTAGGTACTGGCAGAGAATTTGGTTGCACTTCTGCCGGCTGGCGGTCCAGTTTGAGTGCCTGCATTGCAGTATCCTTCCAGGAGTATGTTTTCAAAGAAATGCGTTGCTTTTTCAGGCGTTCTTTCAGCTCATCTGGTCTGGTTATCTTCCCAATAATAGGAGAAAAATATCCTGTGCTGCATTTTGTCCTACAATGAAATTGTTTAGAAGTATTAACAAACGTAATGCAACGTAATTCCATATGCAACTGATCCTAGAAAAGCAACTGAACTGACAAAAGAGCTTTTGTTTTTACTCCTCAAGGGAAGATATATTTAGGGTAGTAACACACTCTTTCCACAGGAGTGCCTTATAGTTTTGATGTTTTCTTACTGATTTCTACAGCTCATGAAGTTGTTTTAAAAACACATGAAGTAGTCTAGTATTTCAGTGAATCAATTTACAGTGGCATTAAGAACAAAATTAATATAATGCAATGACTATAAATACTTACAAGTATTCTATGATACATACACACAAAATTAACATGATTTTCTTGACAGGATTTCAAGCCTAACAACTCTGAGTGAACTGAAATCACAAAAGAAATAAAGGCCTGCTTTCATTAGGCAATCAGTTGTTTGAGTCTATTTGCATTTCCTTTGATTTCACTAAGAATATCTTTATTTCCTCATTACTTGCCTTTTTTTAATAAATAAACAAGAAAGTTATTCCTTATCTCCTGACTAATTTCCAAAAAATCAGAGCAACCTTGAATAGTGTTACTGCTTCACATAACAAAAACCCTGGTGCCTACAGTCCCAGGCACCAAACAAGCCTTTTTCGCCCTTTCAAACTCTTGAGCTCCAAAGGAACATTTGCTTTCTCTGTCCTGCACAGGCAGCACAGAAGCTAAGAGGTTTAGAGTACAGGTAGGAAGTTTTTCCACAGGTAAGGAGACCAGATTGACTCATTTGCTGTCCTTAGACTATTAACTACAACAGAAAACATTCAGAGCAAGATGTCCAGACATGGCTGTCTTTGTGTCAGCAGTACTCCAGTACTGTAGATTTTGTGTTACAGGAGCTGAAGATAAGTAGGACAACTTCTGGCAACTTTCAGTCTTATTTTTCTCTGATGTCATCTGCACTTCTAATCTTTTTCCCTAAATTCTGCTTTACAGAACTGATTTGCCACATACCACCTCATTGAAAACTTCCATTATTTATTTCAGCCTTAAAAATATGAATTTATCCTGTTCTATTCAGATCAAGAATTTCAGAACTATCTTTGTGTTCAATGTCCTGACTCACAGAGTCTTTAGAATTTGAAACATGTAACTCACCTTTTTATTTTTCCTGTATCATCATCTTTGTATGCAACAAACTCATAAACTAACTTTGAGATTATATCATCAACAACTTTATACTGTGTGCTTTGTGCAAAATTTCGGTGCCGTTCACTTTCAAGATGCTGCAATAAAGAAAAAACACATGAAATAAAACCAATTTTACAGACATGAATATGCAAGTCAACAGTACAACAGAAGCAAGTAAATATCATTCATTTACTACCAGCATCTCTAAGACATGAATTACTAGTGCCTTCAGCTATCAGAAATAGGTTTTAAATCTTAATTGCTGCTTCTAACATAGGAAAAAAATACCAATTTGCTGGTTTTACAAAAAAATATTTTAAAATAAAAAAAATATAGAAAAGCCTCTGGTGATACCACATTAAAGAGATATACTTGACATTTCACATACTGTTTGCAGATCTTCATATTTCTTCCCACAACATTCACAATATCCTCTCTTTTTTTTGTCCTTCTGCAGAAACTGAGCAGGCATTCCACAATCCTTGTCACTGTTTATTTTGTTTCTGTTAAGAGAATATTAATGAGTCTTAAACACGGACAGTGCTCAACCTGTCCCTCACAGCACACTCATTCTTACTCACTTAAAAAAACCTCTCCAAAACCAACCTTTATTTCCCCTTAAACTATTTACGTTATTTTAGTCAACACTTAAAAAAATGAAGAGTTATAGATTTACAATCAAACTAACAAAATCCAGAAACATTTACTGCAAGAAGACAAGGCAGACCCAGTGGAACCATATGTAAGCATAGAACATCCAGGTTAGTACAGACGTACTACTACCATTGACTAAGAATAAATAATACAAAATTGGTAAAGAAACAAAAATCAAAGGACATTTAGAAGTCTCTGTGCACAGCTGATAAAATGCAAACTAGTAACAAAAAAAAAGAAGGCTTGAAGACCCACTGTTGGTTATACATAATTTTGAATATGCTGACCAAATGCCATTTTGTCCTGTTTTTCTAGGTAAAGACTAAGTGAGAATGCAAAAAATGAACCTGAAGCTCTTCCTAGACATTAAAATATGATGAGGTTTTCAACAGCTGTTTCATAATCTTCAGAATCCTCATCTGGGAAAAGCTACTGCTTGATGAAATGCACTATTAAACCACATAGAGTTGATATGCCAGCAGTAAAGCAAAGTCATCAATCTCTACTTCCTTTTTACTTTGAAGGAATAGTTCCATCTCCCTGTTTAGCCAAAGATCACTGGCAGATTTTACCAAGTATCTGCACAGATGTAAGCTCAGGACTTAATATCAAAACATCTGAAGCTTCCAAAGCATAGCAATGTATTGTTAACACTCTGGCCCAGCATTTCTTGCGTTCCCCAGGACAGGGAACTCTATGTGTGCTGTAACTGTCACACCAGCCTTCAGACCTTCCCTCTGGAAAACAGTAAAACTCACAGAGAACCAGTAAAGCAGGGCAGAAGCAATAGAATTCATCATCTGAAGACTGAGTAAGTCTGCAGGTCTTGCCCAATGCAGAAGCAAGCAGAACTAACAACTTTTCTTCAACAAGTTCTTCCCACAGGTAAAGACAAAACAAGTGAACATTCCCCTCTTTCTCTGTCTCCCAAAACTGACATTGGTCACATTCACCTGCTGAGTATGAAACATTTTCCCACCTAAACATCTCTTTAGACTGCTCACCTGAAATATCAATTAGGAATATTTATTCAAACATAAATCCTGAAATTTTTAATAGATCATATTTCTTAATCCATCTAAACAAAAAATGCCTTTTTGGTTTTTAAATGCTTTAAAAAGAATGGGCCTTTCCAGCATCCTCTGAAGAGACACAATCAGAAACTGCTTTATTAATACAGCAGAAACCCCTGCAATATATGTTTTTTATCTTTTCATACTGCTACTTCCTTGCAGGGAAAAAAAAAAAAGGCATTATGGCAGTATCAATTGAAACCTCCAGCACTGTATTACAGTCAAGACTGGACAGAACTGTGGAGAACCCACTTCATAAAGAAAACAGGTACCACAGCTAAGTAAGTCTTCAGCCCCAAGGACAGAAAAGCAGCAAAAATACAGGAAGTCCCACATATAGCAAAGCTACCCTTCACCTAAATGTATTTGGTCACTCACATGAATCAATTTTAGAAGTCAATGAAAAAAGCTAGGTAGAAAAAAATTTTAAAACCCACACCGATTCACAAAAAACAGTTATTTAAGACTCTTAAATAGTTTCAAATCATAAAATTGATTTGCTGAAGTTCTAACTGCATCTGTAGTGCTCAAATAGAACCTGAATGCCAAAATGTATCACATAAACACTTGCTGTAAAGCCAGCTGCAATTAATTCTACTGGGAAGCTGGCATCCACTTTTCATTTTTGAAGAACTGAAACAGTATTAGCAGTCTATCTAATTTCTATAAATTATCAACAATATACACTCTTTGTCAACAATAGTTGGGCACTGTGATTCAGTATCACTGCTTTAATAAATTTAACTACTTATTTTAGCACTATATGGACAAATATAAAAGAAACCTTAAGAAACCCACTTCTTGTGAAATACTTACTGAACAGCATCCAAGATGAGGCCAGAGAAGAAATCAGTGGCAGAAAGGAAAAAAATATCTTATGCTGACCCACAGTGAAAGGAGAAGGCCACATTTTTGGATGTATGCATCTGTATGCCCAAAAAAAGGACTAAAGACAGGATAAAGAGGGCACAGATAGAGAGACAGCGCAATAAATACATCAGATGGCTAATAATATTAAGTAGCACAGAAAGTTAGAAGACAAACAATTATTTTAGAACACAATTAGTTATGGAATAATTCAGAGAACAACTCTCTCCTCTACCCACACATCAATAAAATAAAGTTTTCAACAAACCTTTCCTTAGACTGAGTTTGTTTTTGACCAGAAGGATACTTCTTGTCCACCTCAAAAGGACTATATGGCTTTGGAACACAGTAGTTCAGAAATGGAAAACTCAGTAACTGCAGATAAAACGGTCGGTACTGGCTGTATTAACACAAAACAAGGGCATGAAAACCATCATGAGAAAAAGGGCTTCATTGCACACATTACTCCAGGTCCAAAAGCTTGAAAAAACGTTTCTCTTTTACATATGGCATACACAGAATGCTAAGCAAAAAAATATCTTCGAGTAAGTCATTCATGCTTTCCTTGATACTTTCCTGCAGTTTCCACTGCTGTCTTACAAGTCCCTTGGGATATGACTCGTGTGCCTATTAGTTGTTTTGAGTTGGGTAACCAATAAACCCAAGAACAATCTGGACAACAGTGCATCTGTACTCCTGAAAAGTAGCTACAGCAGTTCCCAACATCCAATGCTTTTTTTTTTTCTTTTAAGTATTTTCTTAACAAAAATTATCAATTTAACATTCAAAATACAAAAACTGACTTTTTCATTTTTCAGAAAAATAACATTCCTGTACATCACCATCCTTTCAGAGATACCAGAACTAGCAACAATATCATTGCTCTGAATGGATTAAGAAGTTCTAAAATAGAACATGTCAAAAGTTCACATATTGAATAATCAGTTGACTGAAATGTTGATGGCAGAATTCAGTCTGATTTTTTCCCCACATTAGTATTATAAGCTACCCAGGCAAAACTAAAAGAGCAAGTCTGGAAAACATAATGGCAACAGCAAAGCATCACCTTCTGCTTCTCAACTGTTACTTATGTTCCATAAACATTAAAAAACATGTTAGAAAAATATTTACAAGTGTTTCAAGTGTTTAGTACTCCACAACATTGTGAAATTCACATATATTTGTGTATTAATTTCTTATCCTTACAACTGCTTCCAATTCTCCCCACTATCCCCATCTCCCTCATACCAATTGCACCAACTTGCAGTGGACAATCAGGTTTAAATATTTTTTACAATTCAGGAAAGTGTCAGAGAAATCAGGTCAAAGAATTCAGCACTTATAAACAACACCCCAACTCAGAAGTTAGTTAGGAATTCAAAGGTGCAAATTATACTGTGCAGAACCAAACTTTTTTTACAATTCATTGTTCTCTCAACTTCTGGCTAACTGGCATCTTTTTATACAACGAAGACTGACCGATCACAGGACCAGAAAGATGTGAAATTTTTCAAGGGTGAAAGCATCAAATCTCATGCTACTGTGGATACTGAGATCAGATTATTAAATTGTAATTTTTCCTTTTAAAAAGAAATGATTGAACAGGAAATCAAACCTAATTTCAATTAATTATTTTAAATAACAACTTCCCTTTTCTTACATCTAAAGGGTCTCAGCAGGAGATCAATGTAATTGAGTTGGAACTACAGGAGTGGAATTCAGTACGCAGTTTTTATTCATCTTTTGGGCTACAGGACTTGGATCTAAGGAGAGATGTAAAGGTGTAGGATTCATTCTTTGGTAGGAAGTCAGAGAACCCACCCTCATGATCTACAAATTGGAGTTACCTTTTAACTTGCCACTTCCATCACCTACTGCAAATATTCCTTACTATACTACCACTTGCTCAATCTTATTTGGTGGGCAAAGACATTTGTATGTCATTTTAAGAGGGCAGCACACTTGACATCTGAAGTCAGGAAGTTGAAAGGAACTGATTTTCAAGAACACACTTCCTCAAGTAATTCTGAATTACTCAGTTTGAGAATCACATTACCAAATGCATGAAGAGAACACTTACCGACTCCTATCTTCCACCCTGATAAATGGACTTTTCAGTCTACCTGCTCAAAGGGGGAGAAAAGAAAATCAATAGAGAATTACTTTTCATCACTTACCAGTTGCCCCAGTAGCTTAAAAAATAAGCAGACTTTATTTTAGGACTTATTATGTACAGGTTTTGACAAACTCTTGATTTCCACAAAGTTTTTCTACATGCTTCTCTTGGACATAAAAATTGGCACAGAACATCACCATGTGACCACAGGAGAACTGTTGCACATTTCTAAGCATTCAGAAAATAAGTCAAGCCAGAAACCTCTACAATTATTGAAGTACTTACTTTTTGACTTTTGAGCAGTAATGTGTTTTCCCTATTGAAAAAAAGAGAGATGGTGTAAAATCCCTGTGAGTAGTATTTTGTGCTGTACTTAAAGTTTTAGCTGCAGATAAGTTATGAGAGTCTCCCTGTGTTAATCATGACTTCATATGAAGCCACGATGAACTTTTCAGGATACTAAGATCATTAGTACTTTGAAACAAGGTAACATGTTTCCGAAAGAAATATTTCTTTCTACACCAGAAAAAAAGAAGTGCTCTCCTTCAGATGCTTTTTTTTTAAAAAAGCAAATCTAAACAAAGAAACCCAGAAAGGTAAATTTATACACTTACTCTCTTCACTCTTAAAATACCTTGCCATGGTTGAAAGTTCAGTCTTTAATACAAATAACATTTTTATAACACTTTGTGAATCTTAATTAACTGCAAGCTGCAAAATGCCACCAAAACCTGCAGAAGAACAAGTATCTCCAACTAAAACAATTCTTTTCATCTGAATGGATTTACACAGGCTGCTTTCATTATTTTTAGCAATGAAGACGAAAATTTAGAGGAATATTTAGTCTTCAGAAAAAAGTGAAGCCTACTTCAAGCATCAGCTGTTAAATCTAATTTATTCTGGTAAAAGTAATAAGTAATTTCACCCTATCTGCCAAAAACCCTCCCCTGTTATCCACGACCACAGTGATGATTTGGCAGTGGATTTATGTGGCCTCAAGAATTAGCCAATTTTACATTCCAAAACAACATAACACATGCTGGGTCTTCTGGTTCCATTTACTTATCAGGCCCCATGGCTAAACCAGACAATTGTGCACATCACTGGGCAACTGCAGATGGAGTACACAAGACCTACAAGCTTTAATGCCTCACTACATCATAGACTAAAAACCTGAGAAAATGGGATTTTCACTTGCCAATTCCATGTACTTGGCAAAACAGCTTCAAGATGCTTTATGCTCATTCTCTATGAAGGAAGAGTTGCAGATTCCTTATAGAGACAACTGCTCCAGGAAACATAACTATGATCTTTCAAAATGGCCCATCAAAATGAAAGAATTTCTAATCACTGTGCCACAGGGAAAATTATACAAGGCAATGGAGCTGCCACGTGCATCATAATAAAACTACAATACATTTATTAATTAATTTTGAGCCAGGCAGAATGGAAATTTCAGACATTTCAGCACTTCTGACTCTTAGATATCCTTTGCAAGAGCACAGCTCTACACACAATGGAATCAATGCTACTATTAAAGTTACTTTTAAATAATGTTGAAATATACAGGAAATACTTTGTATTTTCAAAGACGGTTTTTAAATCATTTCACAAGACATACTAGTCTGTGAAAAACTGAAAATGAGCAATACCTTCATTAAATAAAATCTACAAGCTTCACAGTAGGCAGTACTTAGTACTTTAGTACTTAGTGTTTTCTTAGTTAATGAAACAAATGGCATTTTTATAAATGGCAGAGAGGCACTTACCACATCTTTAGAAGAACTGCCTGCTCTTTTGATTAGATAGAGCTCCCTTTTCTTTTGTTCAATGCAATTCTTAACATCTGACAAAAAGTGGAAGAATTACACTCAGTTGATTCAATTTTTTTATGTTTGACATAACTTTTAATATTCTGAATTTGATGAACAGTTAAATGAACATTACACATTCAAGTCAGACTTGATCGAACAAAAACATTTACCATCAATATGAAGTATCTTCACTCCCCAACTCAAAGCATTGGATAATATACTTCCAGAAGGGATTAAGTCCTGCAAGCAATAAATTATATTAATAATCTTAAACAATACATAACAATTACTTACAATAATTAAAAATACAACATGTAGTATGAAAGCTGAGATTAAAATACAGATGCTTAGCTTCTAGCTGAAAGAATACTCTTCTAGACTCCTCTTCTGTCTCTCTCTGTATTACAGCACCTCACCATCAAGAATACATTTAACCTTCAGAAAACCAAAACTGTTCTTTATGGTCACATTTTATAATAATATTTGAAGACAATTAATTTATATGTTAATTTCATGAGCCCCTCTCAAATGCTAGTTATATTGGCAATCCTGACAAATTTCACTATTTGTCCTAAGATTCCAAAGACTTTCAATTCTTCAGGAAGTACCCACAAAACATACCTGACACTTCACTTAGGACAATCCCTCAACTTCTGCCTAACTTCTCTCTAAAACCACTAAGACCACTTTTGCTACTGCTGGTTTTCTAGAAAAATAAACCACCAAGGTACTGAAGCACAAGTTTGTTGATTATTTAGCTTACCTGTTCTTTGATGGCTTTTTCAACCAAGGACTTTCCTCTGCTCATACGTACCTATATTAGAACAGAAAAACACTTGTAGCAAAGAGATAATTTACATTGCTTTTGTTCATTATACTGCTAATTTTTCAATAACTTGCATCTTCCTCACAGGATTATGGTTGATACAGTCAAAGGATAAAAAAACCCAAAACCAAAAAAAATCACAACTGCAGGAAAAGGGACTACAGGTGACTTTGCCCCTGATAAATAACAGCTGTGTTAATTACCCAATTCACCCTCACCCCTGATGAGTCACAGCTATAGCTGATAAAGATAAGTGTGATAAAAGGGAGAGGGCTGGGGAAAGGCGGGAGGATTATGAAGGAGGAGGGGCCTTGAGAAAGAGATCCAGAGGATCATGAAGAAGCAGGATCCTGGGGAGAGAGACTTGCTGCTGTGAGGTCAGTCTGGGTCTGCAATTAAAACCTGCAGTCACAGTCTAGCTATGTAAAATCCTGCATTCAGAATCTGAAAACTAATCCATGCAGTCAGAGTTCAGCAGGAAATAACCAGCAGTCAGAGGCTGCAAGGGAATCCTACAGTAGGAGCTTGCTGCAGCCAGAGTCAGTGAATAGCAAACAGTAATAAACCAGGACCCTTTTCATGCTGTGATAAACAAGAAGTCTGTGTCTCAGCTCATTTCTACCCTCTAACAAGAGGGCTCCTAAAACATCCAACAAGTAATCATTTCCAGCCAAAGAAGGCCCCTGCAATATTAGTGTTGGAACAAAGCAGGTCGTGGGAATAAGCAGCCAGTGGCATGCACCAAAAGATGAGGTTTCATCAGCTGGGCTTGTGAAAATTATAGTCATGTATATAATCATAGTCTCTGTCTTGTCTTATCCCATGCTGTTCTATCACCAGTGCATTTCCTTTTTCTACTTTTTGCTGTTTATTCATAGTGAGCTGCCTTTACCTATCCACATTGTTTGCAAAATGAGGTGACTTCTCCTATGCAACACAAATACCGTCTGTAGCCTTGTTTCTAAATAAGCACCATATATATAGGACAGATAATTATTTTCAACTATATTTTGAAAGGACACAAGACTTGCCCATGTAAGAAACTTCATAAACCTGCATAAATTCAGATACTAACTATTGCAATTAATGTGATCCCCTAAGAAAGAGCTCAGAAAAACTTACTATTCATAAAGCTTGATTTTAATTATTTCCTACTACTATCAGAGTGTTTCTGCAGTTATCAGTATTAACATCAAATCAGCCTTTAATAGGCGGTTTTGCTAAAGAGATGGGAATTGTTGGCTGTCATCACATGCCTGATCCAGCTGTCAAACACGATGTTAATGTTGTAAGTCAGACATACTACATTAGAACATGTTTTAGCGTACTCTGCTTATTTGCAAAAACGGATTCTTTTAAAAATTAGTTTAAAAAATTTGCTAAATTAGTTTGAGTTAGTTAACAAGTTAACCTGAATACATTTAAAAGAATTTTTGAAAGAAAAACCCTTATTCACCCAAGGAACTGTTGCCACCTTTAGGAAACAAAATAGGAGAAAAATTTTAAGAGCATATCTCATGAATTGCACCTGATTTGCAGCATTATTACTTACTGTATCTGCTATCTTAAATGAGCTTCCATCATGTCGATCTTTTTGGTTGCTAGGACGAGGTGAACCATTTCCTCCATTAGGTGCAGATTCTGGACTAGGAACAGGAGAAATCTGGCCAAGAGTTGGTGCAAATTTTGCCTCCTTTTTATTAGTCACCAGATAGTTGATATCTTTACTAAGAAAACTCTCCACTCTCTAAATACAAAGATAAAAGCCAAATAATTATTTTAGGACAATAGATCAGTAACTCAAATCTTACGTTGAATATTTCAAAGGAAAGTAATAAAACGTCTCAAACAATTCAGTTAAAAACATTGAGTTAACAAGAAAATACTTTCTAAACAGCTAGATGACAATTAAGTTGTACTAACATCTTACCAGTCACAAATTCTAATTTCAATTTCTTGATTTTGTAATCATTATCAAAAGAGTTTTGCTTTGTTTTGATTATTACAATTTTTTACTAGCTACCTGTAATACTTTCCAATTAAAAGAATGCAAATGCAAACACTGCATTAAGGAGTAACAGACTGATTCAAGGAAAGCAACTCTAATTTTATGTAACAGAAATTACACAGAAGTGTTCAGCTAAACTTAAAGGCAGGTGTTTGCAAATGTAATTTACAGTCTGCAAGAAGCTATAAATTTACTGATCTTAGAAGCAGCAGAAAAACTAAAATTCAGGATAGCTACCATGTTTCACATCTACAGTTTTCACAAAACTTCTCAAAAGAGTAAAGTCTTAAGTAGATTCACATTGTCATACTCAGCAATATAAAAATGTGGTCATTCTGCATTTACTCCCTTCCATTTTGCTCCTTCAGTCTATTTCATTGCCATGATTAACAGCCTTGTCATTTCATGCCAGATTGTAGAGTTTGAGGTATTTTCCTTTTTTCCACTAATCAGCATGGAAAGCACAACTCACACAGCTTGAAACTGTGCCTTTCAATTCTGCTCTATGTATCTTTAACAGAAACAGGATATACACAGAGAGGCACTGCTAAGTGCACTCCACGCAAGTAACAATGGAACATGTGGTAATTGATCATGAGGCTGATGAGCACCTCAGGTTGAGGCATTTACTCCTCAGAATAAGCAAAAAAACCGTCATTTTCAGTCTCTGAGTTTTGACCTTACTTTTCACATATGAATTCCTAAGATTCTGGTTAAGAGAGAAAGACAAATGACAGCATGCACTTATTTTATGTTAAATGTAAAACAATGCAATTAACTCAAACCCGTATTATTGCTGTTCCTTACTGACACTATAATTTCAGACAGCACCTTGATTTAAAAGCACCAGTTTCATAAAGCTGCTCAGTGTCCCTCTGAGGTCAGAGAAGCATTGCCAAAGCAATGTTCAGAACAGCTAGCAATTTAAGCAGATCCCTTCTTCCTCTGTGCTTAAAAGGTGTTTAGTAATACATGCAATGCAGTTAATATTATATCCTGTACTTGCTTGTATCAAAGAGTTCCTTCCATACAGAAAGGAGAATTAGGAAATTCATTATTTAAATAAGAGAACTTAAAAGCACAAAAATCCTCTGTGCAAAAAGTAGTTAGTGAAGTTACTGACTCATGGAGAAAATATACAAAACTTTTCCTTTAATCTCTTTGGGGTTATTTGTTTTGTTGTAACATGTAAATATAGTCAGAAGAAGAAAAATCGCCTCAAATAATGAAACCTAATCCATTTGGATAAAATTTTAAACCAAGTGAATAATCAACTGAAAACAAAACTTCCTAATAAGAACTTTTGTTCCAATCAGTAAAGCAGCTTCTCTTGAAAACCCACAGAACAATTTGTTGATAAACTCATTATTTGTACTAAGTTTAAGACAAACATGGAAAAATAAGATGCCATCTCAGATAACTACAAATAACATTAAAATGCAGTTACGAAGAACACAAAAAAGGCATTCCACATGTGCACATTTTTTTCTATGTTCATACAAGTCTCTCTTATTAACTTACCCCTCCCAGCTCTTTGAGGTCCTTTCCTAACTTTTCAGAGATCACATTTGATGGGATATCGAGGTAAAACACCTTCCCAGTGAGTGGCTTAAATTGGAGTTTCTCTGGTTTTCCTGTGTCTTTTTTCACATTCTTCAGGGAAGATCTTATTTTTTCTGTTTTCACCTGTATTCCATCTGCTGGGAAAAAAAAAAAGTATTTAAATAGAACTGGACTTTGGTTTTATTTTCAAAAGGGAAAATTCCTAAATTATGGAAATGGATGGAGCAAGCTTCCACAGAATGGCTTGGGCTGGAAGGGACATTAGAGATCATCTAGTTTCAACCTCCCTGCCATAAGCAGGGACACCTTTCACATATTGGTTTTACATTGGTTTTTCATTCTTATGCCTGGTTACTTTTCCTCTGGAGAAGCTCAAGACAATGAGAGCTGCCACAGGAAGTGAGCAGGCCTCTTCTGGAGACAAAAAGGCAACATGTAAACAGTCCCTCTGTAAAGTATTCCTTCCCTCCCTGAAAAAATGTTAGATAGGAAAGGGAGCAGAACCACTACTCGTGCTGCAAAATTCTATGTAAGGTTTATGAGCACACTAAATAACACAGGAACAGCAGTCTGTTTTGTAGGATCTGGAAAATAAACCTAGAGCTGTAAGAAAATAAGGAGACATAAGTTGGTGTAACTGATCCAGAATCTAAAGAGAAAAGATGGATGATAAGCAAGCATGTAAAGAAAATTTTGTAGATGATCATGGTTCAAATATGGTGTTATACTCACCACACTCATGCTGTTCAAAAATTAACACTCTAAGCACTGGAATTAATACTGGATCACGCATATTAAACTTCTCAGGGATAATCAAAAGTTTAGAGCGCATTAGCAGGACTGCAGCAGCATTGAGGAGTCTGTCGCAAAGGGGGTGCGTTCTCACACTCTGGGCCTACGGAGCCCTCCATACAAGTACCAACGAAGCCCTGCCCGGGGTGAGCAGCTCACCCAGCAGCGGCCCGGCCATTTCCTACACACCAGGAACGCGCTTTTACGTTAAACCCCCCAACCCACGCCAAGGCCCTTCGAGCTGCCCCCTGTTCGCAGCGCCAGCCCGAGGACGGCTCGGACCCAAGCCCGGCGCGGGGCGGGCTGCGGCGCCTCACAGCCCCAGCCGGGATGGCGGCTAAGAAAGGCCCGAGCGGCGGCAGCTCCCCCGCGCTGCCCACAGCACCCCCAACACTTACGGGGACGCGCTCCTTTGTCGGCGGCCTCGGCAGCGCTGGGCTTCATCTTCCTGCGGAGTCACATCGTGCTCTGCTCCGCCGGCACCCTCGCACGGCACAGCCGCCCCACGGCCGCCTTCCCGCCTCCGCTGCGGCAGCTCCTGCGCCCTCACCAACGGCCCGCGCGGCCGGGCCCCTCCCGCCCGGGGGCGGGGGAAGGAGGGGAAGGAGGCCGCGGACGGAGCTGGAGCTGGGCGGCCTTGGCTCGGGAGGCGGGGCAGCCGTGGCAGCGTGCTTCCCTCCTCGCCACAGCCCGCGCTGTGCTTGAGTGGCCGAGACCTTTGGCCCCGGCGGGCGCAGCTGATAAATGGGTATGTACGCAATTCTGGCCAGCGGTTCCCTTCTGGGTGAAAGAGACATGAAAAATAGACAGTATCTCCAGCCATCGTTGCAGTTGTTAGCACCTGAGAGGCCAGAATTGGTTTGTGCAACTTAATCTTTTTTATCTAACTTGAAGTGTAGTGAAAATAACAAAACGTTCTTGTAGAGCCAATGAAAAGCTTACATCAATGTCTCCAATAAAGTTAGGGCTGCACTTAAGCCCTTAAGTGGTCCATTTTGAAAGAGACACCTCTATTTGGTGATTTTACTTTCTGAAGTATTTTTACTATCTTCTCCTATCCTATCCTATCCTGGCTAGCTGCAGATTTTGTGAATGCATTCCAAAATTGCTGTGACCTGCAGCCTTAGAGCAGCATTTGTTCAAGGAATTAACGTGGTGGTAGTATTATTATAGTTAGTCTCTGCCTATTACACGAGGAGTATGCTGGGGTACCCAGTCATCGCTTGCAGGCTGTGGCTGTTGGATCAGCCAGGAGACCTTTCTGGGTTCTCTCAGGAGAGCTGGGAGCAAGAGAAAGGCTGGGTCAATTACTCTGCAGTGCTTCAGTTTATGGGCCACAGGCTGGGAGTTTATCTTTGTAAGGATTATTTGCATGTTTGTAGACTCTTTGTTGCAGCTAAAGGTAATACATGTTAAACATTTAATGTGTTTTGCAAGAGCATACAAATGTAATTCATGTAAGAAGGATTTTGAAGACTTATTGTCTTTAGAAAACTTACTTGCAAATCATGGCCCAAATACTCTTAATCTCAAAAATCACTGAGATGCTTGTATATAAGTAGAAAAGTAATATTGCTGCTTCTACATAACTTAGTAGTGAAAATTGAAAATATTTATCCTTTGACTTTTTTCTGCAAATTTTGAGCATAGTCTTACAATACATTTTTCTGTTCCTCAACAGGTATTTCTTCACTGGGGATAAAGCCATGGCTGAAATGAGTAATATCAGCATACAAAAACTAACCATTGTTCAGCAAGCAATAGCCTCTTGTTGTGGAGCTATAATTACATCATTATTTGGTAAGGCAAACTATGAAGCTGGCCACAGAGAGAATCTTACAAAGTGATTACTCTTCATTTTGAGTCAGCATGCTATCTGCTTATGTATGTTTCCACTAATATGTTCAGCAAAAATTTTTTTTTATAGTTTTCTCTTTTTTGTTGTCTTTTGAAAAGAATGTTTAATTGAAATCTTTTGTGTCCCTGGTAATCTCTAACTATTTCTGAATCTCTAAATTTGAATTTCTATTTTTTTTCCAATTGGTGTAGTTATTATTTGCTTTCTGTTTAGAAGAAACAAATTTATTAATAAAATTTAATTTCCATATTTCCTGCTGCTTTGAAAATATTTTGTATAAAAGTCTGCTTTACAGTACAACACCCAAATCCTGCAAGGCTGGTCCCAGTGAGGCATATTAATAACAATTCTTCTCTGATGTCTTACCCTGTCAAATATTTTTATTGTTGGATTGGCTTGGGTTTTTTTTCTTTTTTTCCCTAAACATTGCTTTTAAGGATACATTTTTGTTACTCCTCTAAACTTCCGGATGGTTGATGGAATTAATCTTCTGCTTCACATTCAGCCACATCACTCACTACGTCCTTCCCCATGCATACCTAAGGAGGCATTGGTTGGTTAAATGCAGCACCTTTTGTCTCTTGGAATTCTACAAGCTCATTAACTCATACTTAGTGCTTCTGTTACTTTTTGTTTTAAGATAGCCTTTTGTTGTGACTTTGCACATTTCCCTGCAGCTTAATACACCTTAAAACCAATTTTCTAAGGATGATTTCCCTCCACAAAATCTCCAGATGTTTACAAAATAGGATCTTACTAGGAACCTGTCAAATTCATAGTCCTTTTGTTCGGTTTCTCTACGTGTCCTGTACATTAGACTTGTGGAGTTCCCAAGATGGTTTTCAATTGTGTGTACATACCCACAGTTCTAGTACAGGGTAAGGTGTTGGTGCTCAAGAGAGATATAGGAGACTGGCTCCTGTCTGAAGGGCCAGCCTGAGATGAGCTAGAATATTGTGAGTGGCTGAAATACTACTGGATTGCAAATTTTAAGCAATTTATTTGAACTCTAGGAGTCACATTTAGATCCCTATATTTAGACACTGAAGTGTGAGCCAAATATTCAACCACCTGTTTGTTAGTCAATTGAGAGGCAGCAGCAGAGAGCTAAGGCTTTGAGTGCATTGCCTGAGCACAGGAGTGTCTTCAGCAAGACAGGGACTAAGACTTCAGTGTCAGTGACAGGGACTCAGACTTTAGCTGACACTTGGTGAGTAAGGCTGTAGGTCTTGTGTCATTTCTGTCAACTCAGTAGAGTCCCTTAAAGACTCAGATGGGACCAGCTGTTTATATGCAGGCAACTGAATCGAGCCCTCAGCCGATATAATCAGAGGAAGGTGGTCCGGCTGCCCAGCCACTGCAGTGTTCAGCATGTCTCAGCCTGTGGTAGTTGTAAGAGCTGCAGTGGAAGCAGTGAAACGTTTACTGAATCTTCACTTACTTTTCAAGAACCCCAACATTTTAGAAATTTGCTACATGCAGCAAAAAAAGTACATAATGGATTTAACTTTTTTTTTATTTTAAGTTTTATTATGGTTAGTTCATTGAAAAAGAACAAACACAGGAAGAATACTGTGCTATTTTATATGCCAGAGGCCAAAATTTGATTTTGTATGCCTTGTGGTATGCTGCTTACAAAAGGTTAGCAGCAGAACCTAATATAACAAGTTTTAGGTATTTCTGGCAACATGACACAGTGGCTTTTGAATGAGCTTTGTGTATCTCCAATATTTCATGCCTATGCAACTGTTAGTGAATTAGAAAAGATAGATTTGATGTCTTGCAAACCATACAGGGTGTGTAGTTCTCCTTTGTCTCTGATAACGTTGTCTCTGTCTGCTAACATCCCTTTTTTCTCTGCCTGGTAACTTTGTAAAAACTGTTAGGGTTTTTTTCCCTCACTCGGTGGTATCTGTAAACTTCTACATTTTCAGGGCATCCAGGGTGTTCCTAAATGCCTTCTGTTTCATTTTAGTAACTCCTCTTGATGTTGTCAAAACTCGACTGCAAGCCCAAAGCAATCCATTCCATAAAGGTAAACAAACAACTGTGTAGTGTAATGGGGGACACAATTTGCTTTTTGCTCTTGTATTTAGCTGGTGGTTGTTGTAATGCTGTGCTGAGGTGCAGAATGTTTGTTTCTCCAGTATAACTGTGGGGGGAAAAAAGCAAAAACACCAATATATACTAAACAGACACAGTAGAAAAAAGTCCCATACATCCATACCATTTTAAACAGCCTTTTTTTTTTTCCCTGTCTTAATATTTTCATTATAGCAGAAGGTACAATTAATACTGAGTTGAGTCAAACAATACAAAGCTATTACTAAATTAATAAATGTTTCATCAGAGGGCTTTTTGTGGTCAAATTAAAGTTCATCTCTAGAATCCAGATATGTTTGAAATGGAGAAGTTTTAACAAGTCACTTGCCACTTGGGTTCTAAATAGATGAAGATATTGTGCTCTCAAAGATGTGCTAATGGTTCCTACTATTTACTTGTACTTGGTAAATGAGATTTAAAAGGAAAGAAGATGACTGGTTTTTCATGTTGAATGTGGAGGTGAGCATTTGCAGTCGCACTTATAAATTAAATAAGGAAAAATACTTGTGCCTTCTATCCTGATTTTGAGTAAGTTCTAAAGCCTTCAGAAATATGCAAATGTGAAGCTTAAAGTATGTTTTTGTAATGGTAATAATAGTTTATCAACCAGGTTGAAAGTACATGATGTAGAAGAAATGAAAAACAAATGGAGGGGATGATCTAATATAAATACAGACCGAGATAAGATATAATCATAATATAATAATACAGATAAGATATAATACCTCAACTTGAAGTGGATGCTGAGGCTACTTAATAAAAGGTTTAAAAGTTTGAAAGATGTTCACAGTTACATCCAAGTGACATTCAGGTCTTGTGTTAGTTTTACCTTTAAGCAGATGGCAGTATAACCAAAATATGTCTCTTGGAGCCCTGTGAAAGCAGTTCCATTTAGTCGGGCAGTCTGAGTGGAACATTTGCACCCTCTTTCCATGAACCTAATTTGTCATTACTGACTTACTAAAATTATTTTGCCCCTCTCTAACCAGAGATAAATCTGTGTTGCCATTACATCCAATTTGAAATTGCTGCTGCATAAAAACAATCTTACAAGCATTAACTATATTCTTATACACCATTTTATTAGGAAAGTCTTTTGTATACTCCAGTGGCCTTATGGATCATGTGTATGTTTGTGAAAATGGGGACAGCAAAGCCTGGTATAAAAAACCTGGGCGTTTCAAAGGGACATTGGTAAGAACATTTTACATGTATATAAACCTGTGCATTTTGAAGTAGCATACTGTAAAGTTTTCAGGTTTTTGTGGGTTCTACTGGAATCTGTTATCATTGGAGAGGGTCTTCATGTGGTTACAGTGCTGATTGATTATACCTTCTACTGTCTGCAATAAATTACATATTCCTTCCTTAAGATGGACAAGGAGGCAGCTGCACAGCTCTTCTCACAGGTTACTGGTTTATGATATTATTTTCCCCACTTCCCCACATATTGGCAGTAGTTGCTGATTGCAGGTAATAATTTTCTCTTACCTGCTTACAATCCTTGTGCCCACACATCTCCCAGTATGCTCCTGATCTGAACTAATGGTGCAGACAGTGTTTAAGGTCATGTGTCAAGTTCTCTATCTGTTGAGACTTTTAGGACTAGCATTTTCCCAGACACTTGAAACAGACCTGCTGGCAGATATTGTCAAGCTGGTTCATTAGTAAAAGTTTTTTTTTACTCTGTCATGAAATTAAACCTATGATCAAGGATTTTTCAGAATTAAAATCTTGAGAATGGGATGTTAATGCAAAAGGTGTCTTCAGCAGTTTTACACGGTTAAAAAAAAAAAAACTTTAAAGTGTGATTTTCTTTAAATTAGCTTTACTGTATAATTTTAGAAAGTTACTTAGTTTTCTGTTTGACATTAATGTATGCCTGTTTTTGCCATAACAAGGTGATTCTTAAGAATGGCGATCGTAAAACTTTATCTTAATTTTTTTTTTTNGACATTAATGTATGCCTGTTTTTGCCATAACAAGGTGATTCTTAAGAATGGTGATCGTAAAACTTTATCTTAATTTTTTTTATTAGTTCTATCTTTTATCTGTACCTTCCTGCTTTGTTGAAGCTGGGTTATAAACATATTAACTAGCTAGTATAAAAGTGTCCTTTTTGTTAAACCATGTTAGGACCTCTAGGGATTCTTGGCTTCCTTTCAAAGCTAGTCAGGTTTGTTGTAATAAACCATTTCTTTATTTTACCCATTCAGCTTTTTACCTCACAGGATTAGTCCATCAAGGCTGTCTCCTCTAAAACTAATTGTTTTTTTCTTCCTCTGAGTCCTTTCTGTGGTCTGCCAGACTCTGTATCTTTTGAGGACCTGTGATAATGTCTGGTCTTAGGCATATTCTAATCCATTGAATCTCAACCTCTTTCCCCAGATGCTTTAAGAAAATGAGGTACCTTGTCATTACAAAGTTTGTGTTTTTCCTTGTGATTTCAGTTGAATAATCTTCAAGGTTTAGTGTTCCTCTGCTGTCAGTCTCCTGGGAATATACAGGACAGCTGTAATAATAATTGCAAGTGTATGGTATAGTGTATATACATTGCATGTATGGGGTCACATTGTCAGAGAAAGCAAGTATTGTAGAATCTTTGAGAGTTAGTTGCTATTTCATGCCTAGAAACTCTGCTATATATTGAAAAAAAATATTTTAGTGGGTTTTTTGGCGACATTTCCACAAGTTGCTGCAATGCCATATTAGTTCTGAAAATAGTTATTCACAAGGCTGTCAGTCACTAATAAACACTTAGTACTTTGGTTTTTTTAAAGATGGAAGGAAATTCTTAATTTCAGTCATGAATTATTCTGTTCAGCTCAGGGGAACTGTTTATATGATTAAGTGTGATAGCTTGTGTAAGCTGTAACAAAAATTGGGATTTTACAATGATAAGCCATTTTAGAAGCACACTTTTAAAGGCATTAGTTTTGTATTCTGCCACCTCAAACACATTACTACAAAACTTTGTGGCTAAGTATTGCTCTTTGCCTGGTTATATTTTTAGGATGCATTTGTGAAAATTATTCAAACAGAGGGAATTAAGACACTGTGGAGTGGGCTTCTCCCAACACTGTAAGTTGAATGGGTTTTTTTGGTAACATGCTGTAAGTTATTGTTTAAAAATTAATTTTTTTGACAATCTACTCTGCTTATTTCTAAATTATTTTAAAAATGTGGTCAATTCTGAAGTTACAGACTAATCAGTTCGATCAAAAATGTCTATGGACAGTATAATTTTTGCCAGATTTTAGAATTTCCTAATACATTCTCAGTAATTAAGCAGGATCAATAGACTTCTCATTCTGTTTTTTTTTTCTTTGTTCTACTGTAATCACTCCTTTGATAGCCTCATAGAATCACAGTATCAGACCTGGTCACTGGAGAGGGCCTGTCTTTGACACATTCTTCTTGTTGTATATTGTTACTTAATGAGCTGTTATCAGCAGCACAGCTGTTTCCAGACTCTCTGGTGTTGCACCTCATTACCCTCACTTAATATTTGTAATCATCTTCTTTATTTCAAAGAACTTTGGGGTTTTATTCTATCTGGATAAACAGATAATTCATTTTCTCTCTACAAGAGCAATTTACATATTTAAGCATTGTAATCAGATCTCTTACTGGTCTTCTCTTTAGGTTTAACAGCCCCAAACTGTTTTATCTTTTTATTCATATTAACCTGGTTCAGATAGAAATTAAGACCTCTATGTTCTCCTTCATAAACCAAGAAAGTTTAAATTTGTATGTTGTAAGGTGCAGTGGGAAGTGCCCAGTGGGAAGCACTGGTACACTTTTGATTTGCAGACAGTGCTCAGCGTACATCCACAAAAAAAGCAAAGCATGGTGGAGCTCAGCCTTTTTTACCCTCCAGTATGTGGCAATTTCAAAATATTAACCTTGGGGCCTAACTGAACTGTTTCAGTTAGTACAGTTTTTTCCAAAGCTTGTGTTCTGTTCTCCATCAGAGATCTTCTTTACTGGAGAAAGTAACCCAAATAGAAGAGAAGATCTAAACCAAGCCATGTTGGTTTTCCAAGCATGATGGTCCTCAGTGTGTTCTGGCAATGGTGGTACATGCTGTTTTGGCACAGACATAACACAAATGTAATTGCCATTTTACAGTAAGATATGGTGCTTTATCCCTTCACTGAATGATTATTGAATCCACCTGTTGCTACTGTAAGTCTGTACTATGCTGGTATGGAAGAAGCTTAGATTTATGCATATTACATTGTCTCTCAAGTAGTATCATGGCTGTTGATCAAGAGCATAATATCCAATTGTTACATAAATAAAAGTTAAGGATAGTAGTACTTCTGTAATATTTTGTTTGGGTTCTTCATTTTCAGTTCTTTCACTTCCCATTCTTTATCAAAATAGTTCTGGTATGGAATAGATTTTGACTGAGATAATCTACCATCATTTTACTTACAGTTTTTCCTAATGGAATGAAAACCTGGAAAATGTGTCTGTTTGAAACTCTGAACTAGAAGCAGTGAATGAAAGCTGTGGGATTAATGCTGGGGTTTTATTTAATAATCCATTACACATAGCTGGAGATTTAACTTTTTTTTTACAAGACAGTTGACTGTATTCTCCTGCTTTCCTTATATTAATTTAAATTTCCTCTCTTACATTTAGAATAATGGCAATCCCTACCACAGTAATTTATTTTACCTGCTATGACCAGCTGTGTGAAGCTTTGAAAAATGGACCAGAAAAACATGATGAGCACATTCCAGTTATTGCAGGTTCCTTAAGCAGATGTAAGTTGTCCTCTGTTTAAAGAGAAAACTGGAACATAATTCCTGTATGGTGTTTTCTTGGGTTTGTTTTGTTGACTTTTATTTAAAGTAAATATGCTGTAGGTTTAAATGAGGGATAGGAAGAAATACTGTCAATACCCAGTATTTCTTGGGCAATAAAACCCACAAACCTGGAATAATGAGATTTGGTTTTGCTGAAATGCTTCTACTACTTTTGTAATTTGCTCAAAATTTTGTATTTATAGATTTCTACCAAGGACAGTTTAATTTAAGTCTGTTCTGTCATCAACCTAATAAGAAACATCATTATTTGCTATAATGGAAGGTACATAGGTAATTATAACAAAGATGAAAATTGGACTTGTACTGGTTTTACTGCTGTATGATGTGTATGAAATTTGTTTATTTTCTTACTTTTGTTTATCCTTTTCCTCATCTATTTTTGTAGAATTAATTGAGATAATATATTTCAGGGCTTTCTTACAAGGGTCTGATGATGCAGTTCCATCTTCTGCCTGTGACAACCATGGGGTCACTGGCAGACTAGTGGAAAAAGAATTACTGTTTTGTGGTGGTGTAGCACTTTGTTCTTATTAGGCTGTTCCAGATTTTAAATTCATGTGTAAAACCTTATTCCAGCAACAGAAGAAAAAATCTTGGATCTAGTAAAATTTTTAATGTCTGTTAAATGTGTGATGGTAGCTTGTTACTGAATGATGACTCACTGACTGTTTTGCAAGATTCAAGAGTTACTTTATCAGATACAGATTGTCTGCTAATTGTTCTTGATGGTTTAAAATAAGAGCGGCAAAGATGCTTAGAAGTCAATAAAATCTTAAATCTGTAGCTGCAATTCTGTCCTAGATAAGATGGCAGCCCGTGGCTTGGACAGGAGTACTCTGTGCTGGGTTAGGAACTGGCTCCATGGCTGGGCCCAGAGAGTGGTGGTGAATAGTGCTGCATCCAGCTGGCAGCCAGTCACCAGTGGTGTCCCTCAGGGGTCTGTGCTGGGACCAGTTCTGTTTAATATTTTTATTGATGACATGGATGAGGGTTTAGAGTCTTTCGTTAGTAAATTTGCAGATGACACTAAGCTGGGAGTGTGTGTCAATCTGTTAGAGGGACGGAGGGCTTTCCACAGGGACTTGGAA
>VWYE01025304.1:0-56594 GCA_013398995.1 Alaudala cheleensis | reverse complement strand
AAAGACTGGATGTGGCACTTGGTGCCATGATATAGTTGAGGTGTTATAACATGGGTTGGACACGATGATCTTGAAGGTCTCTTCCAACCTAAAAATTCTATGATTCTGTGATTCCTTAACACACACCAAAAAAAAGCCTTAAACATCAAGATCACTTTCTTCAAGTTACATTTTAAAATGGCAACTAATGAAAATAATTGAGTGTAAGTACTTGAAATTTTCAGCCTATTTATGTGTTAAATCTGAAAATGAGGATTCTCAACATGTTACATTCATTACAACATGCAGGCATTGAAAAAAACCCCTAAACTGGAAACATAGGTACTGTGAATAGGCATGGTTTTCTTATCTGGAAAGGAAACTTATTTTGGGAATTAGTTCAAGGAAAATGGAAGAGTTGAAAAGAATCAAATATATAAAGTAAGGTGAGACATGACTTGAATGTCCAGAAAATTGTACTATTAAATACTGATTTTTCTTAAAAAGCCATGTTTCCTTTGCAGTTGGTTCTACCACTGTGGTGGGTCCCCTGGAGCTGATCAAAACTCAAATGCAGTATCGCAGGTTGTCCTACAAGCAGCTGTACCTGTGCATCAGCACCAAAGTGGCTGTAGATGGGTGGTCCTCCCTGTGGAGGGGCTGGACTTCTACTATTCTGAGAGATGTACCTTTCTCAGGTAAGGTTTATTTTCTCTGCAGGTTTTTGTTTATGTTTTTATATTATTTTTCTGTGCTTTTTGGTGATTTTAATTGTTGGCTTTAGGAATGACTGAGATTTACTTTTTCTCTTTTGAGCGTTTTTATTTATAAATTCTATGAAGATGTGATTTTTCCCTCTCATTTTGTTGGTGGATACCTGATAGGATTCATTGTTACATTCCCTTCCTCTGTACATAGACTCTTTCTTCTCATCTTTAGTGTACTCAATGACTGCTTTTGAAGAATTTCAGTTGGAAATTTTCTCTGTGATAGAAATAGTGGCTATTTTCTGATAAACATGTTGTTTCTAAGTGTTCTGTTACATAATTTTGGAAACATGTACAGAGTCTGACACAGTAGTGTCTTCAAGATTTTTTTTTTAAATCAAGATGAATTTGTTTGTATAACTGCTCCGAAAAGCTCTTTAGCAAGAGTCCAAAGCTGAAAGCCTCGAAGAAGAAATGTCTGACTCAAAGCATAACTAGTCCTAGGGCTATTACTTAAGATAACTGGGACAGATGTTATAGGGGAGACTGCTAAAGGACCATAAAGTCCCTGTCCCTTTAAGGCCTGTTTATGTCAGAGCATTTTTGGATCATCAGACATCAATTGTCATTGAAGCAGTTTCTGTCATTGGAGTAGTACCAGAATAACATCTTTAAACACTTTATGTTGGCTCAGAAAATTTTAGAAATATTCTAATTCAAATCTGGTTTTGGAGTCAGACAACCTTTGAAGTATTTGACCTGCTATTTCTGTTCTCCTACTTCATTATTAAGATGATCTGATATCTAATTTAATTTGTGTTTCCAAACAATCTAGTGGGCCAGTCATTGTTTTGGGCTGTTCCCCGGGTATGTGTACCCAGAATAAATTTTAAATTGGCTGTGAACTAAACTGAGACATAGATGGGGTGTGATGAGGATATTTACTTAAAAATTGCAATTGGTAGTTAAGTGAGTTAACTGAACCAAGTTATTTCAGCTCTCTTCTTTTCAGAATTTATAATGCTCTGTTCTCTTTCACTTAGTTACTGGAAGGTGTTTGAAAATTATGATTGGAATGCATTTCCCACTTGAAGATCCAATTCCTTAATGGGACCTAATTTAGTCTTCTGTGATAAGGAAGGCTTCTGAACCTATGAAAACATGGTTTTACTAAGCCTAAAGACATCTGCCAGAACTCATCTGAATCTTTTGTCTGAAGTGTTTCCTGTTCAAAATTTATTTTTAATTTACTTATTTTTCTTCTCTGCTGAATGCAATTTCCTCTTAGGCTGGTCTCTAAGGTTTGTAAGGGAACTCTCAAATTCTTCTTCTGATCCCTGCTTACTTCAAGTAGAAACTCTTGTTCTTTTATTGATTTTTGTCTGTAGCATTGTGGCTGGAGCTAGTGAGCTTCCTTCCTCCTGCTGCTTTTAACAGAGTGGGAAGATCAGAGCATGGTGAGGGAGTGCACAAGGAAGAGGGCACTAAGGTGATGTGCATTCTTCTCAGCCCTTTATAGACTCTTGTGTCCATGCCTGTTCTTCCACTGATCCAAACCAGGCTTTTTAGTCAGTTTCCACACTGCTCTGGCATTCCCTGAACAGCCCAGTACTTTGTGGGCATGATGGTAGAGGCACAAGTTAACCTCTAAGGCAGTAGCTGCTATTGAGAACTACTCAACCAATAGTGAGCAGGCAAGTAGAAGCATGAATAAAGGAAAATGCATTTTAAAAAACCCCAAATGTCACAAAACTCTGCTTCATGTAAAGCTAAGGGTGTTTAATACTGCTTAATGTCTTTTCCAACTGTGTTTCCTGGTATTTTTCTTCCTTATAACTGCTCTCCATCTGCTATGATGTGCTCCTTTTGTACCTTCAGTCTGAGCTCTTCAGTTTGAATGATGCCCCAACAGCAGCTGAATCTCTGCTGCAGGGAGTTCAAGTCAGCTATCTCAAGAGTTAAAATCAGTGTAACTCTGAGTTGAGAAAGCAGGTCCTACCGAAAACAGTCAAACAGCACAGCATGGCTCAAGAAGCACAGGATAATTAGAATTCCCCTCTATTCCTAGCCCAAGTGTTCATTACATGTTTCAAGCATGCTCCTTGGTAAGCTAGCTAGACTGAGCAAAACGTAAGTTATGAATGTTTATAAACACAAACTGGTTTAATAATAATATTTTAATCCTTCTTTAAGCAGTGTCACAGGCAATATAAATGTAAATGGTATTCAGGGAAATGAGTCCTGTAGGTGCTTAAGAAAATGTTGGATTTAGATTAGGTTTTGTACATTTCAATAGTAGGCTCTCCTCAAATTCCCAGAATGCCTTCTGAGATAGTGCCTACTTTTACTTTTGCAAAATATTGGAGACCAGGCATGTGTGGTGGTAGTCTTCATGGCAAGAAAATGCTGTGAAATTTTTCTGCTGGCACAACCTCCAGAACTCGGCGTAGAATAAGGCATATGGATATATCAGGATATGGAGCTATCATTTGCAGCATTTAGGCGATCAACTGCCATGAGGAATTACTCTCTAGTTCAGCCCAGTAGTATATATTTTGAAGTTTTAGTTAGAAAGCAGAAAAAGTGCAGTTTAGTTCAGCAGATGGTCACAGAGACAGGTGTTATTCCTAAAGGTTGTTTACTGACTTTCCTTTGACAACCCCCACAGAGGCATTCCTCTTTTAGTAATTCCAGGGAGCAAAATCATATTTTTTGGTTATCTCAGAATTAAATTACTGTGCCTCAAAAAAGTATGAGGCAGTCCTGAGCAACATTTCATTTGGTATGAAATGTGTTTTTATAGAATTGGTGAGATCTATGAAACATGAAATGTGCCTGAAAACATAGCAAGTAATTAGAAGCCTACATTTTGATTAATATTAAATTGAATGTGAGTTTCATAGTGCTTGGGTTAGATTGTATGAAGGTAGTGGTCACCTAAGGGAATGGCAAAATGATTAGGCTAATTTGTATCATATGAAGAAATTTGGGATATGGAGAACAGGGGGAACACAGCGATCTGTCCATAGGTTATCACACAGGACACTTATTATGCTTTCAGCTCTTGTTTCTGTTTGCTTCTTTTGCCACAGTAGAATTCTTACATCTGGACTTGATATAAGAATTTTTTTGTACTTGACATACAAATCTGTTGTAATGCACATTCATTTTTTGTAATCATAGCAATGTATTGGTATAATTATGAACGTTTCAAGAAGATGATGTGCAAGGAAGTTGGTGCAAATGAACCTACATTTTTTGTTTCTTTTACTTCAGGAGCAACATCTGGCTCTGTAAGTATATAATTTCATTTCTAGTACTATTCTTTATTATTATCACTAATAAACTATTTAAAAGAAGCATGATTTTAGATTATTCTCTCAGAAATGTTGTATATTTTGGGGTACTTGTACTTAAAATCCATGTGGTGTGGCATTCAACCTGACTAAATAAATCTGAATAAACAACAGTGTTCTGACGTACAAGATTTAAAAATATCATGTGATATCAAATCTAGTTTTAAATTGTTTGTGCATTTTAACTAAAAAATTTAGGGTTAAATTTTAATTTTTTTGTGCACTAACAATAACACTGATTTCCTGATAGATTGCAGCTGTCACAACTCAGCCATTTGATGTAGTGAAAACACACAGGCAGACTCAACTTTGGGAGAATGAGACCTTAAAAAGTAAGTTGCTGGTAAGAATTAAAAAACTCATAGTGTTTCAAAAAATAAAACTCAGTATTTGGGGCTTGGGTATGGCTTTTGGTAGGAAATTTAAGTATTTGCCACTTCTAAAGTGTATGTAAACATTTTATCACTCAGGTATTTTTTCTTCCCAAAGTGTAGTATCTAGAGAAGGTATTTTATATCCCCAAGGAGAATATCATATTTCATTAATGGCATGGAAGAGAGAAAAGGTGTGAGTTCAGTACAATTTAGCTTAATAAGATGCTTTAAAATTGAATCAGAGGATTCCAAAACTATTCTATTTAGGCAGATCAGTTGCAAATTTGAGATGTCCCTGCTTATTGCAGGGAGGTTGGGCTAAATGACAAGTAAAGGTTCTTTTGAACCCAAACTATTCTGTGATTGAAGTAAGTTATTTTTAAATAGGCAAACAATTAACTTCATAGCAAACATTCAAATGAACAGTGATCTTCAAAATAACATTCACTCCCACTTGCTCCTACATAACAATATTCTTGTGATAAGTATTAGACTGGAAAAGAAAGTATTGTCCTTAGTCTGTATATTCTTTTTACCTTCTTTTCATGTGAATTCAAAAGAATTATTTTTGAGGGCATGAATATCCCAATTTATGAATCTCCCAGCCTCTTTTAAGGATGAAAGAGGAAGTTTCTGTTTTGATCTCATCAGTAGAGCACTGCTCTGTTTTATACTAATTGAAGTTGTATATAATACCTTTTTTTCCCATTGCTTGGGATGTGGACCAGTGTAGGACTTTCATTAACCTAAATAAATATTATATCATGGCTTTAAGATTACAGACCATTAAAATGAGTACCCAAATAGTTTCTGCTTAGAAAATAAGTGCTGACTTTGTGGCATGAGATTTCATTCTCTCAGGTAATCTTTTTTCCTAGAGTAAGTATTGAAAAAATGTATTATTATTTGATTGCACAACAAGTACTAAAAAGTTTTAAATATAAATACTTACAATTTTTAATTCTTTTCCTGCGCTGATGAATGTAAGAATTCCTTCCTAACACTTTGAAATATATATCTGCCATATATTAGGTTAATATTAACCAGATTAATTTATATTTTTAAAATTCCATTATGGTAATCTTTAATTTCTGCCAGTTTAATTCTTTCCAAATCCAGTTATTGTTAGAGTTGGATACTGACTATGCATCTACATTTTGTCTTTCTGTGACTACAAAAATATTTTTTGGCTTCCAAGGTCTGTGGGATATTCCTGATTAATGTATTCAATGACACTGCTTTGCCTTTTTTTCAATTGTATCAGCAATCCAGTAAAGGCTGTTCATATATCTTACTCTAGGTGTTACTACAGGTCTTTTCCATGTCTTGCTGTTTCAACTTGTGTATTTGCATACTGTATTAATTTAACATACTGTATAAATAAGATAGATAAAATTAACAACAAAAAAAAAAAGAAGTTAAACCTAACAATTACATCTGTGACTGTCTCTGATTTCTAAAAATATTATTCTGTGGCATTGTATGGGTTGCCTAATTCACTGTTGTCTTGTACTGTATTGAGTTCCACAGAGGGACAGTAAATCAACCTGGGCAATTATGAGGACAATTGTCGCTAGCAATGGGATTACTGGATTATTTGCTGGTAAATGTTTTCCTATCTCTAAAATAATTCAGACTAGAGAGTTCTTAATTATAGATGTTTACATGCATAAATTATATCTTTCAATTTCTGTGAACACTGTCAGTTATGCAGTAGTTTGTATATATAAAGCAACAGACATACAGACTTTGGCCTCTCCTGGGATCTTCTTGGATAGCATTCCATGGGGTAAAGACCTGGAGGGAAGAGAGGCCCAAGAAAGCTGGTTAATATTCAAGAATCACCTCACCAAGGCTCAGGAACAATGTATCCCAGCAAAGAGAAAGTCAGGTGAAAACTCCAGGAGGCCTGTATGGAGGAGGAAGGAGCTCCTGGACAAACTCAGACACAATAAGGAAGCCTGCAGAGGGTGGAAGCAAGGACAGGTAACCTGTCACAGAGAAATGATCCGAGCAGACAGGGATCAGGTTAGGAAATAAATCTGGCCAGCATGTCAAGCACAACAAGGAAAGCTTCTATAGGTATGCTGGTTATCAGAGGAAGACAAGGAAAAACACTGGCCCTTTCCTGCATGACTCTGGCAGCCTGAGGCAGAAATGACAAAATACTGAGATTAAAATGACCATCTGCAAGAGACATTTCAAACCCAGGATACTTACCAGACTTCTCCACAGTGCACTGGCTCATTGGAGGCCCTTGTATGAATGTCTGCACAGCTGGTTAAGCCTTGCAAAACTTGTGTTTGCTGAAAGAGATTAAACTGCTTTATTCACTGTACAGTGATGGCATAGCTGGGTAACAGGATTTGCATATTTTGGAACACTGATGCTAACAGAATGCAAGGCACCACAAAGTATCAATATTATTGATACTGAATTCTGTTAATAGATTAAAACGCTTCCACTTAAGTCTTGCAACATGGGTAGCAGAGTTTGGACATACTCCTGATCTGCAGCCACCAGCTGGGTTCAGTTGGCCACACATAGCTGAGATGACTGGGGTTAGTCTGCCTGGCTGCTGCTGCTGTTCCAAAGCAGCACAAGTTCTCCACAGGTCCTATGTCATCTGTGCTGGCTCTGTGCAGATGTTTTGTATTTCAGGTGGAAGCAGAGGGCTGGCTGTGTGCTGACAAGGGCATTCAGCCTTATTTCCCTTCCTCTAAACTGAATCACTTTCTAACCTCCACTGGCAAGATCACAGTTGACTGTAAATGGGAGACATTTAATACTTAAATTCCATCATTTATACATGTGACTGGGATTTTTCATTTTAGTAGAGGCCAGCTCTTGTGTGCTGAAGCACAGGAGCCCTGCAAGTCCAGGTGCTCCAGCTGCATGGAGTCAGAAGGGGCAGAGACACAATGGACTTGAGGCAGGCAGACCACACAAGGTGGCAGAGGTGAGGGCACAAGGTTATTACACTGGTAATACCTACAGCTAATAAATTCAGTATTTTGAGGCATGTGAGCAGATAGAATCCCAGCTCTAAACTGATACACTATGGTATCAATATATTGTGATCCACACATTGTACTGCAGCACTTGGGTCTGAAAACAAATAGTGAATACTTCCCTTTCTCTTCTGGGCAGGTATCACTCCACGGCTGTTTAAAGTTGCTCCTGCTTGTGCCATAATGATCAGCACGTATGAATATGGAAAATCCTTTTTTTCTCATTTAAATGAAAAAAAGAATCAACACCCTTAATTCTTCTTTATCCAATTGTATGAAGTCGAAGTATACGATGGAAGCTGTGCCAAATTTATATCTGTGAAGATGTTTTTAAGAATTCCCAGTGAATTTCTACCATTACACTTGGTAACTAAATAAAGCTTCATTTTTAACTTTCACAAAGGATTAATTCACTCTTTTTATTAAGACTAAGAAAATACACATCACCCTTAAACTATCACTGAAGATTTTATGACTTCTCTTGCAGCTGGACAGAAAAAAGAAAGGAAGGAAGAACAAAAGAAAAAAGAAAGGAAGAAGAGAAGTTGAGGCTGGACATAACACTGAAGAATAGTGACTTCCACTGTGTTAAATTTTTATTCATGATTAAACATTTTAGTTGCATTTTAAAATTATGTTTAAAAATGTTTTGGGTTCCCAATTGTAAGATAAATTTATTTTTCAGTAAGGAGGTTGATACAGAATGAATTCAATAAATACTTATTTATTCTTGCTGCTTGTCATGTGTTTCACTCTGTACATGTTTGTTATTTGCAGCTCTGTATTTTGTGTAAGTGTATATTATAAAAGCTTCTCAGGTTTATTGTAAATGAAAAACTTGGTCAAATAGCAAAAATACTTAAGCTCATTAGATGTTGAGAGAGCATGGTGCATATACTGATAGGGGCAGCAGGGTTTTTTTGTTTAAAGTAATACTTGGAAGAAATTAAAGCACACCTATGTATTGCAGCCAAAGGCCTGTGCAGGTGCTCTGCAGGAACACTCCTTCACATGTTTCTGGGAGGTGCCTTGTCACTGTCACAATGCTCCAAGGCAGGGCCAGGCCATGCACACTTTATGTGGGGTCACCTGTCTTGGAAGGCCAAGGTTGCTAGTAAAAGGAGAGGTGATTCTGTGCCAGCTTGACTCAGCCCTGTGCCCCTCTGAAAGGAAGAGCATATTCAGGTGCTGCCCCAGGCACAGCCACCCTCTGCCCCAGTGTGCTGCACTCCTGGTGGGAACAGCTGCAGCACTGCACTTGCCTGCAGGCACTCAAATTACTACAACAGAGCTGCCTCTGTATGATTTAAATTATTTTTTAACTACCCTCACTATCTCCCTCCTTTTATGCGTTTTCAGTGCAGTTGTTCAATTCTACTTTTTTGTGCATTTTCATGAGAGGGTTGCTGATACAAAAGCAACTCCACAGTCAGATCATTAGGACACTGACATTTGGCTTTACCCAAGAAACGGAGATCAGTCCATGATGAAAATTCCTCACACACTGAAAAATGACACTTGTAAAGACATCAGGTACCAGACTAGGTACCATGGTGCTGGCACGAGGTGCTGCCAGAGGAGATACTTAACACTGTTCTTCCACTGTGAATTTTGAATGTAAATTTTCAAAATAAGGCCCAAGAAAACATAGTAGCAGCAGATATTGGATGACATGGAATAATAAAGAGCAAGAAAACCAGTCTAACCCTTGTGCAAGGAAAGTATTTGCTATACTTAGTAATGCCATTATTCACTGAATGGTCTTACTTTATCCTGTGTGATTAAAACAGAGACAACAATTTGTGCCTAGTGATGATACAAAATTTTTAATCTACGTGCAACATTTATGGAACATCAAGGCAACAAAACATACAGTTTTGGCGATTTAAAATTCTTTTTTAAAAAATGGGTAATGTTCAGAACTGAGAAGATGCACATAACTGCTCATGCACAAAATGACACCTAGAAACACATGTCAGACTACATAAAAGACATCAGCTAAATGACACATGTAGCTCTAAGAAAAGAGCCATCAGTGAATATGACTGAAGATGATGATTACTGCCCCCTCCAAAACACTGATGTGATGTGAGAAGTGTTTAACAGCAAACAAGACCAATTAAATCACTGTACATTGATGCAGAATGTTAACTTGTGGAATCTGGATTCCCTCATTTTATTTATAGCAAAAATGCATCTCTAGTTTACAAATTTATATTTAATAATGTTACTCAAGAAACAGGTGCTTAATGTGGTAACAAAAAAGTTCCATGAAGTAATGGACATTCTCAATGTGTATGAAAAGATTTAATGGTCAGAGTTTATTACAGAGACGTTACCTGTGTGGGTACATGAGGGCTTGAAAGACCTGGTGGTTTTGTTGAACTGCTTTAAAATTCTGCATTAAAATAGCATCAGTGGTTATGTGCCCTGCCATGAACCTCCAGCACGGACTAGAGTTGAGGAGATGGATTCTTACCCTCTAGCTAAATCCAACAGTGCCTCAAGTTTCAGAAATGCATAGCCTTGTACTTAAAAAGACTAACTAGTTCAGTTTAGGTAAGAATGAATTCTCTTTCTTTCAAGCTCACCCTATGATGACCAGTTTAAAGTAGCAGTGCCAAGGTATCATCACAAGAGGCAAATCAACTAAACCTGTACAGACTGTAGTGACATACTGTAAACACTTAGGAGTAAGCAATAATTAAAAATCCGTCCTGTATTGCAGCTACTCATGTAAACAATTTATGAAACTTCTTTGGCACAAAAAAGCATTTTCCCTAGCACTTATAAATACAACATACTTACATGCATTTCACTTTTGTTTAAAAAGTTGCTACTCATACTGATAAGCATTACCCTGACTAGCAAAATTCATAGATAAAGGATCCATTGTATCTTACAAAGAATTAAGAATATAGTTTGCAATTCAAAAATTATTTTGCAAACTTTGAAACCGTAGGGTAATCTGGAAAGACTTGTATTTGCTGAAAGAGTTAGTTACATTTTAAAAAATGTCTCCCTTTTTTCCTCCTATCAGTAATTTAAATCAGTGGCAAGTAATTTGAGGAAACTGACTTGAAAAGTTCTGCTGTCTTACCTAAGCAAGAAAAATACCTACTGCACTACTACAGGGATGAAAAGTCTTCTAACACACAAATACAGTCATTGCATTGTTTCCCCTTTTTCACTCTCCTTGGGATCTTGCCAATAAACACAGAATCCAAACTTCGCAAGATGCTTACCCCCCATCATCCACAGCCCCCTTCTTTTCAGCAAGAAACTTTTTGTATCATGTTAGATTATCTGTAACCCAGGCCACTTAAAAGCATTTAGTGAGTTTGCTCACCATTTACAAATCGCTGTGTATGCTTGATTTATATGATCAAGTTACATTTGTTATTCACATGCAATTTCAAGAGTTTGTGTTTCAGTGTGACTGGGACATCTCCCAGGTGCCATGATATTAACAGGAATGCAAAACCTAACACTGAGTCAATTTGAGAAAAGCTGTTGCTAGGTTAAATATGCTATTTGAGGTCCTACACAACATACACATATGAAAAGCTGGATTTTTAGGTATTTATTTGCCTACAAAGACTGGTGTTCAGGCTTCCCTGTCTGTTCTGCAGGAGTTGATAAATATTTAAAGCACTGCAGAGTACAGTGGCTAGAGCTGGTCCAGGCTAGTGCAAGGAGAAACAAAGCTGATGGCATTTAAGTATGGGTCTGATTTCCAACTGTTTCATTTTAAAAACTAGTCATAAACATCAGATTATACATTCTTTACCTGACAAAGAGATTTAAATAATCCCAGACTAAAATAGAGTATCTCAAAAGTCCTCTGGGGGAAAGAAAAAGCAAATGAAAACTGACCAAATTTGTGAATTATATTCCATGACAGGAAAAAATAAAGCAGCGTATTTTTTACACTCAGAACTAGCAGTCTTCACTGCAAGTCATCTTATGGAACATAAACCAAATGCATACAACAGAAAGCTCTTCCTTGTGTGCATCTCAAGATGGTGTTAAGCCTGGACTTGTCATCTCTGTTGTGGGACTTGCAAGGTATTCACTTGATTTCAGACTTGTGAGAGACTTGTAGCTTGCTACTGATGTAAGAGAGCCACAAAGACCAAGCAAGGACGGAGTGTCTTCCTTTCCTGTTAAGAAAAGTAAGAATTAACCTAATAATTTTTGCAGCACAAGATTAATTGACCACAAAAAAAGGAGAAAACAGAAAAAGCTGTTTAATCTACACTACTGCGAATTCCATTGTATGCTTCAGCATTTTTCATAAATGCCATTGGGAAGACAATTTACACCACACCTTCCCTATCCAGGTGGTACAGAGATCCCTACCCATGCCTTACAGGTTGGACTGAAATCAGTCTTGAATTAAATTCGATTTTAATACTGCTTACACTTAAAAAATAAAAAAGTCAGTGTTTTTTATCCTTGATATTTTGAAAAAGGAAGTGTTAGTGGTTATGTAACACTAAGGTTTTGTATTGGCAAATCTATTTAAAGGTTAGAATTGATGAGATACAAAAAGGATTCTTTTATAACAATTTATATTCTATGCCCAAAATACTACTACTTCCCAAATCTTCCAACATTTTCCTGCTTTTTTAGAATTGCCCACAAGATGGAGCAGCTGTGCTTTGATAAGCATCCAGGTTTGAAAGGAGTGTGTGCATATATTACATTTATATAGACAGTTCACATCATGTTCCTCTCTCTATTTTAATGGAAACATTGTCAGGCTGCATCTCCAGTTAAATGTTAAGTGCAAGATGAAATGACAGGTAGTTGCAAATCCAGTGCATTTAATCATTCTTTTAAAACCAAAAAAAGGAAACATAAGGAGTTTGTTATAGCAGAAGATGTCAGCAGATCCTCCTTGTAGTGAAGCTGACTGGTTCTGTGATGGAGAAGGAAGAGATGTGCAACATATTTGAAGCATAGCTTTAAATACAGAGAAGTGGGGTGGGTATCTTCATAAATCCAAACTTATTTGAAGCAGGTCCTTAGGGAAGCTTAAATACTTCACATAACAATGAAAAATATGTTTTTCGATGTGTATTTTATTCACACTGAAAATTTGTCTCACAGGGACTGAAATTCAGAGCTACGATGAACAAAATTAAAGGAAGACATTAGACTGGCTCTGTACCTTCATTTAACAAGTTAATTCCATCTTGCTTCCCATCCTGTGAGTGACCTGGATCCAGAGAGGATTGAGAAAGACTAACTTCTGCTGAAAGCTGGTCCAGACTTTGAAAACTTTTCCTGCAAAGCAAGTAATATTTGATAGCAACACATTTAAAGATCTAACTGGGTACCTTCAACTCTCTTTAAAAGTTTTCTAAAAAAAGTTACATGGTTAATCTTTATTCTCTTAAACACTATTTTTGTTTATTTCCTAAGCCAGTTCTTTCCTAAAGCAACAATTTATTTTTCTGTCCTTTTTATAAAAATTAATCCAAAGGAAGAAAATTTTCACGTCAAGCAAGAAAAACTGATTTTAGTTACCAGTGATCTTTGTACATTGTAACAAGTGACTCCAACAGGATATATTCCAAAGTATGCTGAGGGAAAAATGTCATTCTCAGTTTCCCTATTTCTCCAAGGGATAACCAAGATAAACTTGAAACTTACTCATCCCATTGTTGATTGTGCTTTCTATAGAGTAGAGTGTCCAAGGCAACAGCATTGACATCCAGAGCTCCTGGGGAAGGCCACTGATTGGTGAGGTGAGTAGTTAATTCTTGTCTTGATCTCAAGTCATTATTCTTTAGCACAGTTCTGTGAATACAAAAAAAGGAATCTATTAAATGCAATTCCTTAAGATAAAGGAAAACCAGGACATAGATGATCATGGAATCATCGTGGTCAGAAGAGACCCTTAAGATCATCCAATCCAACCATCACTCAGCACTGCCACTGAACCACATCAACCCAGTGCCAGACCCAGGTGTCTCTTAAACACCTCCAGGAATGGTGACTCCACCACCTCCCTGAGAAACCCTATTCCAGCCTGACCACCTGAACAGTGGAAAGAATTTTCTGATATCTAATCTGAATCTCCCCTCGTAAGTCTCATCCTAAGGCCACTTCTTTGGGTCTTGCCTCTGCAGGCACAGCAGAAGAGACCAACCCTCACTCAGTACAAACTCCTTTCAGGAACTTGTAGAGAGCAATGGGGTCCCTGCTGAGCCTCCANTCCAACCATCACTCAGCACTGCCACTGAACCACATCAACCCAGTGCCAGACCCAGGTGTTTCTTAAACACCTCCAGGAATGGTGACTCCACCACCTCCCTGAGCAACCCTATTCCAGCCTGACCACCTGAACAGTGGAAAGAATTTTCTAATATCTAATCTGAATCTCCCCTCGTAAGTCTCATCCTAAGGCCACTTCTTTGGGTCTTGCCTCTGCAGGCACAGCAGAAGAGACCAACCCTCACTCAGTACAAACTCCTTTCAGGAACTTGTAGAGAGCAATGGGGTCCCTGCTGAGCCTCCACCAGACTAAACACCCTCAGCTCCCCCAGATGTCCCTCATAGGATGTCGTTTCTAGATCCTTCATGAGCCTTGCTGCTCTTCTCTGGACATACTCCACCATTTCAACATCCTTTTTGGAGTGAGGGGCCCAAAACTGAGTGCAGTACTTTAGGTGCAGCTTCACNAATTAACCTAATAATTTTTGCAGCACAAGATTAATTGACCACAAAAAAAGGAGAAAACAGAAAAAGCTGTTTAATCTACACTACTGCGAATTCCATTGTATGCTTCAGCATTTTTCATAAATGCCATTGGGAAGACAATTTACACCACACCTTCCCTATCCAGGTGGTACAGAGATCCCTACCCATGCCTTACAGGTTGGACTGAAATCAGTCTTGAATTAAATTCGATTTTAATACTGCTTACACTTAAAAAATAAAAAAGTCAGTGTTTTTTATCCTTGATATTTTGAAAAAGGAAGTGTTAGTGGTTATGTAACACTAAGGTTTCGTATTGGCAAATCTATTTAAAGGTTAGAATTGATGAGATACAAAAAGGATTCTTTTATAACAATTTATATTCTATGCCCAAAATACTACTACTTCCCAAATCTTCCAACATTTTCCTGCTTTTTTAGAATTGCCCACAAGATGGAGCAGCTGTGCTTTGATAAGCATCCAGGTTTGAAAGGGGTGTGTGCATATATTACATTTATATAGACAGTTCACATCATGTTCCTCTCTCTATTTTAATGGAAACATTGTCAGGCTGCATCTCCAGTTAAATGTTAAGTGCAAGATGAAATGACAGGTAGTTGCAAATCCAGTGCATTTAATCATTCTTTTAAAACCAAAAAAAGGAAACATAAGGAGTTTGTTATAGCAGAAGATGTCAGCAGATCCTCCTTGTAGTGAAGCTGACTGGTTCTGTGATGGAGAAGGAAGAGATGTGCAACATATTTGAAGCATAGCTTTAAATACAGAGAAGTGGGGTGGGTATCTTCATAAATCCAAACTTATTTGAAGCAGGTCCTTAGGGAAGCTTAAATACTTCACATAACAATGAAAAATATGTTTTTCGATGTGTATTTTATTCACACTGAAAATTTGTCTCACAGGGACTGAAATTCAGAGCTACGATGAACAAAATTAAAGGAAGACATTAGACTGGCTCTGTACCTTCATTTAACAAGTTAATTCCATCTTGCTTCCCATCCTGTGAGTGACCTGGATCCAGAGAGGATTGAGAAAGACTAACTTCTGCTGAAAGCTGGTCCAGACTTTGAAAACTTTTCCTGCAAAGCAAGTAATATTTGATAGCAACACATTTAAAGATCTAACTGGGTACCTTCAACTCTCTTTAAAAGTTTTCTAAAAAAAGTTACATGGTTAATCTTTATTCTCTTAAACACTATTTTTGTTTATTTCCTAAGCCAGTTCTTTCCTAAAGCAACAATTTATTTTTCTGTCCTTTTTATAAAAATTAATCCAAAGGAAGAAAATTTTCACGTCAAGCAAGAAAAACTGATTTTAGTTACCAGTGATCTTTGTACATTGTAACAAGTGACTCCAACAGTATATGTTCCAAAGTATGCTGAGGGAAAAATGTCATTCTCAGTTTCCCTATTTCTCCAAGGGATAACCAAGATAAACTTGAAACTTACTCATCCCATTGTTGATTGTGCTTTCTATAGAGTAGAGTGTCCAAGGCAACAGCATTGACATCCAGAGCTCCTGGGGAAGGCCACTGATTGGTGAGGTGAGTAGTTAATTCTTGTCTTGATCTCAAGTCATTATTCTTTAGCACAGTTCTGTGAATACAAAAAAAGGAATCTATTAAATGCAATTCCTTAAGATAAAGGAAAACCAGGACATAGATGATCATGGAATCATCGTGGTCAGAAGAGACCCTCAAGATCATCCAATCCAACCATCACTCAGCACTGCCACTGAACCACATCAACCCAGTGCCAGACCCAGGTGTTTCTTAAACACCTCCAGGAATGGTGACTCCACCACCTCCCTGAGCAACCCTATTCCAGCCTGACCACCTGAACAGTGGAAAGAATTTTCTAATATCTAATCTGAATCTCCCCTCGTAAGTCTCATCCTAAGGCCACTTCTTTGGGTCTTGCCTCTGCAGGCACAGCAGAAGAGACCAACCCTCACTCAGTACAAACTCCTTTCAGGAACTTGTAGAGAGCAATGGGGTCCCTGCTGAGCCTCCACCAGNAGACTAAACACCCTCAGCTCCCCAAGATGTCCCTCATAGGATGTCGTTTCTAGATCCTTCATGAGCCTTGCTGCTCTTCTCTGGACATACTCCACCATTTCAACATCCTTTTTGGAGTGAGGGGCCCAAAACTGAGTGCAGTACTTTAGGTGCAGCTTCACCAGCACTGAGTTCAGGGCAATCAACATTATTCCTGATACAGGAAGATGCCATTGGCCACCATGGCCACCTGGGCACACTACTGGCTCATGTTTATCCTAATCTGTCAATCAGAACCCCCAAGTCCTTTCTACCAAACAGCCTTCTCCTTCCCCAGCCTGTAGCACTGCAGGGGGTTGTTGTGACCTAAGGGCAGGACCTGGCATTTAATTTTCTTGAACCTCATGCAGTTGTCTTCAGCCCACTGATCAAGTCTGTCCAGATCTCTCTGCAGAGCCTTCCTACCCTCCAAGAGATCAACACTCCCACCCAGCTTAGTGTCATCTTAGGGTGATCTCAATTTCCACGCCAAGATCATCAATAAAGATGTTAAACAGGACTGACCCCAAAACTGAGCCTAGGGGAACACCACTAGTGACCATCCAGGTGTTCTACTTCAAGTGATCAATAGACTGCAATTTTCAAAAAGAATCTTAAACTGTTCACTTTCCTTCTACAAAAGCAATAAAGAAAAGCAACTGCATTGGAAAGGGTCTTTCTGCCAGCATAACGGTAATTGACAGGCCAGCTATTTTGCAAGCCCACTATGGGAATGTGATGTGCTTCCCTCAACACAATTTTTTTTTTTGCAGTTTGAAACCCTTGCATCCCCCCTTCAACACTTCTCTGGAATGAACTAAAAACCAGATATGTTAATTCCACTGTATGCTTTCAGGCAAAATATAATACATGGTTATTCTGTTTTCTATCACCTTACAGTTTCTAGTAACTATGTCTATAACTGATATAGAAAGTGTCAACTGAGTACCTTAAATGCTCAAATTCGTTTTGCCTCATTCCCAATAAAGCAAATCAGTTTTCTAAATGCTAGCAATGAAGAAGCTAATATGCCAGTATTGGAAATTACCTGCCAAAAGTCATACTGAAATAAGGAAAGTACATAGTTTTTCAGACTCCAAGACCAGCCTTTTTCCAACAGCACAAGGCAACCTTTGATCTGCCCTTATACTGCTGCAGAATAACTAGAAATAAAAGCAACAGCATTTTGTAATTGGATTTTGTAAGTCCTCCAATCCACACAATACTAGACAATAGTAAAATGTTGCTCCACAAGAAGTTTGACTATCTCTGGCCTGAAGCAAAAAGCTAATTTACTCATCTCCATACCAGATGTACTCAGAAGTTCAAAGCCAAATGCCATGTTGCTATCCAAAATGCCAAACTGCACAGCAAATTCAATAACTATTCATGCACACATACATTTACGTGAACTTTCCAATAACATTGTCAGCAGGCCTATTTTTACAATACAGGTTTTATTCTGGTGGTATTTGAACTGTTTAGACAGGAACCTCTGTAAGGGCAAATAACATTGTCCAAAGAGCCAGAATTTCCCACAAAACTAAGTAAGACAGTAGCAAGCTCAGTAAGGAACTTTTAGCAGCTGAGTTTGACAGAGGAGACAGATTCAGAGTTTTATTGCATGAGAAGGGGATGAAGCACACTGTGATTAAAACTGGTTTCAAGAAACTTCTCTCACGATGACAAATTCCCTCAGCGTTCACAGAACTAAACAACCAACTTTTCTACCCAGGGATCAACCCCCTCATCCTCCTCTCTAAGAGGTCTACAGGAAAAAACACTTCACTAACCCAAAGACCTCAATAATTTCAAATTCCTTGCATGGTATTCCCATCCCCATGTAATAACCCTAATCCCCTGAGGAACACTGAGCACTGCACAGGGCTGTTACAGGTTTGGTGATTTGAGGAAACTGGAACAGCAAGATAGCAAGTTCTTATGAGGTTTGCCAGGTACATTTCATCACCTCCTTACTCAGAAGGACAACAGAAGTGTCAGGACACAGTTTATATGAGCAACTATGCCCACAGTGCCTAAATGCAAATTCATACATGTAACATGCAAATTTCCCATCGGACAACCCCTGCACACTATTAGACACAGACACATTATCACAGACATACATCTACAGACAAGCTGCTAATAGTGGAAGTTTTGCATTTGACATGGGTTTCTATATTGAATTTATCTATATTTCTATACTCCACAAATACACCCTACTAACCTGAAATTTCACCTTTTCTGTGTGAACAAATAAATTCTGAAGCAAAGACTCATCACAGTTTTCCAGGAATTTTACCATAACAATTAAAGATAGTCTCAGGTAATCATTTCTTAAACCACTTCCCCATGCTCAGGAAGAAAACCAGGCATCAAGTATGATACAGAACTAAATATTCTCCTCTTGAAACTTTTATTTTGGATCTTTAAAAATATGTAAAGATAGATTTGAAATTATAAAATCAGTGCAAGCACAGTATCAAATATATATAAAATAGTAGTATGGACAATAGAAAGCTAGACAAAAGATTCACACCAGATGCTACTAGTTACCACCTAAATTATCAGCTTTGTGGATTATTTAGCTCTTTGCTATTTTTCAGACATTTTTCAAGTATCATAAGATTCCACTGCAGCAAAGAGCCATTATAAAGGTATTGCCTGCAGACAGCAATTCTCTCAATATGCAAAAATTAATACTGCCTTTGTTTAACCAGACTTATTTGAGGAGTCAAAGTATTAAACTGCACAGAAGCATAAAACCACTCAGGCTGGAAAACACCCTTAAGATCACTGAATCCAACCACAAGTCCACCATGTCAACAAGGCATACAGAATCCTCACACTCTTAATCACCATGAGGAAAGATGATCCTGCTACAGATATTCAAAAACAGGAACAGAGGTGGATACAAAAGCATTTACTGTGGAAAAAAAGGTAAAAGGGAAGAAAAGATGATCAAGTTTTAATGAAAAAGCAAATACAAATTTCAAAACTCAATGAGAAAAAAGGTGAGCAAGACTATCTATTGGTGTCCTGCTCTTGTTCAGACAAAAGAAACACTTTCTAGAGGTTAAGAGCTATCAAAGGGAGAAGAACTTATTTTATAGAAGGCATACTGAAATTCTACAGTAGTGCTCTTGTTCCCCAGAACACAAACACTGCAACCAGGCTGGCCAGCTCTGCACAGAGGTGCTGCAGGGTTTGAGGCAGGACTTTTCCTCACACCAGGACTGCAATGAGTATGTATTCTATTTTTACATAAAGTTCAATAAAACATGGTTCTATTGGTTTTGTACCTGTGAAGATTGAAGGATGATGCAAGATAAGGTTTGTAGATGGTATCTTAGCCATTTAATATATGAGTAAAAGCAAGGACACTCCAAAAAGAAATGGGGGTAAGTAAGAGAGGCAATAGGATTTACTAAAGGAAGAAGTTAAAAAAGAAGGAAATACAATTAAACCTGAGTGAAAACAAAGCATATGCACCAAGCTGTTAACTCCTTTTCTCCATCTGGAAAAGAAGATAAAAACAGTGGCTAAAAGTAATAATCTCAGGAAGGCAGGTGGCACATGGAGAATAGATTGGATATTAGTAAGAGATTGTACTGCTGTTTTTTGGATGAAAGACAGGCAGTGTGTGAGATATGGCTGAACAGGGTATCCTGGACTAAAACAGTGGGACTGTAGAGTGCAGAAGGTTTTGTGCAGCGTGGGAAAATTATGTAAGAACTTATGAGAGCAGGGAGATTAAACCAATTTATGGTACATTCTCTAATCTAGGCATGAAAAAATTCTTGATTATCTGAGAGCCTGTGAACTTTCCCTCTCTCATCCAACTAACTGGTATCTTCTGTGTCTACGATTATTTCCATCTCTTTACAGTCATATTGACAAAAGGTAGCAGAAGCTGTTTTATTAATTGCAGAAAGAAAAGAGTTATACCCTTAGCAGTCCTTACCCCAACCAACACTTGGGTAAGGTAACTTCATACAGGGTTTCAAGTTCTGCAAACATTACAAAATAAATAAATAGTGAAGAGATAGGCAGAGAAAGAACACTCAACAACAACCAGAACATCAGTCTATTACCAGCATTAATCTCAAACTGAATCCAAAAAACAGCACTGTACCAGCTACTAGGAAGAAAATTAACTCTACCCCAGCTGAAACCAAGCCATTTCTTTTAAAACAACCAAATACCCTTTGTTCTACTTCACAGCATATATTTTTCCATAATGCATATATATGTGTATATATATATGAGGGAAGTATAATATACACAGTCTTGCCATGTTGTCCCAGGACAACATTTATGACACTTGAATTGTGGTGAATTGGTTTTTTTTTAATATCGGAAAAAAGAAAAACTCCACACAAATTGAAAAAAGAAGTGCAAGTAATCATTTGTTTGGCAACACAATCAGCAAAAGAGATGAAAACATCTTAGTACTAAAGTACATAATTAAAAACTAACAAATATTTGCCTTCCATTTACATTTTTTGTTCTCTATACAAGGAACTACTATTAAAATTAGGCTTCTCTTCAATAACAAAAAAAAACCTGTTCAGTAGTAACATCTTGCTGAAGAATTCTTGTCCATTCCAAAAGATTACTGATGAGTCATTAACTAATCAATACTAACATACTCCCAGGGTGGAAATAAGTATCTGCAGATACATATGCTCCCTCCAGGCCTGTGAATTTACTTATGTTTATTCAAGGATAACAAAAGCAGCCAGGGCATTCATCAGGTTTACACAGCTATTCCCAGAAATATCTCTGTGTGCTCTTGACCTTCAGTTCTTTAATTGCGTATTTAAGAAGCTGGGAAATGGGAGATTAGTTGTCTTCCAATAAACATCCTTCTCCTCTACTGTTCACTTGCCCTGTGTTTGTTGGGTACCCTTCAGAATATTTACTTGCAGATTTCCTCAACTTTTATTATTTTGAGATGTTTATTTAATGATATATTATTTTGAGAGTATTAGGCACATGCAGGATATATTTTTGTAAGGTACACACAAAAAAATAAAATGCAACTGACAAATTACTGCCCATTTCCATTCCTGCTACCTTGCAGTTCTGGCACAATCACCTTAGGGGCCACTGTGTAAATGAAGCATCGAAACCAGTTATTTTAATTTTTTTTGACTAAGCTTTGTTGTTGTTTTGTGTTTATGTTTTTAAAATTTAACTCCTAAGATAAACCCACAAACACTTCTGTTTGCACTAGCATTGCTTTTGGCAGCTCAGCTGCCTCTCAAGAGATTAAGAAATTACTGCCTTGAATTAACATACCTAAGACTTCTGTACCTTTAAAGTGTGACCTGACTTAATAGTGAGAGAGGGACAAAAGACAACCTGTATGTTGGGATCCTGCATGCACAACAGAAATTATAAAAGTGATTACAGCTGGTCACTTACTATACTGTAACTATATTTCCTCTGGGAACTTAAAAATAAATAAGTAAATAAAATTTAACCTCAAGTTTGGCTAATATAGAAAAGCTTTTCCTGCATAACCACGTAAAATTTCTGGTCTCATTTCAGCTGTACCAGATTTCCAACTTCCCCTGGATCAAATGCAGGTTCATTGGAAGCCTATTCCAAAAATTCCATTTACATAGGTTTTTTGGTTCAGTAAAACAAGAGTCAGTTCTGTTTCCAATTATACCTATAAAAAACCAGTAATTTCTTACCTGCAAGTTTAATTTCTCCAAATCCAGAAAATGCCAGTCCAGTTGGCAATTTGCCCTCCTACCAGCAGATGAAGACAGGAAATAAACCAAACAGACTAATTCCCTAAGAAAGGGAATTACATCAGATGAGTGTTCCAGTTCAAGAACTACCTGAGTAGTGAAAAGTAAAAGTGAAAATAAAAGCTTAAAAAAATAAAAACATTTTCATAAGAACAAGCTCAAAAAACCTTTATTTAGGACAGGAAATATGAAATGCAAACTCAAATTGATAGCATACATGAATACAACTAAAATCTGTAAAAGCAACTCCAAAACAAAAAGGCAACTCCCAAGCTGTCAGTACTGTAGCACAGCAGTGAGCTGTCTGGACTGGTATGTGATTGGACTTTGAGAAATTAGATCAGCAGGTATGAAAACAAGTTACTTACCAGTAGATTCTGATGCTGCACTATAGCATCTCTCAGATTTGTGCCCTGTACACTGACACACTATACCCCAAACTAGATGCCACAGCAGCTAGATGCCAGCAGACTTTCTAAAGGCAGTTGCTGCAGTGAAAAAAAAAGCAGGAATGTCCTACTGCAACACATGTTCTTATTCTGACTGACCACCAGATCTTCGTGTGTCACAGCAATGGCATTACTTGTGCCACAGAACAGACACCCTTGAAGCTTCTTCAGCATTTTTTTTAATCCTCCTTTATTGTCTCTTAGAGAGATCTCAAACTATATCCTAAGAAAATTAGTTATCAATTTTAGACAGCCTTTCATTTTCTTGACTCTTGGATAACTTGAGGAAGTTTATACTGTCAGAAATACCAGCAGCTGGACTCCTGAGTTCTACTCTAACTGCAGGGGGCACTGAACAGACATCCAGAATTAATCAAAACATACCACACTATGTTAACCTTGCATATGCTCACTAAAATAGCACTGCAGCATGTGACTGACACTCTTCATGGCTGTGGACAAGTAACAAGGCCTGATTCTCTGCAGGAGGATAACAGGCGCAACACAACCAGTTTTCCCAGCAGGTCTTGACAGAAAACAAGAATACTTGAACTTGATCAGCAACCAAACTACTGAAAAAGTAAATAGCAGATTAAAGAGTTCTTCAACTACCAGATCCTCTCTTCTGGGAAACGGAGGACTCTTAGCAAAGAAACTTTTCTTTGACAGATTGTCTAATTTGCCTTCTGTAAATATCCTCTCAAACTCAGATTGTCATTTAAGAATTCTTCTTCCTTTAGTCAGTGATGTAAATAGAACGTATCTGTTTATAGCTGAATTCCTTTTAAAAAAACATTTCTACAGGGGTGTGGGAAAAAAATAAAGATCTTTCTTCTAGACAGATTAGGAAAACTGGTATTCTCAATAACTTTTTTATCATTTTAACTTGATTCCTTTGAATTCCGTAAAAACAGAAGAAACAACCGCAAAATGTTTAAGTAACTTTGGGTTGACTGAATGACCAGTTTTTCTTTAAAATTCTGTTATCATATTAAGCCAGCAGGAGTTTCAGGAGAGATATCCAACAACGTAGTTGGAAAATTAATCTTCTACATACACGGAAAAGTATTTGCCAAAACTAGCATATATAAGCTCTTTCAGAATGCCGTGGTTTTAATTACAAACAAAATTCAAATCAGCAGCAAGCCTTGAGTAATATAAGTCCTTCTGGGCAGGTGAATGTGAATTCACAGAGCTGCTAAACTATGCAAACAGTAAGGCAGAGCTTCAAAATCTTAGAAATTGCAGAAAAAAAGAGAGAAGGGCAAAAGTCTGATCCAAGGGCAAAGGGGTGAAAAAAAAAAACCCCAAACAAAAATCCACAATCAGAGAATAACAGTAGAAATGGAGATATGGGAAGAGGTAAATGGATACAAATAAAAATCCTTGCCGACGTAATTTCAGTTATAATTTGGATAACAACATAATGAAAAACTACAATGTTTAGTGGTTACATAAGAACATCTCAATGACCAATAGGAAAAAACATCTGTCTATATCTCAACCACTAAAAAGCCAAAACAGAACAGCAGCTAATAAAAGCTTCTTGCTCAGGAATCAGAGAGCACACTGATTGTATTTTCTTGATTATAATTTCAGGCATTTCATTTTATCTATTTAAAGCCTTTCCAGGACTCATTTAGACTGCGCTTTATTTTAACAAAATATTGAAGAAACACAAGCCACAAAGTTAAAACTGGAAAAACAAGTTGTAATCTAAATTTACAAATGGCACCCATAATTTTAAAAAACTCCAACATTTTTGCAATCATGTGTATAACACATTGATCTGTAACTCACCTTTTTTTCTGAAAAAACTCATTTGTATTTTAGAGAAACTTATAATTTTGTTGTGAAAGTATAAGAAGAATTTGCTAATCTTTTTTTACTGGATGAAATTTAATTTCTGGTTTGATTTATTTAAAACAATAAATCTAGTTAAATAAATCTGAAGTTTAGGATAATTTAAGTTTTTTTGGTCTGATGAATCACAGAGATACTCCTTCAGTATATCAATGATAAAGTCATGTCTGCAAATACAGAACTAGCCTCTCCTCCCCATTCTAACTTGGCACTGATCTTCCACTCTTAAAAAATGATGATTTTTTTGTTATTTTTCATTTAAAGCCCATTTAGTTTGGTATTGAAATTCATGTAACTTGCACTAATAAATATATTAGAAAAACTTAAAATTTTTTCAACTTTTCTTATTTATGTATAAGTGGTATGAAATACTTGCTTTTCCCCATCAGTATCTTCTGGAATACAGAAGCAAATGTATAGTAGATTAATATAAAGGTTAAGAAATGAAGCACAAAACCCTGTGACTCTCAGAGACAAATGGTAATGCAAGGTTATTTATCTAAACAGATAAATTACAAAGAGATCAAATTCGGGCTCTGAGTACAATCCAGCAGTTAATGATTATGCACCATGATTGATTTACCATAATTTTTACCTGTTTTTTTCCTAATCCCTCCATTTGCAGCATCAAGTTATTCAAACTCTTTTATGAAAACAAAGCCTCAGGTTTACCTGAGGTTCCAGACACAAGATAATTCTCTTTGTGGAATTAGAAGAGGAAGACACTGATGTCTGATGTATTGCTATGCCAAAGCAAGTATTCTTTTTCTGCCACAGTTCAGGTATATTAACAGAGGAAGAAACTCATCATCCACACAATATGCTTTCCCACTGTGAATGCACATTATTTCTAACAGCATGGTACTGAAGCCTTCAGAGGCTCAATACTTGTTGTTATTATTATTTTGAAAGAACCGACTTTTCCCTGTTGGCAATCTTTTGATTCTACATTGGATAAATATTATGGAATTTGGAATGCATAAAGTGCTCATGTCCAAGTAACTTATTTAAAGCTTTCCTGCTAGGTGCTTCTATGCAATGCCTTTATCCATAGAAGTGAAGCTATGGGAGAAGAGAGAAAAGATGCCACTGTAACAGATTTTAGTATTACAGATTAGACTCCTAGAAGGGGACACACTGCCATGCTAATGTCATTAAGTATGCAAAATGGTGAAAGAGAAGTCCCTATGGGTCTCTAATCCACCAAGGGGAGTGCAGTGGCAAAGGGAGCAGAAGACAAACTCCTTACATAAATGACAATTTTTCATTTTGGAGTCAGAAAATATTTTGCTGTAAATATTCCAACACATCCCTGAAGACACCAATAGCTTCAAAAGCTTCAAACTTTTTTTAGTATGTTAAGATTTATTTTAAAATAAATCTTTTAACCCCCTTTTTATTAGTTCGGAATGAGATATTAAAATATGAGGGTTTAAAAATAAATGCCTCCCTATCTACTGCATCTTGCAGAGTAAGCCCTTTCCTTCAGGCTGCTATCAACACAGAAACTTTTGGCTTCCACTTGCACAACAAACCCACGTGGATTCTAAGAATAATCATGTTGGAGGCTTGATAGCAAATTGTTCAATTGTGCACAGTTCTGTACCTTGCCCTGTATGTTCCTCGCTGAAGTGCAGGAGTCTCTGTCTGTGTCCTACGCCCAGCTGAACTTTTCCTAGTTATATCTGCAAAAAAGGAAACACCCATGTCTTCTTGGCTTTCCACCTCACTAAAAACAGAACTTCCCTTCTTGCTTCTCAACTCACACCCTTGTAAAACAGAATGGGATTACAATATTGCAGCAAACTTGAAAAGAAAAAACTGCACAAAAACAAAGTTCAAAACACCGCCTAAACAAAAGTTTTAACATCTCTCAGAATATGCAATATTTTTTCTATGCTGTAAAAAAACCCCAAACAAAACACACACAGACAAGTTGAAAAAGAAGGACCTGAAAATCAACCAGACTGAAATACTAAGGATTTCAAACTGCTGCTCAAACTTGAGGGAGAAGCAGAGGACAGACAGGAAGCATTACAAATAAAAGCATGGCTAATGTGCATTAGTGTTTGATAGCAGGATCCATGAAAGCTTTAAAAGGAAAGGATTAGCATTCTCAGTTTTCACATTCTAGGAAAGAAACTTGCTAAGATCGAAGATTAAATTTTCATCTTCAACTTCCTTTAAGTGAGGAAATACAGCAGCTGCAACAAATTGGATTTACTGTACTAAAGCAGTTGAGGAATTCAGTTTCTTTGAAAAAAGAAAAAGTCTTTCAAAAGGACTATCTGAAGAGGGCTAAAAAAAAATTGATCCAGATTTCCTATTTCTCCAAATGATTTAGGTTTTCAGATAGGATTACAAAGCCAGGCAACCCACAATAAAGTTCTACTCACAAGGAGACACAAAATACAAGCTAAATTTCAAAGCCTTTGTTCAGACCCTCCTGCTTCCACTTCCTTAGGAGAAGCTTTCCTTTGCTCTGTCCCTGACAGCACAGCTATAGCCTACATCCTCTACAGCTTTGTGCCTTCCTCTCTGACCCTCCCCTGCTTGCTCAGGGCAGAGTTCTGTGGCAACACGCTGCAGACTGCAGAGCATTTACAAACAGCATCTTGACACAGTGAGGACAAGCAGAGATACTATTTTCATAACCAAGTTTTTTAACCAAATGGGGCATGACCATTCATTGAAAAGAAATCCTCTTTGCTGCAGAGAATATAGTGTATCTTCCCTTACATAGTCCACCATAGACCTGGTAGGACATGGTGTTTGAAACAGAAAAGCTACTTTTGCCTGGAGTTAAACATGTCTGAATTTACTCTGCATGCTGCTCACAGAAATCGCATGCTTCATTCAGGTGCTGCTGAAAATGAGCTGGTGGACCTTTCTGAAAGGGAAGGACCATTACCCTGAGCTCCATGCAGAGCTGACACAGGGAAAAGAGTGTGGGCGGAGTAGTCCAGCAGTCAGTGCCTGGAAAAGAGGGAAGCATGGCAGGCTGTGCAAACCTCAGGTGTGAAGGCACACACAGCACACTGACTGCAATTAAAGAGTATTACTGAAAAAAACCCAGCTTCTCAGGGCTGCACGTACACTGTCATTTCCTGTCTTAACAAAGATACCTGTATTATTCAGAAAGAAAATGCAGTATTGCTGGATGTTAAAATATTAAGTATTATTAATATAATAAAATATTAAGCCATATTAAGACATTAAGAATGGAGGAAAATCAGGTTTGGACCTTGAAAAGGCTAATTCTGAAGGAACAGCCAGACAAATTAAGCCTACCTTTTAGATTTGACAACATATGAAAAAAATTTCTTGGTTACACAGTCAAGCTTAATTCAATATAAGATGTGAGTGTCCCTACAATTTAATTTGATGCTTATCTGTGCCTTAACCACAAACAGAATTCCTTACATGGAAGACTGACTTTTTTCCTCCCCCTAACTTTTCTTCCCTCCACAAAACACCGTATCAAGATGGGGATCTAGGGAGAAACAGAAGAGGGAAATAAAAAGCAGAGTGGTATAAAATATACTATAGTCATTTACTTTACAAAATATATTTCACATAAATGTGATCAATTGATTAAAAAATTACACCAATTAGGACAAAGGGGCTGTACCATCTTACACCAGGCACACCAACCTGAGAACCTGAAGGAATTCTTTAGGAGGAAACCTTTGGTGGTAAACATTACACAAATCACTGTTTTCATTTCAGCAAAAATCAGAGCAGAAGAACAAATTTTTAAAGCATTTCGATTTTTTCTGCTTTGCATACAATGCTTTCCTTTTGTCCTTTCACCAAGTTTAAAAAGACATTCTATGTTAAAGTGATCAACTTTTATAATGTCAGTGAGATCAATTTTTATAACATCAGTGAGTCAATATGCAGGAAATGAGACAATCAGGAAATTGATGGCATCTCTCTCGTAATCATACATCAATATTTAACATATCTAAATATCAATTTCAGATGCAGAATCTGCACTTTAAAGCAACAAAAGCAAGTTTGTCATAACACAGGTTAGTCAAAAGAAAGACTTAAGAATTATCCTAAGGAGGAAAAAAGTCTGTTTAAGCTGAGGTAAAGAGGTTTAATGCAAGGATATTGTGGAACAACGGTTCCAGATTTGGCCCAGTCACATCTTTGACTGAGCTAACTAGTCCTTCAAGGCAGTGGTCTCAAAGTGAGATGCAGAAGAGAAACCTTTGGGGTACTGGAAAAAAATCCTTTTTGTTCTGCTAATAATTTTTTTTAAATGTAACATTTTGTTTATTTCATCTTTATCTTATACTCTTCAATTTTTATTTTTGCATGTTTAAGAATGCAAATTAGCACAATAGTAGATTTATATTAAATGTATTAATAATGATACCTATGTTGTGGGGGTGCTTGGAATTTTCTTACTGATGTGATGTGTGATCAAATATGTCTGTGCTTCAAGAGACATTCAACATTTCTTTGCAGAAACACAGAGGAGGAAGGAATGTCTGCCTCCATACATTTTGAATACTCCAGGATGCAGTTCCTTGATGATTTGGGATCCCTCTCCTATCAAATTACAATTCTGTAATTTGAATGTTATAGAATTCAAATTATTTTCTAGACATGCCATGGATCACAGGCTTCTCCTGGCTATCTTCCTATGGGCTGTTATTTTCAAGCACTTAAGAGCTGTTTATTTTACATACTTTTAAGGCCTTTAGAACTGCCTCACCTTCACTGTAAAAATACACTATTCTTAGAGAAGAGTGGAGCCAAAAGCTCTGTTCTGTAGTGTTCAACAAGTCCTAGGAAAAAACACATCACAGTGATGGCATCTGAAGAAACAAATGAAGGCCCTGAGTGGCTCATCATTATTTCAGCTCACACAATTGAAATACCTCCTGAACACTGATGGACTGGGGGCATTGCCCACCTGTCCAGGAAGCCTGTTCCACTGTCTGACCTCCCCCTGGGTAAAGAGATGTTTCCCAATGTCCAGTCTGAACCTTCTTCCTGTATTAGCTCAAATGTGCTGAACTGATAATCAAGTTGCGGATTGACTTTTCCAACTTGATTTGCCATCAGACACCTGCCAACAAAGTAAGAGGTGCAATCCCCAGATGGGTAGGTGTATTGCTAAGAAATTCAATTAAGCTGAGAGATAAAAAAAGAATTACTCTTTTGTGAAAAAATAATTTATAAATTTTCAGCTTCACCATTTTCCAGATATTGGTATTCATAAGATCTGTAAAATGGCTTTTAACTAAATCGGAAACTATGTTGTTCATTGTCGTTTGAATACTCAAGTGTGTGAGACAAAGTTAAGAATAACTGAAAATTGTAGAACATGGAGCATAGCAGCTATAAAAAAAATTCCTTCCAAATTTTTCTGACCTCCTATCCCCACATTTATTGCATGCTTTGCAGCAAACCCCCTTAGTAAACACACATACAGAAAAGTTTCTCTGTAAGAAATCTAATTTTTAACCTGAAGGCCTTGCTGATCTGTTGATCCTGGGTTAACTGGTTTCCAAGTCAGCAAGAGCCTATACTGTCAACCAAGTCAAATCTCTATTCCTTATCTTACATTTCTTTTTTTGGTGGGGGAGGGCAGAAATATATATGACTCAGATTCTGTCAAGTCCACTGACAAGATATCTGAAACATTTTGCTTTGTATGCCTGTGAAATATCATTTTGGAAACCTCAACAAAAACCTTACTCAACAAAAGTTTGAAGTCACAGACCTTGCTACCTTAAGAACAGCAGCCAGTAGAATAGGAGAGCATCATTAAAAAGAAAGTATGGAATGTTTATTTATAATAGTTTCAATTACACAGCAAACAATCCTAAACCAGATCTCAAGGTGTTTTACAAACAGCAATGCAGTATGCCCTGGGCAGCATAGTCCCAAACTTGCTCTTATCTGCTGTTGAAGAACTCAGATTACAGCATACATTCACTGCTTCAAAATGCTAGTAGAGCAAAACACTAAATTTTGGTATTACTTTAACATCATTCTAAAATGGCTGGACCATAAAAAGCAATTGGCCAAAACCCATGCTTTCATTACAGACACATTACTGATACAAAACATCCTGCTGCCAGGTTACCTTTGGTTAGAATAAAAAAAAACACCGCAACACAAATACCTAATATGATGAAAAAGAAATTCATTTTGATTGATGTTGACCATTAGAAACCTGCTAGGAATATTTCTTCCCCTCCCTCACCTGACAGGCAGCTACACTCACAGCAATAAAAATGTAAAATTATACCACTGCAAATATCTAGTGTAGTTCAGACTCCTGACTGCAGCGTCTCACGAACAGATATACAAGAACACCGTCAAGATACAAGAGAGATTATTCCACAATTTGAGCCTTTTTCATAATAAAGCTATCAGACAAAATCAAACCTGAAAGACAGATCTTCAAAACAGTCTGACTGCATATATCTCGGATAATATTTTACAGCAGGTAGGGACATTCAAAATTTCCAGTATCAGAGTAGGTTTAATTGAGTTCACACCTTCCCCCACCTCCCCCAAATAACCAGGGATACCAAAGCAGTATAACATGAATTATTAGGCAAATCAGTAAGTTCAGAGAAGAACTCAAGAACAGGTATCTCTCAAAAACTTACAGTCAATTAGAGAGGAAAAAAACCCGGAACTTGGAAAAACATCTTTTTTTCTTACTCAACTCTGCATTTGGCCTAAATAAAATGCCAATTTTGTACTCCTGAGCATTATCATAAAATTCATTTCAAACACTGGCAAGAAAATGATCTATCATGAGAGACAAAGCAGCAGGGAAAAATAAAACTGTGCTTACAAGCTTCAAGAACTTTAGTTAGTAGAAAAGACCCTTTTGAATGGTGTCTTCATACATTCCCTTTATCATGGACTGTTTAAAAGACCTCAGATGGCTGCCACGTTACTGCAGGGCTCAGACATTTACAAATTAATCCAGATTTAAGGCAAAATAACTTGGTTTACACTCGTTATGAACAGAACATTCAGCTGCTGCAGGTGCCCCCTATGGCAGTTTCATGGCAACCTCTCACCAGACAGTGATTCTTCCATCAGCCTGGCTCTTCAAACACAGAATTACAGAATGGCTTGGGTTGGGAGGAACCTTAAAGATCATCTTGTTCCAACGCCCTGCCATGGGCAGGGACACCTCCCACGTAGACCAGGCTGCTCAGAGACCCATCTAACATGGAAATGTCTCTGCAAAAGGAGAGTACTTCCACATCCAAGAGACAAGGCTGAGAGGATAAACTGTATAATAATCATAAGATACTCAAATATTTATCATACTAGAAATCACATATGCTATTAATAAAAAATAAGCCTTCTACTGTTTTAGCATTTTTCCTTGCGTTGAAGAATGGCAAAACAGTTCACTATCATCCTGTTTGAATAGTTTTAGGATTACCAGATGAACTTCTACTGTGTCTGAGACATCACAAATAAATTAAATCTAGCCAAAGAAATAAATATATAAGAGGGTACTCTCTTGCCTAACTTTAAAAAAATCATCTTCAAAAGGTAGCTGTTTTCAATATTTTTAGGGGTAGTCTTAAAACTGAAAGTAATAAAATATAAAGAATATAAAAACGTGTAAAAAATTTAAGCAAGTTTACTATAAGCTATTTCAGATTTTAAGAAAATGTAATATTTAATCTCAGAATTATTCTGTTTTACACTACTGCAGTTTCCAGGGAGCCATTCCCAAATCTAAGACTTGTCAGAAAGAAATAAAAAGCTAAAATACACCCATTTCTGTAAGAAGTTGACTCATTTCCATAGGATCAGAAACTCTACATTTTGTATAATTATACAACTTAAATAATTTAAGTAACACTGCTCTAGCAACGCTTCTCCATTATGCTAACTTACAACTGGTCTTGCAGTTCCACAATGATATATTCCAGCTGCTCCTTCTCCATTTTATGGGCTAGATCCATATCTTCAATTCTTTGTAAAAGCAGTTTATTCTGTGAGACAGATTCAGACAGCTGGTTTTCTCTGAGTCGCACCAATTCTTCAAGATAACCCTGAAAATGTAAGTTATTAGAAAACTTTTAAAAACACACTATCAAAAACACTTTCGATTATGCATGTTCATATTTTTTATGATGTATATGATTTTACTTTTTCTTTGTTGTAGGGGTTTTTAATGATTTATTTTAAAACAGATGAGTAACTTGACTCTAGATCCATTTGAGATTTCCTAATAGGTAACAGGAAAATCATATATTTGTTTATATTCTTGCAGAGGAGTAGAAAAATGGATGAAGAAACAAGACAGAAAAGCCACTAGCATAAAAACACTAATTCATCTTTCAAAAACAATTGTCACAAGTACAAGAAAAAGATCCAGATTCTACAACTGAACAGATGCAGGATGTTAGATAACACACAAGGGTAAGAGTAGAATATATCTATGTGGATCTTTATAATTAATGAAAGGAATCCAGAATAACTATGAATAAAATATTCAATGTTATTTTAAAGTTTCTATGAACTTTTGAATCACATATTAAAATGAAAAAGAAGGTTCCAGCATGCCAAATGTTAGTAACTTCTTAGAAATTGTCAAATAAAACCAGATACAGTAAGTCTACACTACATAAAATTGTGCACATTCCTTGAAACCTGTGGAAAAATGTGCAACTGTTTAATATATTCCCACATTTTTAAAAAGTATTAAAAACAAGGTAGTTTCCAGAGACACAGAATGGGTGTGTCTGTTCTCAACTCCTGTCAAGAACACAGGTTCACATTAGCTGGTAACAAAATGCTACTAGTGTAATACACCACGAAGTCTGTTAAGGGTTTGAAGCATCTCCAGTATGAGAAGAAACAGAAGGAGCTGGGATTGCTCAGTTCAGGGCTGAAGAGAAGAGGGTAAGAAAAAGAATCCTATCAATGTGAATCAGTGTTTAATGAAGAAGTGTATGCATGAAGGCATCAGACTCTTCTCAGTGATAGCCAGTGAAAAGAGGCAATGGGCACAACCTGAAATACAAAAATGTAGGAAACTATTTAAATATAGGAAAACTTTTCTTTCCTCTTTCCATTTTCCTGATTAAATGAACACTGGGATGGGTTGTCCAAGACAGGCCAAGGAATGTGTACCTGAGATAGTCACAGCCTGACTGAAAAAGGTCTTGAGAAACCTGTTCTGGTCTACCCTTTTCTGAGCAGGGAAGTTGGACAATCTCCGGAAGGGCCAATACACCACAACTGTTTTGTGATAGTTAAATACAGTTCTACCCATTGGATATATTTCTATTTGACAGGGACTTTCTGGTCTCAGTACAAGTTCCAAGGAATCCTGAGAGCTTCTTAATATGCCCAGTTCTACCTCATCAAATATTACTGTTATCTTGACTAAGATGTTCCTTGGAGTTCTAAGTAGCACTTCAAAAGTAATAAATGATTTGTTACAACATAAATTTCCTGCTTCTCAAAAACATAAAAAACCCCCCCAAAACAAAACAAAAAAATCAAACCATTTTACAGAAACATTTTAAAGCTAAAGCACCAGTATCAGAAACATATCTATGTACAGTAGATACCTCTATCTATAATGACAGAGAGATGCACATCCCACCAGCAGAAGCATATAAAATTCCAGTATAAACAGTACACAAATAATTCAGGAGTTTACTATTCAAAAGTGAACAGCTTAAACCATTCCAGAACGGGGAAGGGATAACTTCCACATAAATAACAAATGTGTAAAGTATGACTCATTGATCTGGACAAGAGACAACTTGGAAAAGACAAAGTCATCATATTTCCAGCATGGCCTGGGCAGGACAGACAGGAAGGGACAGTTCCTAACCTTTTAAAAAACAAGAGCTAGGCACCATAAAATCAAGCTCATAGGAGCCAGATTCAAAAGACAGAACAGGAAGTAGTTTTTCACACAACAGATGGCAGATTCACCAAATGCTTTGCCAAAAAAAAAATTGTTTCGATGGTGAAATTTTACATGGAATTGAGGGGATGTTTGACAAGTATTTGGAAGAGACATCTATCACAGGTTACTACACAGACAAACCTTTTAGCTTCAGGCAGCCCCTCAGCTGATACACATTGGCCAGGAGTGCATTAGAAGAGAAGTGGTGCACAATCATGTGCTTTGTCTTTATTCTTCCCACCACATCTACTTTGGTCAACTACCCAAGACAGGATAGTAAGGTAACTAAGGAGTCTTGGTCTAAGCCAGCAGAGTGCAGCTGATCCTATAAAGCGATGCTAGATTTAGCTTGTTAAAGTAACACCTGACCCTATCCTACCTCTCAAATGGGTCAGAAGAGAGCTCTTTATCTTGGCTGCAATCCAATTGCTTGCCACATTGTGATCTACTGCTATTAAGGACTGCAGCACACATACTTGGGAGGCACAAAAGGAATTTACCACTGTTTGGGCAAAATGAATGACAATAGAGCAAAAGAAGGATCCATCAGACCTACTGTATCAGTTATTAAAGACTTTACTTTCAACTTGGTCTTCTTGTCAAAAACCCCCAGTTTTCCAACACACAGAATGCCAGAAAACCCCTTTGTTCAAATAAAACATATCTGATTAACTGGTACCAACTGTGCTGACTGCAACTCAGTTGTTGGTGCAACTTATTGCCATGAAAAAAGGGAAGGGAGAGAAACACTTGGGAAAGGAGCTCTATTACATAGTCCACCTTAATAGTCATTTGTTCAAGTCATAATAGAACAGATGCGATATAGTTGAAGTGAATCATATAAAAAACTAGTCAGGCACATCCCAAATGAAAATTAGACAACAGAAAATTTTCTGACTGTAGGGAAAAAAAGTTATTTTGCTGCTGCAATTGCAAGTAGGCATTCCAAAGAACGGCAACCAGGAAAGTGTCCACAGCTGTCCGAGTAGCTACCATTTTGAAAATTGTTTAAATGCACCACAATTTCCAAAGATTTATCCTAAAACTGGATTACATTTGCCCCTATATTAGTTACCTATAGAAGTTACCAATTCATTAAGACAATGTTACCAGAAATAACTTCAATGTAATGGGAATGGTTCTGGATCTTGGACTCATGAATAAACCAGCACCACCATTTGCTGTTACAGCCGTTGACAATCTTTGTGCTTATGGAGACACAAACGTTCCTAGTGATTCTGACTGTGATGTGAGCTACATGTTTCAGTACTTTTTCTACACATGTATGTCACAACTTTGATGGACTTGGAAACGAACTACTTGGATGTAACAAGAAAAATAAACATCCACCTATTTTGTTCTTTTCAATGTTTTTCCAGAATTCACAACACACTCCTCATGGTGGGAGAAACTGTGCATTCAAAATGATCCTATGTTTTTGTCTGGCAAAGATGGGAATTCCTTCCAGTGGTTCAAGAGAAAGCCTTTCATTTATGTATTTGAAGACATTCCTTTTGAACAGCGTATTTTGCTTTATAAAAGCAGGGAAAATGCCCTCTGTACCAGACAGGGCTCCAGAAACACAAGTTTTTTTCCATATGGAAAGTGATACCATACTAACTGAGAAGACTGGACCAGCAACCTGGATGCAACAGTTCAGGTCATACTTCAAAAACAAGAAGTCTAAGAGACCCAAAATACAAAAGCCGTAATTGTATGCATAATTTTTAACAATTAATATAAATAAATATTAAATATCTATTATCCCATAGTAAGTCTGACTCTTTCAATGTTACTTAGAAAAACTTTAGCTATATTCTTTCAAGTCCATTAAAATGAACCAATTCTGATTCTATCTATTCCGTATTCAAGGAAATAATTACACCTCCAAGCACCCCTGTGTGGTTCCAGCCCTTTATATAGAGTTTCAGAGTTTCATAAAAATCAAATTCTTATGCTAGGAAAATAGAATACTAAAAATACTAACAGAGGTTAAAATTTAACCAGGTTTATTTTGGTTTTTTTCCTGACCCTTCTCTGTGCACTACTTCTTTGGGGTGTATGAACACTCTGCCCTCTTCTCTCTCTACTAGGTAACATGCATCGTAATTACTGTAGATGTCACATGCAGTTATGAAAAACTAACTAAAACTACTAACAGGTTTGGACATATATTTAACTTTACTTTTAACTTAAAGTATGTTGGGTGGTAGATGGAACACCTGCCTTTGGTTTCTATAGTTACATTCAATATGCCACCTAAATAAAAATCCAACACAAACGTCCTTTTGTGTTTTCCTTTCCCATTCCACTTCATTTAAGCTGTAAAACTACCTATTTTCTAGAAACTCACCTCAGTATCACTGAGAAGATAGTTTTGCCTTTCATCTAAATGGATTACTTTGCTGATCCTTTTTGTTTAGTTTAAGACTAAGTGTTAAAGTTTAACATCACTATCATCATAAAAGCCTTCAACTGTCAGTCTACCTACAACAATAAAAACCTGTAACTTCTAAGGAAGAGAAAATTCATGTGAACTTCAAGCTCACAACCTAACAGCATTAGAGATACAGTGTCTTTAACTCCAAGACTGGATAAAGAAGCCAAACCTTCTACATTAGATTGTGAAATCTCATCTCTGAATTATTGCCATTCTCTTCCCCAACTCATCAAGCCTCTTTTTCCTCAAATCAGTGAGCAAAGATGCTTGGATACTCTGAGGATCATGAAATTTAGGACCACTTACATGAAGCTAAACAATATCCAATAATATATTTTCCTGCCTTTACATAGATGGATATGTCACCAGTTGGCTGGTGATAAGCTTTGGTTCCATAACCCCCACACAAAAGTGATCTTTTACCTTCTGTTCCAAGGCAAGCCGGTACTTCTGTTCTACCCTTTTGCATTTGTTGTACCAACTGTTTTCATCTGTGATGAAAGGAGGACCAATGTTCTCTGGAGTACTGCCTTCACTGCCACTACTGCCCAGCGTCCTTAGCTCTTCTTCATCACTGCTGATACTGTCAGAACTGAAGAATCATATTTATAGCCAAGTCAAAAGCTGTGCTTATAAAAATGCAAATTCTGGTTGAAATTGAAACATTGCCTTTCTTAAAAAACCTCTGCAAAAAAACCGAAACTGAAACGTTGAGATATGATGGATTACTAAACACAACTTGTATTTCAAGCTTTTGTTTCTAAAGCCACCTAAAAAATGGGCAAAAATTTCCTTGTGATCTTTGTCAAGTTAAACAACTGTATGTGGGCTACTTTCCTAAGTACAAAAGGTAAAAGCATTACAATATGCTACCTAAGGAAGTGATGACTTAACCTTTTCTTCACTAATTCAGGGTAAAGAGTAGTATCTAAAAATATTTTTTCTTAAAAAAAAAAAAAAGCAGAAACCCAAAAACATGGTTGTCATTACATTAAATCAAGATAAACTTAAATCAGAATGCATATCTATGTTTATAGCAAAGATCCTGTGCCTGTTACTTCAGAGAATATATCTCCCTACACAGCAAGTAGAGTCATTGTTAAAATATCCTCATATCTTCCAGAATCAATGCATGTTAGAGAATGCAGACATCTGCTTCAAAGACAAGAATTTATTTTAGTCTACAGAAGACAGAGGGGATGTCATCAGTGCATATAAATATCTCAGAGGCAGGTGTCGAGAGGATGCTGCCAAACTCTTTTCAGTGGTGCCCAGCAATAGGAGGAAGAGAAATGGCCATGAACTAAAATACAAGAAGTCCCATTTTAATATGAAGTAGAACTTCTTTACATTGAGGGTGGCAGAGCACTGGCACAGGCAGCCCAGGCAGGTTGTGGTGTCCCTCTGTGGGGACATTTCTGCTCCACAAGTCACCTGCTACAAGTGACCCTTGTCTTGGCAGGGGCTTGGACTGGATGATTTCCAAAGGTGCCTTCCAACCCTAACAATTCTGTGATTCTGATTCATCCCAGTACCCATCTGAAAATGTTCCAACTATATTTCCCCCTACACTAACAGAATTTGCTAGGTTTTTTTAAGTAGTGATTTCCATAACCCCACGATCACGCCATGATACAAACTGAATCACAATTTGTCACTAACATGTAAGCTAGTAAGAACTTCAGGAGAGTAACTAGGATGTTTCATGTTCAGCTGTACTTCTTCAAGACTATTCCTAACTGCTTCTCTCATTTTGGTAAACCTAGTAACAGAAAGCATACCATTAATTTCCATGCTTTTTGGGCGATGTCAAATTGTTACTTGAGTCATTAGATAGTGAGAATTCTTTTTATTAATAATCATAAGGCAGATCTGAGGAGCAAAGTACAGACAAAAAAGTCAGTTTACACAGCCACTGGTCACGACTTTCTGTTATGTGCTAATAGCTTATATTGTCTATGTCAGATCTTACATTTATCAGGGTAAATATAATTTTTATTTGCAAAATAACTACTTTTTAGTTTCATGGCCACACATAAAAAGCCTAAGAAGAAAGGACAGCTTGGTCTGGTGATCATCAAAGGAGATGCAGCATTTGTTTCCCACTGAACTGTTATTCTGAATCAAGGAAACAAAATTAGCATGACTCACATTTCATGAGTCATGTAACAATACCAACAGTCTGGAAGAGAGAGGTGGCTGAGTGTACAGGTTTGTACTTAGAGATAAATATCATTTTGCGTATGAAATGAAAAATAAGAGGCCCAGTAAAAAGTAGAATTTTGCCAATGAAATAAAATTTTAAAAAGCAGAGTAAAGCTAAAAAGTACCTTTGGGTGAACTTCAAGTACGGTGTATAATCTATGACAGCTGGATAGGTTCCATCCAATCCCTCACCCTTCAGACAAAAACTGATAAAACAGAGCAACAATAATAAGTTTATTACAAGAAAATTAAGTTACAGTGACAGTTGAATATTACCAACCTGAAACTTCATTTTTTCGTAATTTTTTGGTGTTATAAACCCTAATTTTTAAACATTCACTTTTATTCTTGGTAGCACAGAGAGGTGACAAGAGAATAACAGGAAAGTTAACTGAAGCAGCAGAAAACAGAAGAATCAGGGACAAGCTTGGAATTTTCCACATTTAACACCAGTTAAAGGGTTTGCAGAGTGCTTATATAACCATTCTACTAAGTAAAAAGTATTTTTCTCAAAAATATTTCAGGGTCTTTCTCTTTTCAGACACCTATAGGTGCTGAGGTGCAGGAAGCCGAGGAAGATAAATGAACCTAACTTCTGGAAAATGTTCTTAAATGGCTGTAGCTTTATAAACCTTTCATTTAGACTGTATTTTTTTTTTTTTCTGGAAATAAATTACAGCATTTCAACCGTGTTTAGTTATCTCAGAAGTGACAAAATTATCATGCTTCCACAAGGCTCATATTCCTCATTCCTCCTATTATTGATAAACAGATTCTAGCAAGTCACAGCTATTGCTAACTGAATTGCAAAGTGGAATTTTTGACAATGCAGTAATTTAAGTGCTATTTGGGATGTACATCTAAAAAGCTGTTGTTTCTCCCCCCCAAAAGAAAAAAAAAAAAGAAAAACAAAAAAAGTGAAAAAGCACCCTTCCAAGTAATGATTAACTAATTCCATATTGCTGTGAGGGGAGAAAAAAAAGAAATCACATTATACTCTCACCCAAGCTCTCCCATCTCCAGCCCAAACTCATATTTACAGTTCCACATAGATAAGCTATAAGCTAGTCTACATTTACAAGAGACACTGAACTGAAAAAAAATCTCATATATAACATGCAAAGAATGGCTATGGCTGCTCAGCCATGCAAATCACAATACTATGAAGGCTCTGCTCAGTGCTGTCAAGCAATAGGACAAGAGGCAAAGGGCAGAAACTGAAGCACAGAAAATTACGCCTGAATATGAGGAAGAACTTCTTTACTGTGCAGCTGACCACACACTGGCACAGATGGTCCAGAGAGGTTGTGGAGTGCCTCACTGGAGATATTCAAGCACCATCTGCACACTGTCCTGTGCCATGTGCTTTAGGATAACCCTGCATGGGTAGGGTGATTGGGTAACACAACCCACTGTGGTCCCTCCCAGCCTGAAAGGTTCTGTGATGTGTGACATAATAAAAACACTCCTGTAGTACTAAGCTCCCATTTTTGCGCAGAAAATTCTTAAGACTCTTAAAAGCTGCATTGACAAAATGTAAATGCCTTCAAGAGCCAATCAGTAGTCTGAATATCATTAACAGGTTCCTTTATATTAGAAGTCAGATGACAAAGAAAGAACAAGTACAGTCATACAACTAAGCTCTCACACCCTAGAATGTACCACCGAGGCTTTTGTGAGACAAACAGTCAACTGATGGTTATTTATGAGAGGATTTACATACTGCAGACCTAATCTTGCAGGGCTTATTCATGTATAGCTGTAGTCCTTCCAAGTACAGGGCTTATACAGAGGCAGTTTAATTTCAGATTACGTAAAGCTTAAACTAATAAAATCTGGTAAGATTTGAATTCAGCTGTACACAAGACTAGCACTCTTATCATCCTGCAGCACACTTCTGTTCTTCCAGAACATATGTTGATGATGTAGTCAAGCCAATCTAGCGACACAATGCTGGAAAAAGAAAAAAAGCTATCCTGTGTTTTCAACCTCTCCCTCCCCATTTTTTCCTTTTTTTTAATGCATTCCCCTCCTTACAGTGGTATTGGCACTTATCTGACTCCATGATGGTTCAGCGGCCATCAAGACCTGCATTTTCAGGTTGTTTTCTTTTTTTTTTGCTTTCCCCACCCAGTTGCAGTTCCACAGCCAGCTGAACTAAATGGTCTTTACCACCAGAAAGGGAAAACATTGCTCATTCCTTATTTGTTCCTTCTCTTCTTTAAGCATTATTCTCCCATAATCTCTGCCACTAACAGGATGCTTCTGTGAACCAAACTAGCAAACAGCAACAGAATTATCCAGTCCTCTTACTGGGAATGTTTTTTCTTTCTTCAACAATTTAAGCTGGCTCATAGAAGTGTCCAACAGGCCTGGCACAGAGCAGTAAATCTCTGAAGGGCCTTTTGGCAATGATCAATCATCCATTGCCATCCAATCAATGCACCCAGCGAGGCTACTATTCTGTTTTCTGCCAGTTTACCTCCTATACTGGTTTGTGACAAGCATTAATGCTACTGCAAGGTAAATACTAACAGTGCATTGACGGAAGAGTGAAGAACAGCATTATCAGTCTCCTTTCCCTGGATTATGAAACTCTCTGCCAGTGGGTCTGCCCAAGGCTATATATTGGCCCAACCAGGCATATTAACAAGGTCTTGCACCAACCAGATTCTATCTTTTTATAGGCACTATAATCTTTATGTATTGCTGATGAGATTTTTTAAATATATATACATATATAGACACACCATGTTGGGGGTTTTTTATGATTATCTAGGGTGTGTTTGCACCTTTGTTACCTCAAAAACACAGAATGAATCACATAGGAAAGCCCACAAAAACCTGGCTAGAAATTGCAAAGGTCAATTAATATAAGCAGTTCAGCTGCAGGTATTTTTAACACAAATTGATATTAAATGGTCATTTGTAGGTTATGTTTTTCAAATTTAGAAGTGATAAAGTTAAAGATTACCTTCTACATATGCAGTTATAATGCTGTCCTCGAGTACCAGGACATACCCAAGTACTTAATCACACAGTTTTCCTTGGTTTAAGAAGAACTCTAAAAGATGTCATGTCTATAAGCTTCATTTAATAGGTTTGAAATATCTTCTGCAATTATACTTCTGATTCCTGGATTTTGATACCTGAAAAAGCTATCCCATAACCACATAGTTACATAAAAGCATAACTTGTTCTTATCTAGAAGAGCCATTCAAGATCTCTCTCTCACCCTCTTCTTTATCTTAACCTAAGTTTTGTCTGTCAAACTACCACAGAAATTTAAGAATGTTTTCCATTTCCATCCAAATTGATTTATAAGTACTTTATAAGTATTTATAAGCATTTTGTTATAAAGCATGCAAATACAGTACCTGAAATCAATTGCATTGAGTCCCAACAGCATGCCAGCAAGCATATTTGCTTCTTCACCAAGAACAATTGCTCCATCTTCATAAAACCTCCTTCAATAAAAAAAATTAATTCAGCTATTTTTCATATTTAACAAAAAACTGAAGAAATCCAGTTTAAATAAAAACAATTCATGAGCCCCAGAGGCATTCATATTTCATTTCAAATAAAGCAAACTAATAGACTGCATAGCACAAAACACAATCTTAAAGCACAGAAGAGTTTAGACATAAGCAGAAAGAATTTTCAATATTAGTCCTATGAACTAGTAGGACAGGATGGATAAAATGTAAAATAAAATGATGAAGGTATATTATACTTTTCCTCTAAAAAGAAGGATTTGCATCATGTACATAAATAATGATTCCATACATGAAAAGAAGTTCCCTCTCATAACTGTATTTGCAAGTTCTTTCGAAGTTCAACATTCAATTTTCACTCTTTGTAGATGTTCTTTTTTTAAAAAAAAATTTCAAAAATCAGCTATTTTTCCAGTAGTTTACCTTTTCTTAAAATATTGCATGGTGAAAGGTCACCAGAATTCATCTGATAATTATATGTGGCAAGAGGGAAACCAAGAGATGTTCAGTACCAAAGGCAAGGTTGAAATGTCACTTACTAAGAACTGAGGTGCACAGTTCACCTTTACATTCTAGTAGCAGAAGAGTGCAAGAAGGTGCCAGATAACCGAATACAACCTATATTTCAAACAAATACCAGCAATACTGCCCTACCAAAACTCCATCTGTTTTAAGAATTGCATGAAAGCTTCTGGATGGCTCAGAGAGACCTTCAGTTAGCTGCATGGTGAACATTCAGAAAATACATGTTTTGAGGCACAGCTCCAAAAATTGAACTGTGTTATAATGCATGCTGTGACAAGTCCCACTTTGGCAGCTTGTAACAGACATCCATTTGCTATACGGAGATGAGCTGTCCAAGATCTCAGATGTTCTCAGCAGAAGGAAGAAATCTGTAAGACTTCCTCTCAGAAGACATATTACAGTCTTGACAGTGAGGCTAGAAGTACAAACTCAGCTCTATACTCTTTGACTTCAAGAAGGGCACTAGGAGGCTAAGCTGGCTGAACCAGAGCACTGAGCTACAGGACTTCACATGATTCAGCACAGTGACTCTTATCTGTGAATAAACAGCAGTGCCCCCAGCACATGCAGACTAGCAACCATTTCACTGGCATTTGTAAAATCACTGCCAAGTACCAATCTGCACTGAGTTCTTGTAAAATAGTGCCTAGGAAGAAATCACACAAAAAGTACAGGGCACACCTTCAATGGTGAGATGCAGAAGTTAGCCTGGCAGTGCCAGTGTTAAGGACAGCTGCAGCAATCCAGCCAAACCAACAGTCTCCTCAAAAAAACCACAGATCTTTTATTCAGTGCTATACACTTGACATCTCTCAACATAAAAGTCTGCTATAATTTAAGAGTCTGACCAATTTGTTAGAAAAATAATTCTGTGCCCATGCTTAATCCAATTCCTCTTCCAAGTATAATATGCAGCACTAAGAATGTGTTGCTTCCTTCAAGTACTAACTCCAGGCACCTAAACACCACAGTGAGGTTTAAAATAAGCTATCAGCATGAGAGATAATCTCGTATTTTACATACACATATGTAACACAAGGAATTTATAGTTTATAGAAATAATTATAGAAATAATAGGCATACCGTAAAATATAAGATTTAAAATGCTACATAAATGATGCAAAGCATCAGCCAAAAAAACAGGTCAGTTATTAGGCATCTGAAATCCCACGTGGGAAAGAAAATACATCCATTGTTACTAGTGGCTTTGAAATCCACACAACCAAAACCTGAAAATGTAATTTTTATTTCCATTAGATGTATTTTAAAATATTACTTCAAAAGAAACTTTGCACTTACTATGTTTGGAATGCAAGAGAAGTTGTTTCCAAAAGCTATACCACTGAAAGAACATTCAAATATATTAAACATTAACATGTTCAAATAAATTAATTTGAAATTGCTAATCAAATAAGACCATTGTTATCCACTAACAAACTATACTACCAAAACAGGGACAAAGAATGCACTGCTTAACTACATTATTTGTGTCCCTACTCTTCTTCCTCTCCTCCTCAAAAACTGATATGACTTTTCAGTTTGAAGCAGAATAAGTAATTTTTTTCCAGATTTTGTTTTATGTGCTTCTTGTCTACTGTAAATGCAAGCAAATCTGGGTAAAATAAGACAACAGGTTTTGAAACTGCAATGAAATGGGATGTTGACATAGTTGTGTTTGAAAGTCATCTTAATATAGGGAGATCTCTGTACAAATACTATTAAAACAAATAATACTTTAAATGAACAGAAGTCCTTACAGAGAAAAAATTGTTGTTTTAATGTTATGAGATAAAATATAACCTCATAATTACATTATCTAAAACCAGTCCAAAACTGCCAGAGTATTCTTTATCACAAAGCATATTCTCGTCCCTGTTTTTATCATTAGAAGTTAAAACAAAAATCTGTTACACACTTTTCTTATTGTATCAAGAATCCTAGCTATGCCTGATCACTAATTCTGCTGCTCTACAGTTCTCAAGAGGTTCCTGGAATTCTCTTCCTTTTTTCTTCAGAAAAAGTTACTATTATAATTATTTTTTTTACTGAGTCCTTAGGCTTTCTATCAATTTTGAAAGGAATACTACATCTATCCTTACTACACCACAATTTCAGATTCACATCCTACTTTAGAGAGGTTTTCTTTGCTTCTGACTTTTCAAGAATTCCATGATTATTTCCACATTTTTAAAATCACGTAAAGATTTTCAATCTTGCATTTTTACCCCTGCTAAAACCAAATCCATACCAATTCTAGATATCTTTCACTAGGTCACAGGTCTTTCATTAATGACACGCTTTACTATATAAATCAAGTGCACCATTCACGTAAGTCCCTCACTTAAACAACATTTACTAATACATTGCAAAAATAAAATTCTTGTAGACCTGGTTGTTTTGAAGTCTCTCAGAGCTGTGGAAATGTATTCAGACAAATGTTTTTCCATAAGCGCTACTCTTATCCATGCTCGACCCTGCAAGACAAAACAGGTACAAAATATTTCAGTGTTACAGAAAGAAAAGGTTTTACAATCTGAGTATGATTACCACTCATTTACCTGAGTAAACGACTGATTAACCAAACTAGCATTAAACACAAACAGTTGCTAGGACTTCATTATAGCAAGAATGAAAATAAAAAATGCATTCTTACAAGGATACAAAGGTTATTGTGAAATAAAGTTATCCAAAATTTTAAGGAGAGGATGGAGAGATTTTTCTTTAATTTTGTGCTCCAGCCTTTTGAAAAGCTCATGTGTGTGAGAGGCAGCAGATCAGGGCAGAAAGCTTTACATTTTAAAAATCAATGGTATTTGAAGCATCCAGTCATTTCCACAGTAAAGTGGCAGTAACTTGTCCTCAAAGTGATTCTCTGTGTTCATTCAACTATTTGAGGGATTTACATAAAAAAATTAGTTGGGCAGTATTTTTCCCCCTCAGTAACAACATTTTTATAGAAGGTGAACATAAAAGACATGAAATCAAACCCAAGAGGCCTAAATCTTGTAGTCCAAAAGCAAAACTTCACTAGAACAGCTCCATAAACAACAGCAATAAATTTTAAAAAATAACTCTTAGGAAAGCACGTAGACCTGTGTTTGCAGGACTGTGCACAGGATTGTAGCTTACAAGAGGGAGACATTCCAATGGTTGCCACATTATGGCTGTGTTTTTAAAAACACCAGGAAGATTTCTCATACACCATATAAACTTACAAGCACTTAGTAAGTAGTAAGTTTTTCTGCTTTATATATTTGGTGCTTATTGGCATCTAGCTGAACATCACTCCATTCATCCAAACAATCTACCAGAACCAGTAGTAGATTATAATCCTAGTTCAGGGTGGCCTAACTGTGGCCTTCTAGGGAGCCTACAAGAAAGATAGAGAGAGACTTTTTGCAGGAGCATGTAGTGACAGGACAAGGGGGAGTAGCTTCAAGCTAAAAGAGAGTAGGAAGAGGTCTCTGCCCACAGCAGGGGAATTGGAACTAGATGGTCTTCAAGACCCCTTCCAATCCAAACCATTCCAAGACTCTGTGGAATGCTAAATAAAATGGCTTTCATAAATACCAACAGCACAGCAAAAAATTTAACATAGAGTGCACTGAAATTAAAAGGACATTTACCTGGATAGCTGCCTTTATGTTGCATTTATTTAGAACATGACTGAAACCATAAAACTGACGATGCTGCTTAGCTAAGGACTAAAGCCAGTGAAAGCAGAGCCAACGAGCAGTGGCAAACCCTTGCTGACAGCTTCCAGGCTGAGGAGGACATTTATTTGGACCACCAGTCAAACTGATGCACATGATGGGTATTTGTGTCAACATGTTCTCCATCTTTTCATACCCAGACATTCAAAATACTCCCCTAAAAAATTGAACACTGTTCTCCACGCTCACTGCACAAATTAGGTTCTCTGTCAACTATTTGGCATTAAGTATTCCACAGAGTAATAAAAAGTTTTAATTTATTTATAAGAATATTTCAGAAAATAGCCTTGCATCGTATTATCTACTGAATTTGAATATTCATATCTATTAAAATCTCAGAATCCAGAAAGACCTTTAAAATAAATCTTAAGAGCTGACCACACCTATTCTGTCAGTACATACGTTCGATACAAAATAAAATTATTAGAAGAGGAAAGAAAAAAATCACCCAATTTCTACAATTTTCATATTTCTTAAGCATGTCCACAAGAACTTAATTTCCCTTAAAACACTGTGTTTTCAAAAAATTATGTAAGGTAAAAAATCTGAGGACAACCATTTTTATGATGTAACACAATCATTGAATAGAGATTTTTTTTTTACTGAGTAAGAAATCTTAAAGGAAACACATTCTGATTTAAAAGTGGGCCTTTAAAAAGCAATTATTTACTAGGAACATAAAAAAGAGTATTTCGAACAATGAAAAAATATGTAAAGTGAGCGAAGTACTACAGGTTTTTTACAGATACAGAAATGTCACAGCAATGTAATAAAAAGGTCACTTTAGCCTTTCTCTCCCCTACCTTAGCTCTAGAAGAGCCAACATTCTCCATGTTCTCAATGCTGCAGATGCAATTGTGAGAGACTTTTCGGCAAGCTACGCGAATGTAGTCCCAGAAACTACGAGGGCTCTCGTAGCCGAACCAGGTGGTCTGACCTTAAACCAAAACACAAGATACAGAAAGATTCATGAACCTCCCTCTCTGCTAATTGGACATAAATGTAATTAAATACCCCTAATATGCTGCCTTTTCTGAATGGATTTTATACAAACAAGTCCATGAATTCCTGACTCACAGATGTAAAAAAAGGTCACATTATGTAGTTCACTTTGGTTTGAAAATAATGCACAAAGAGAACGCTCAGGGCTTTGAGTATATATGAGTATTTTCTTGGGTTTTTTTCTTGTTATTATGCTAAAATAATACTCAAGAGTCCTTCAAACACAACAGAGCACAAACCTGTGACTTAAAAATATGAGGCAAGAAGTATTTATGCTATTTCTATAGGTAGTATATACATTTCACTAATACAGTCAAGCAGGGAGAGTTTTGTTCTTAAAAAATTATATAAATAAAAATATAAAATAGCACTTTGCTGTGGTAATGTTATCTTTATTTTAGGAGCAGACTGTAATTTTTCAAAATGTACTTTCATTTGAAGAGAAGCTGATGCATAAGCAAAAAACTTTTGCAGTCACGATTTCTTTTGAGTATACACAGAACATTCCCTCAGAAGCTGAGTGAAAATAATCAAACAGATCATTACCCCTTCTGGAACTACAACCAAAATCCTTCACATTTTTTTCCAGTTTGCAATGTATTGCACTTAAAAAATGAAAGACAAAACTACATAGCACTTGCAACATCTCCACATATATTTCAGCAGCAGCACAAGAGTTCAACCCTGTTTTTCAGAGTGAACAGCACACTGTTCTCACTTTGGACATACCTGCAAACAGGTATGGAACAAGTGAGTTTAATATTGCCCTCTGGTGACTGCCAGCAGTGCTATGTGCAAAACCTTGCCTCCATATAAAATGAGATCTTATTTTTAAGCTAATTTTATCTTATTTCAAGTCTTGAATTGCACTTATGAAGCTTCACTAATGTATGAGAAAGACTTATTTTTCAGCAGAAAGCTCAGATTTCAAGAAAGAATAGATCAGAGTGATACTGCAAATCACACATACTGAAAATAAAATCCAAAATATGCATTTTTATCTGACATGACTAGATTTAGCTTCAAGCATAGCCAATGTAGTGGCAAAGATCTGTCCCCTATGCACTGAAGAAATTCAAGTGGCAGGTCCTTCTTCCCCTAGAGGGTGCATGTCACTTGACTTTGTGGTCCATCTGCTTCCTTCACCACAGATACATTTAATAAATTCAAGGCATGATAAAAGATTTTAAAAAATACAAAAAAGCCACACACAGGAATAATTAATATATAATACGCAATATGCCAAAGTAAAAAATACAATTCCAACGTGCCACAGCTACTGTAGTTTTAGATCTGCTCAGCTCTAAGGACTAAAATTAAAGAAACTCCACAAGGTAAGTGCTTTTACAAATGTACTGTTTTTGTTGAAATACCAGGTTTAGTGGACAGCAGCAAAAATTCAACAGTATTTTAACAACACAAAAAACCACAGATACTTTTCATATTCTTCACCAAATCAAAAACATTTCTGCCCTAGGAATTGTACCTACAAGATTAAATGCAGCTGGGGTGTAAAGATGACTTCATATCATCAATTTCAACAAATAAAAGGCAAGCGTATGATATATTTTGTGGCTTTTTTCAAGCTATCTTAAGGGCAGAATATATTTAGCAAAAAACAGTTTCACTCCTGTTTTCTGAAGTTGCTAATGCAAGGCAATTCCTTTTACAATTGAACAACTGAAAAAGAAATAGTAATTTAAAACAAGAAATAGCTTTACAACAGAAATCCATACCAGCACACAGCACTTACTTGGTTTATACTGATCAAAAAAGCCAGCTGGCCATAACATACTCTGACATTACAGTGGGCTCCCATCTCATTCCAGCTCTGTGAGAGGGTGCAATGGGTTTCACACTTCAGCAGGAATTTTCTTCACTTGAAACTCACAGCCATCTCAGCACCTTTTGTGAATCATGGTCTCCTATATTTCACTGTTCTGACCCTACAACTTTAAACCTTGTCCACACTTTCATAATTAATATAATCTGAAGAAAAACTTTCTCAACCTATCTATACAAAGAAAAATGTTGGAAAAGACTGACTGAGAACAGTGAGAATGTGTTTTAGGATACATTAAATAAGTTATTAAACTATAGAGCCACTAAAATTTTAAAAGCTTTCAGCATGTGAAATTCTATTAGGCACTCCAAGCACTCAATGCACACAGCCATGAGAAGTCTCAAGAATGAGAAAGGAAATAGCTCCCCCTACTAACACGACAGGCTTTGCTTGCAGTCATGTGTCCAGTTCTGATCTCTACAATTCAAGGACAGGATCAGATTGGAGAGGGTCCAAAGGAAGGTCACAAAGATGTTCAAAGGGCTGTTGAACCTGTCCCATGAGGAAAGACTGAAGGCATTGGGTTTTTTCTTTCTAGGGAAGAGAAGGCTCACTGGGGGAACACATCACAGTTTTCCAGTACTTAAAGAGGGTGTGTCCCTCTTTACAAGGAGCCACACAGAAGACAAAAGGCAACACATACAAGTTGCACTGGGAGAGCCTTCATCCCAAGGAAGAAATGTTTTAGAGTAAGAAGCAAAACTCACATGACAACACCCCCAGTGATGTGGTAGAGCTTCCATCACTGGAGGTTTTCAAGATGTGCTTGGAAAAGGTGCCAGAAATTCTCATCTAGACTCCATCCCCAAATGAATGGTCCAGATGATTCTTCAAGGACTCTTCCAACCTGGGCTGTTCTATGATTTCAGAATCATATCTAAATTTTTCAAGATATTAATAAAATTGAAAGTTAGTTTTACTACAGAACTTAGATTCTGCCAAAGTACTTCTTAAGGAAAGAGGTAGTTTCTCAGGAGGTGCACAGGACAAAGAGGATGTGGTCTTTGCTGTGAAGTTCATATGTCATCTGAAGATGTAGAAGCTGACAGCTATTCCAACAGAAATGATGTTGGTTTTGTCAGCCAAACAAAATTGTTCGGTAAGCATCATGTGTAATATTAAACATTGTTCAAATAAATTCCATTCCTGTTTACAGAACTGCAAAGCAAATAGAAAGAATGTGATTTTTTTTGTTTGTTTCACCACAGTTTTGCATACTGCTGAGCATCTACTTGTATCAACCCATTTCTGTTCCAACTACTAGATACAAACATCCACAGTTATCACAGATCCTTTTCATGCCCAAAAATTCTTCACAAATAAGATTGAACAGTTTGATCCCTACTCAATCACAGTCCAATTTAATTTACAAAGTTCCATAGTTGCAAAGTAGTAGTGACTAGGATACTCCAAGGTACAGACAGTTTTTTTCCAGATTTCCCTATATTATTTAGTTTGCAGCAAATTTTTCAATCCACTAAAAAGTAAGTTTTAGTACAACTTCTTACTAATAAACTGGTGTGATCTTTGAGGAATTTCTGAGATACCTATCATTATTTCGAGCCTACAGAATGGGTCATTAAATATTTAGAGTAGTTCATAAACTCAGTCCTCCAAGACAATTATAAATTCATTTTCAATTTTTCTCCATACAAGAAGAATGAACTAAGCTACAAATTACACAAGGGCTCTCTTTTCTTCTTAGTCAAAAAGAATAATGGGTCACTACATGTGTATACTAAATCCAGTAATAAAAGCTATTCTGCTAACAACATCATTGCACCAAATAAAGACCTACCACAGCTATATGCTTATTTTCTTTTCATGACAGTAGTGCCTTTAGTTCTTATAGCCTTAACCTACCTTTTTTACTCCCATTATATCACCATTACCTTAATCATTTAATCCAGCAGACTTGTTTCTCCCAGAACAAAGAGCATTACAAGCTGCATTTTACTTCCTCAAAGAACTCCTAAAACTTAGGAGTTACATAGATCAGACAGATAAAAGCAGCTTCCATGGACAACCCTAGCAGAAGCTTTTGACATGTTTACAGTGCCTCCTAAACATACAGGAAAATAGGCACCCAAAGTTGTCAAAGTGTCAAAATAGAAGGGTACAGCATATTTTTGTGTCCTCAAGGTGGTAAATACAAATAAGTGTACGGATGACAAGTGTGCTCATAGTAACCATGATATGCAAAAATTATATAAGTCACAAGCAAGATGCACATTTACACACTGACACATGGCACTATTTCTAGACACATATACTGGCTAGCAGTTTGGATAGCAAACGTTTTTGCTGCACAAAGGATATTACTGAAAACATAGTAAGTCAGCAAATACATCCAGGAGACCAGCTTTTAGAGATATGTTTGAGATGATGGCCATAGAAATCTACAGCAGTTATTCATGTTTTTCAGTACTGACTCACTCAACACTAAGGCATGTGTCCTCATTACAATCTTTGGTCTACTCCACGTTCTCAATACATCCAGCACTTGTTGGAAGTACCAGGTATTCTGCCCACGTAGCGTTACACAGTACAGGGAAGTAACTCTCCACTTTCTAGAGCTTAAGGCAGTCCCTTAAAAATCAGCTAATACAGCTTGCTCAAACTCTTTCATCCTTAGGGTGATCCAGATTGCTTCTACTATAAACATTGGCCTATTCCTGACTGATACTTATTGGCAGTACATGAAGCTGTAAGGTAGTGCTATAGCATATTATGTTACCTTTTGTGGAATCATTTTGGTGCCATTTGTGCCAAGTCTTCTGTATCACATGAACATACATACAAGGAGCATTTACAGATCTCTGTTGTGTGAGTTGGTTTTTTTCTGCCATTCTCATTTTACTACTAAGCAAATACCCATAATGTAAAATAGCCTTAAGAATATGAGCAGCTGGGCTAAAAAAGCACATTCATGGAGAAAGTCATCAGTTTTCTGCCTGCCTGACTTCTTGATCTGGCTCACTACAGCGCCCTGTGAAGATCACAGCCAGGAAAGGTAAGCACAAAGTCAAAGTTGGGCAGTAGGGGAACAAAAATATGTAGCAAACTGCCCTGTGTTTAAGAAACCTCATGGAGATTTTCATTACAACTGGACAATGTCATTCATGAGTAATCTGTGACTTTCCAAAACTTAATTCTTCAATGAGAGTGAATGTAAAAAACCAAAACCACTCATGGTGGTTAAATAAAAAATGGTATTTCATGACCCTTTTGCTACCAGGAGCATCAGATCAAGTACCTATCAAAAATCCATTTTGCATGGTGCTTGTGTTTCCACAATGACCATGTTTTTCAAGAACACCTAGGGCAACACATAAGGCTTGGACAGCTTCTATGACAAAATTTTCAACTGCAATGGTTTTAGAAAAAGCATAAAATTCTAATCCCTGTAGCTGAACTCTTTTCCCTCTGAAATAACCATCCTTCTTCCTGCCATTTNACCACTAAGGCTTCTCAACTCCTACAGGCCCAAAACCTGAGGCCCAGTTTAGGATAGCTGAAAACCTCATTCCAAAGAAACCTCATGTCCACATTCTCTACAGTGGACCCTAATTAAGAATGCAACCAATAAACAGAAGGAGGCACTATATTCCATCAAGACTATGCTTTTCTCTTCTTCTTCTTTCCTCACCCAGTACTTTCAAAGTAAGATAAAGATTAAGAACTGTTACTTGCCATGGCTTTAAGAAAGTAAAATTCTATGTACTTAAACTCTCAGATCTGGATCATCCATTTAACTAAAGTGCCATAAGATTATCCTGACAACTCTGATACAATGAAGCTGTTTCTCTTACCACAGACAAACGGATCAAATATATTTTGCCAGTTTCAAAACACTTCATACAACTCACTGCAATCACCAGTCTGCTTTTAGTCTATTCCTACTGACACAAAGTATGCATATGAGAATACATTAGTCAATTCCATCCATAAAATACAGTTTCTTTCAAGCCTTGAGTTGTCGAACACCCTCTTAAAATTTGTAGTTTCTTATCTCAATTTGTATTATTATTTAATTTTTTTTTTAAATTACATGCAGTCAACTAGCTTATTACCAAAACATCATCCATTTGCAACACAATCCACAAGTTCCTGCCTTTTTCTGCAATTTTAATTCTGCAAACTTTTGAAAACTATACTAGCAATTACAAGGGGAAGACTGAAAGAAAAATTTAGGTATTTTAATTTCTCTATTTCTTCCTTGAAATTATTTTTTGCTTGCAAATTCCATTTGCCAACCTGTCAAGGTTTCTTCTCTGTACTGCCTGTCCTGAACAAAAGACTGCGAAGCAAAAGAATGTTGAAAAAAAAATCACAACTTTTGCACAAACATTGCTGAAGCTGGAGGAGGAGAAAAGAGAGCAATTTTCCTGCAGAGTCAAGCTGCTAAGTACCCAAAATCACTCCAAAAATGTTTGTCACAATGTGACAAACACTGTGTTTCTACCATACTGTGCACCATTTTCTCCTCCTCTGACAGAAGCACAGCAGGTAGTAATGGTGGTACTCAAATGCCAGCCTACACACAGTATTGTTCACAAAGCTTGGTTATGAATATTAAAAAGCATGAAAATGAGTAGATTGTCATATTACACATCTATATTTAGATGATTATGATGTTCTTCATAATCTTCAAATCATTTCAGAAACTGCACACAGAACTGAGAAATAAGAAGATGCTGCCAATGTCCTCTTCTAGTAACTGTTACTGCTAAAGCACACTGTTCTCTGAGCAAAGCAGCTTCCTCTAGAACAACTGGAAAATGCAGACAGACATCTGGAATTAGAACATCTGACTTGATACAAGAAAATCAACAACCGACATTTCTCAAAAGCAATCTAATCCAGGATATTCCAGCAGAAAAAACAGTTAAAGGGGTGGGGCAATAGAATGAAAGGACCTAAAAACAGTATCTGGAAAAGAAGGCAACAATGGCAAGAACGGAGAAAGAAATGGGAGCAGCACCAGATACACTCTGTAGCTCCCATTGCAGCAGATAACATAACTGTCTTTTAGACTCTTAGGACACAGTCTTATCACAAAGCAGAAAAGCAGACAGAGCTCAGCACCATGGCAACATTCACTTGCCTAATTACCAGCCCAGAAGGCTTCCAACAAGATCACTGGAAACATGTTTCACAGAAATAGTTGCTTTCACTTTCCCATAGTAATGCAGAAAAATCAGGAAGGTAACAGCAATAGAACAGGCACACAAATAAAGCCAATGCTTCCATTCAGCATCAAGGAGTTTGTAAAGATGCACATCTGTTTTGTATCAACAAATTCTCATGGCAAAATCATCACCAGTAAGGCAGTTAACATACCTTTCAGTCGATGACTTAGAATCTGCTCCAGAATAGCTGCAAAATTATTAAATTCAGGGGAAGTATCATCAATAGTTTCAAAACAGGAACGGTCAATCAGAGTCTTGACTGAAAACCTAGAGCAAAAACATGGGACAATCATAAATTATATTAATAATTAGTGGTCCTCTATAGCAGGGCAGTAGTTTGTACAAACCAAAAGAGCAAGGAACCAGAATCTACCTTGATGATTTCAAGTTCAGTCAGAGCAACAGGGACACACAAAACGTTCAGATCTAGTGTAGAAGTGCAATTGTCATTGTTGGTCTTAAGCATAAATCCTTAAAAATGGAAAGAGAACAAAAATCCCCACCATTTCCACATAGAAATGAGCTAATTATTTTTCTCTTCTCTAAATTATTTTAATGAAGATGTAGAAAAACAAGCACTCAAAAGCATCCAACATCAGTTTCTCTTTGTAATCCTAAGCGTAACCATTTTTTTGCTTGACAGTTTATTAATGCTCCTTTTATTCCCAAAAATCCATGTCCAATAATCAGAAATACAAACTTTATCCTATTATGAGAACACTCTAATCTCATCCTAATGCAAAAATAATCTAGACATATTATAAAACAATGTATTTTTATGCATTGTTAACTCTGCATTCACTTACACTGATTTCCCTGTGAATGGGGGTAATCCTTATTCAACACTATATTACCTCGTTACTATGCTAGAAAAGCTTTCAATTTCAATGATCTAGCACTTAAAATTGGAAAGGCTGAATCAAGTCACTGTAAAAAGCAGACAAGATGTAACTACTCAACTGGCCAATGTGCTGTGTTTAGTTACACACAGATTTATACAAACTTTTATTCTTATTCAGAGGATAGTTTAAACCTCAACAAATGTGACAAAAATTGTTTTTCATTTTCCTTCATAATTTCAATTATCATCCANCTCCTTAGTGGAGTCAGCACAGCCTTCTGATGCACAAAACTAATATGCTCAAACTAAATTGACACATAGGTCAAGAGTTTCCACTCAATTTTGCTTTACTCGGTTAACTTCTGAATAGACTCCCTATTTTACCTTTTCCTGCAGGCCTCAATTGTTGTAGTGTTTTTTGCAGAACAGGAATTAGGAGTGAATTAGGGTGGAGGAGGAAGCTTCTCCTGCAGTGCAAAATTATGACTGTTTTGAACTCCTCCACATTTTTAACTAATTGTGAGTAAGTGAGAGACATGCATGCCCACCAGTTAACTGCGATTGACTCCTCTAATGGCAGAACTTACGGCTTTGAGGAAGCAGTATCAGAGCTAGAGAAATTTTTGATTAAAAAAACCCTTCATTTTGAAAAACAAATGCCTATAGCAATGCCATGACTAAGCTAATATTAACTGTAACAAGATGAGTCCTCCCACACCATGCAGGTCTGAAAAAGATAGGGTGCAGCACATCACTCACAGATCCATACACAAGATAGGCAGTGAGTTAGCAGTGTGATGTATTGCCCTGTATACAGGAATATTACCTTAAAACTCAGATATGATCATCCAGAAACTGCAAATTCAAGTAGAGTACAATACAAAGCTATGTCTATTTTTTCTGTACTCATTGTCATACTTGAAAGTTCACTAATATTGTATGGAATGCCTATTCAGAAATTGAGATATATTCAAGAAGAAAAACTTAAGAGCAATTCCACAAACTCTTCTAAAAATCAGAGACAAGCTTTTTTTAAAAAAAAATTTAAAGCTTTCTGTAACTTGACCAAAGAAAAAAATCTCTAGTATTTAAGAAACAAAAAATTTTTATATACCTATGGTCTGATTATAAAAGACAGTC
>VWYE01025302.1:13011-56108 GCA_013398995.1 Alaudala cheleensis | reverse complement strand
GACTCTTTCCAGTGGTGCCCAGATACTGGACAAGAAACAACAGTCATAAACTACTACACAAGAAATTTCACCTTAAGATGAGGAAGAACTTCTTTATGTTGAGGGTGGCAAGAGCACTAGAACAGGCTGCCCAAGAAGGTCATGGAGTCTCCTTCTCTGGAGACATTCAAAACCCTGGTAGACCTATTCCTCTGTAATGTGTTCTAGGTGACCCTGCCTTAGATTATATGATCTCCAAGGGTGCCTTGTAACTATAACTCTTCTGAGATTCTGTGAATTTAAGGCAAGACCTTTTACAGCAATATCCTTATAAAAAAAGGGAGAGAAAAATTACAGATTAAGTTTACAGGAAAAAAACTAAATTTTACAATGTTTCAATAATCAAGCAACTGTACTTTTTACTCATTTAATATTTATATTGACTTTTCATAATAACACTATTTAACAATACACAGCAACACACACACACTGTCATAATAACACAACTGCAGCCCAGGTAGCTGCAAGTATGTTTTCACACATTTTCTTTTGTTCTTTTTCTGAGACAGCCCTAGAAAATATCTTCCATCTGGACAGTAAATCTATCCAAGTGCGTGCCAGTGTAACTCTTCCTCTAAAGAATGGTTTCTAATTGGATACCATTAACAACACTGCTGACATTAGCATTAGATCTGAGCTTCATTTCTGATGTTTCACTTGATTGCATATTCTTTGGGTGTGTATTTGTCGTGTTACTAAGAAAACCTTAAGAGGGAGGAATAAATTGATTTTTAAAACTACTGCATTTGAATCTCATCCACTTCTCTTTCTTAGATCAAAAAAAAAAAAAGCACTATATAAATGCAGTGATTTTTACAAACTGAAGTGTTAAGGAAACTGCAGGAGTCCCACAAATCTTCATGGAATATGCAATAACCCAAGCTTCTTTAACAGCCATGACATTGATATTTCAGTATTTCAACACTGATGTTTTTAGATGGCTTTAAAAATCCTTTACATTATGGAACTGACACAGTTTGGATTTAATTTTTCTCATTTTTAAGTTAATACATAGCCAGAACTATGAAATATTTAGCCCAACAAGATATTGAAGTGCACTCCATCACCCACTAGCCATATCTTTTTTTTTAATATGCAGTGGAAATAACCACAGCTACTATATACCTAGTAATCACAGTTATTTGGTACAGTTAATTGGAACCAAGCTACTTCAGAACTGCTTTGCTTTCCAAATCCACTAATTTCTACATCAAACAACCTCATTTTCTTTCCTTGCTACTGTGAAAAAAGATCCATGGAAACAAATTCCTGACTTTCTATACAGGGAAAACAATGAAAATTAAATGCACAGAGCAACAGGCAAAAAGATGGCAAGCTTCTGGCAGAGGTAAAAAATCATAACAAACAGCTTATGTTTCAGGTTTAGTTTTTTGTGTAATTACTACTGTATGAGAAAACATTTTGTATCACACACAGTCAACTTGCATTCCAGCAGAAAGGAAGAGATACTGCCTTAATTCCTCTAGTTATACCACCATAGTCAGTGATGAATGAGCACAGTGGAAGCCACGGCAAGAGGCAATGCTAGTCATTTGCCCACAGGAAGCAACAAACCTTATGGTGCACCAAGCACAGCTGAGGCAGTGCAGCAACAGCACAGACTATTAGCTCAGGGGAGAATGCCAAAGCCCACAAAGCCTACAGCATTGTAGGCAACACAAAAGGTTAAAAAACACAAGCATGTGCACATGCTTCTCTCTACTTAAGCATATGCTGTTTATAGAAATGCCAGATAAGATATGCAGAAGATTTTGCATCCTTTGAACCAGTATTTTATAGTCTCAAAACTAAAGTCATTGAAGAGTCAATATTTATTAGCATTTCCACAATCTGAGCAGCACTATTAATCTAGTAAGAGCAGATGGAAGCTGCTGTCATATGTTGTTGGGTTCTTTTTTTCCTGGGGCAGGAGGGGGAATAAGCAGTAACAGTTCCTCTACAGGAATTCATATAGACCTTCTAATGACTAAATATTCTATTAGGTACTCTTTTTATTTATGAAAAATACTCTACAAACCCTTACAATATGAGGCAAAAGCAAGTTAGTGCCATCTCCACAGAGCTTTGAAAGCAAATCAAACTTGGTTTTGTTAACACTTTTCACGTTTTTATATATGCTAAAAAACATTAACACAGCAGTAAGAGGGACAGTATCTATGATGTACATCTAGGCTTTAGAGCAGCAAATCAAAAAGGACAGTAGGAGGTTCAACAAAAAAATTTAGCACTTTTTTCAAGTATCTTTTATCCAAGTTTCCAAAAAAATATGCTTATCATTTAGAACTGAAAAAAAAATAAATTACAAAAGCCAGTATTCCGAAGTTCTCAAGCCAAAACATTTAATAATGGACACTGAGCTTTAAAACAGAATTATTTTCCTTTTCCATATATTGCCCTTTCTATATATACACAAAAATTCATGTAAACAGATATAATTTACTTGGGTCTTCAATAGATATTCAGAGCTAAAAAAAAAACAGTCTTCAAAGTAACATGAGATGTGATGCAGACTAAAATTCAAGTGCTTTGAAGACAATGATAACAGAATATGAATAAATAAGAGGTTTCTATCTTAACACATTAGGCACTTGGTCCAGAGGAAAGAAAAATAATGTACTTACCACTGTGTTACTTTCTTCTCCCTGCTGCTTCTTCCCTGAGCTTTCAAAGTCAACATTCTGTTTAAGACAAAGGGACAAATTTTAGTCAGACCTATCACTACTGTATTGTATTGGATATTTTTTTGGGTTTCATAGTTTTGGTTTTGTTAAAAGAAAAGCTGTACTTGTGTGTGAACAACAGCTTGAATATTTCAGAGTACTTGAAAGACTTCCAAGATAGCAAAACTGTATATATTCTTTTAAAGGAGATAATTCTTCTGTGTACAAATAATCACTTTTTAGCCTGTTTTTATTTTAAAGCACTCTGTCTACAAAGTTGTTTCATTTTTACTCCCTTTGTAGTTACTACATTAAAATACTAAGTATCACACAGATTTCTCTTGCACACAGTTCTGAAGAAGTCTAAGAAAAAATACATCAAAAATTAACCAAAGATGAAAAGAGTACATTTTTACATTGTTAAGTTTAGGAATCTTTTAGAAAGTTGCAACACTTTTCATAAGGCATAACAGATGTCTGATGCTAACTTCACTGAAGTAGAACAATTAAAAACAAATGAAAGCATCAAGTGTTTTTGACCAAACACACACAAAATTAGTGGCTGGACTGATGGGAAAGATTAATTTTGCCTCCAACAAAGGCAGAAATAGAACCTATCTTCAGAGAGATTAAATGTCACTGTAGTCAGATAGATCCTCAACTGAGCACAAAGTTAAGGGCAGATAAGAAGATAAGTCAAATAGAGTATAATCTGTCAAATTTTCAGTCTCAGGAAAAGAATTTAAATTGTGGGGATCACAGGTAGCAGCTTCTTTCAAAGGACTTGCCTGCAATGGAACTATATTTCATTTCTTTCCAATAAAAGCAGAATTAGACCACTATAAAAAAAATAAATAGATCCCAAAAGCGATTTAAAATCGACTTGTTCCAGGGAAAAAGCAAGTTCCTTGTTTTGGGGTACGAAACAGGACAATGAACTCCCACAGAAGTCATTACTGCCATAGCAGGATTGCACTACAATCAACTTTCGCATATCACATGTCCTAGTCCTCATTTGAGGGTAACTAGTGTCAGCTTCTGCATTCATACCAAATGAACTCCAATGCACTACACTGCATACATCTATACATTTATTTTCAATAGAAAGGCATCCAAGACATGCAAGTAGCAACGAGTAAAAGTAATATTAAAGTCACCCAAAAAAAAAAAAGCCTCTATTAGTTTAGCCAGCCTTAGAAATGCAGAGCAGAACCACTCAAGACAACTAAAAATTCAAGAAAGACATCAACAACCAAACCATATTCTAAAACTTGGGTTCTTAGAAGAGTCAAATTGCCATGGCTGCTTGCTTCTTTCCTTTTCTACAGATAGCACTTTGCTCCTACTGCAAAACAATGTGATCTTTACAAAAAGCTATTTCAGAGGCACTGTACACAAACTCCCAAACAGAAGAAATGCAGGTCTGCAATAGTTTTGCTAGGATAAGCAGAATTCATTCAGAGAACACAACAGTGTAGAGCTGGATCTGACAAAGAGACAGTCAGGTGATTGTGCCTCTGAAGCATAAAGACCTAAAGTCAAGAGTCTGCAGGCAAAGCATTCACAGCAGAAAAATTATCAAAGAAATAGCTAGCCCCATAATAATCACAAAAACAATAAACAAAAAGGGATTACTCTTGCATCATTTCCTGACACCTGTTTGGCTGGCTCTGTTGAAATGCCTGAAAGAATAAAATCCAGTGGTGGGAGTCATTACCATTTTAACTGTTTGCAGACTTCCAACCCAAGCAGAAGGAACTCATCCAGTCTCAATCATCCAGAGGCAATAATAGAGCAAGTGTGTGCAAGAGTGGAAGAATACACACTATCTGGATATTTCAGGTCATGCTGCTTTAGAGATAGCAGCCACACAGTCTCTGAACAAGAGACATCAGTTACAAAATCAAACAAAAGCAATTAACTCAGTGCAACTGATGTTTCCATAATGCCACTTGAAACTGTGACATTGAGCCACATAACCTTAAGCCTCTACAGCTAAGAATGTGTTGTAACCACAACTGTAAGCACTAGTAAGTTTCCAATAGCAGAAACCTCCTATCACCAAAAGTTTGCAGGAAAGCACAACAACCTCCCTAAGAAAATAAACTGGGATATTTGGAGGAGCTCAAAGTAACCATGCACCAGAACTGCAGAAGTCTAGAAGACAAGGGGCTAATGTGTTTGTCTCAAACACCAATAGCAGGGTGGCTGTGGCACCAGCCAAGGACTGTAGGTAACAACAGCCAAGGACTGTTGGCAGTAACATGCTGTGAGAAAGAACAAGATGTGACTGGACAAGGGGCCATACAGAGGTAGGACAGCACTTTTCTGGGACAAAGGTCTTTGATTTACCTCCTGGAGGTACAACTCAGTAGAGTACAAACAGAGAAAGGAGGTGGAGAAGCAGGCATGGACTGTATGGGGAGAACAAGACCACCAAAGCCCCAAAGCCCTCTGATCCATTTCCACAAGGACCTGGAAGAATGGACTGTGAGTAGTAAGTAATTTACATAGAAAGCATGACACTTACCCTTAGGGCAGGGAAAGCTTATCTATTAATAGGTACCCTAATCTAAACCCAGGCAGTGGCCTCAGGACATGCCACCAGCTGAACTGATGCTGCAGCCAGGACTGGTAATCTCTTTCTTTCCTTCCTCCTTCCCTTTCTTTCTCCCCCTCATAAATTCATCTCTCTCTCTTCCCTTACACCCTACCCCTTTATCCAAAATCCAGTGCCCTGTGCTTATATAAGAGGCCACGGTACTAACATACCAATTTCTAAGCCAAGTGTGTAATTCACTAAAAAAACTTCATACGCTTTTGTGGATCATCTGACTTCTCATTCCTTTCAACCAATGAGTATCTACAAATCTTGGGTCACAACTAAGTGAGCAAGTATTTGCCATTCCACTGAAGTATTTCAGTTCCAACTTACCACTGGCTTTAGCCAACAGAAGGTAAAAGTAAGGACAGACAGCCTAAGAAAAATAGTGAAAAATTGCCTAAGCATTTAGGGATCAGGTTGGGAAAACTAAACCACTGGTAAAATTAAATCTGGCCAGGGGCATCAAGGGCAACAAGAAAAGCTTCCATAAAGTGGCTTTTCTGCCATACAGAGGGAATTGTACAAACTTCAGAAGCAATTCTGCAAGAACCTCAAAGTACAACAAGGCCAAATGCAAGGTGCTGCTCTTGGGTCGGGGCAATCCAAGACATGAACACAGACTGGGAGGCGAGCTCAGTGAGAGCAGCCCTATCAAGAAGGACTTCAGGGTCCTCCTGGATAAAAAGCTGGACAACAGCATGTGCTCACAGCCCAGAAAGCCAACAGTATCCTAGTCTGTATCAAAACAGCAGCCAAGGGAGGTGAATCTGTCCCTCTCCTCTGCCCTTGTAAGACCTCACCAGGAGTACTGTGTCCACTACAAGAAATTCTTTACCATGAGGGTGACAAGGGACTGGAACAGGTTGCCCAGAGAAGTTGTGGATGCCCTATCTCTGTCCTATAAGTGTCCACAGAAGCAGGGTGTGAACTTGATGATCTTTAAAGTTCCTTCCTTAAAAAAAGGAAGGTGATTTCTATTTTTCCTAAAGGCACATTGGTGATAAAAGGAAGACTATAAAAACGTCAGTCCTCTCCAAAGGAAATGGAAGAACTGGTTACCTGGGACATGGAGAAGGCCAAAGCAGTCTTTTTTGTATCAGTCTTCACCAGCAAGTTCTCCAGCCACCTCACCAGAGCTGCAGAAGGCAAAGGCAGTGACCAGAAGACTGAAGAACTAACTACCTGCTGTAGATTTGGTTTGAGACCATCTAAGTGAATGTGAAGGTTCTCAAGTTCATGGAAGCTGATGAGGTAAATCCATAGATCCTGAAGGAACTGACAACGCAAGTAGATAAGCCAGTACCTATCATACTTGAGAAGTTGTGAAAGTTCTCATGACTGGAAAAAGGACACATAACCACCATTTTTAATAAGGAAAATAAAGACCCATGGAATTCACAAGTCAGTCAGGTCTCACCTCACTGCCCATAAAGATCATTGAGCAGATCCTCCTGAAAACTCTCTTAAGGCACACAAAAAACAAGGAAGTCATTTGTGACATCCAGTCTTCGCCAAATTTATCTGCCTTCTACAATGGGGTTACAGTTCACCTCAAATCCTCAGAATTCTTTCCATTGCTTTTGGAGGTCAACTTTGAAAGAATACAATGTATACCCAGAACATGTAGCAAACTCACACAACAGATCAGGATATAGGGTTATACTTCAGTACAATGAACCAGGTTTTATTTTCTGCAAACTGTTTAAAGAAACAAAAACCAAAACAAAACAGACCAAAACAAAAAACAAACAAACAAAAGCAAGACAGTGGGTAAACCACAAAATGCTCTTCATTTCAGGAAGAGCTGGAATAAAGTATTTTAAAATCTGCACTGCTCAATAACCATCCTCTATTTTAAATACTGCAAACAGTAAAACCAGTGAAATATTTCTTTAAATAACTCCAGGAGAGTATTGTAGAATCCAGATTATCTGTGCTTTCAACATCCATTCATATTCCGCAGGAAGTATATTTAGCTAAAAAGACTTTAGACTGATCAAAATTATCCATACCAGAGACTCTCATTAAGAAGAAAGAGATCCCATATTGAACCAGTAAAATCCATCTGGTAAACCAGGAATAATTTTAGGGCAAGGAAACCAGTTGGTTTTGTGCCCTTTGAAATGAGGATGAGGAAGATGAGGGGCTGCAAAGAAGACTGGGGAAGAGCAACTGCATGCACCATTGGTATCATTGTACAAGAGGACTTTGCCTGCCAAAGGATACCCATAACCAGATGTAATTTTTTTTAAATCATAGGGGAGTATATGAAGATGTGCATAATCATGTCATACACAGAGATAATAAATAAGTTTTACTGTCAGTGTTTACTGGCAAGATTCTAATTCACAACCTGCCACATTGGAGGGAAATGTGTGCCTTACAGTGAGCTAACTTGAACAAACAAAACAACATCTGATTTTGATTGAGGAAACAAAAGATAAACACAGCTGAGAAAATATTTATCTCTAGACAGCATATCTTTTGAAATTAAACATTTTTGCACAAAGTAGAAAGGCCTGTAGACCACAGACAGCTTAGTTCATCTCAGACTCCCAACCTGGGGAACAAGGAGGGATAAGAGAGAATGATGAGGGAGACACAAAGGATCCAGAGACCATTCTCAAAAACAAATCCATCTTGCTTTTCCTGGAAGCAGATGCTGTCATCCTATCCCACTGTTTCTTATTGTTTCCATATCTGAACCAAAGGCAGATACTTAGAGTGAAGCAAAGAAACATTGAACTGTTTTACTGACAGAAATCTAGCAAGTGTCAGGGAACTTTCTACTGCTTTTGGATGATCAAGTCTAAGATGTTAATAACGAAACATTACCTCAAGCAGCATGACATTGACCTACTTGAGGATTTGTTACCTCCTAGTACCAAGGCTGTCACAGCTGCTGACAACCAGAATCCTTTAATGCAGGAAGAGGACAGCTGATGGCACATTCTAAGCAGGCACACAAAGATTCACATTTGCTTCCAGAATGCCCCAAAATAACCTGCTGGTGTATTGCAGGGGACATGCAGTTCAAGAGGGTTCTGCCAAGGGCTACGGGTATACTTACCAATATATGGAATGCAAATGGCACTATGAGAGGTCCCTGGACTGGCTGACTTGCTATGACTTATAAGAGTTCCACTGTTCTGCCAGATTATCTACTGTTCTATTAAAGGTTCTTTTTAATTATCTTAAAACTTAATGGACTACCTAGAGTGCAACAAAGTGAAATTTTGTTATTTACAATATCACAACAGCACTTTTGCACAAGACAATTACAGAAACACATTCATACCCGTGCACACAGATAATTTAGAGCTTCTGGATTTTGTGGTTGACTACTTTTCCTTGGGGAAGCTGGTCAAAAAAACGTCTCCAAGGCATAAAGATTGCACCTGTGACCTCAATTTTTTTAAAGGCAGCATTTCCTCCTCTGTGGATACAAAACCCTTGTCTAAGTGTTCTGAATGCAAATTTTAGTTTTGCAACAAAACAATCATACCTAGACCTAGGAAAATTGTCTGATGTTCAAAACTCCCTTTTATAATAGTGCAGTTAGTGCAGAATTTACCAGTATGTCTGCATTTGATCTCATCAGTGAAAAACTGCTATAACGCACATGCACCAGACTGGAAGTGTTTCGGATCTTGTCAAACAGCAAGAAACCATTTATGAATCAAGACACCTGTTCCCAAAGCATAAGCCTTGCACATATGCTCTGAAAAGTTATTCTATAATATAAAGAACAAAATACCAAGTTGTTATCAAGCATAAACAGTTAGATCTACAACACCCTCAGAAGGCATAGATGTTGCAGGTAGGAATCACGTTGCGACTTTCAATTGTCTTTAAACCCCATATTCTCCAGAGGAGCAGTAAGATACAGCACTATTTTACTTTGTTTCCCCAAGCACTGGGAACTGGAAAATGATGGAGATTCTTAGGCACCAGATCATGTGGTCCAACCCACCACCCAGCCTACCACATCAGAGCACCACCAATATTAGATGCTAAAAAGTCAAATCCTACTTTTGAGGTAAGGTCAAAGTCCATTTGTAAACAAAGAAGCAGATCCATTGGATTATTTGGAAACATTTCCAGGGGAGAAAGCTGAGAGTTAGTGTTTTTTGTTAACCATGGCAGTACATGTTTCTGTGCCTCCACTCTAGCAGAATTGTCTAGTCAATGTAATTACTATCTTAGGTAGTCGTTTTCCAAGTCTTACTAAAGCAATTGAATAATCACATATTGATTCAATTGTACATTAATGCATAATGTAATATGTCCCAGCTCACATAAAAAAAAAAAATAAAGGTATCAGACTCTTTGCAGAATGAAGACGGGTTATATCAATATATTCTGCTTTACAGATAAGTAGAGTTGGTTTTCACAGACTTGCAATTTATTGAAATCTATAAACCAAGGTTGCATTCCAGAATGGTAAATGCATGGGGGATTAAACTGTTACTGTATGCTGTTCTTAATCATTCTGCTTAAGACATTACTAATGTTTACTGTTTCTGTTACTTGATGCCATCACAAGCTCAAGCACCCAGAAACCAAGATAGAAATGAAAACACAAACAGAAAACAGAAGCAACACTGGTTTTCTACTCCCAATTTAATACCAAAACTTAAAAATTTTAGGAAGGCTTTAAAACATTACTATTCATGGCATCCTTAAGCGCTGTACTCATTTAATACACACCTGTCTTAACACAAAATAAGCAAGTTTAAAGATCTATTCATAACAACTTCATTCTTGCCTTTGAAGTATACAATAAAGCATTACCTGAACTTCAAAAAAAACCAAAAAAATAAACCATGCACAACAAGAAACTACTAGAGGTGGTTTTGTAGACCACTTATCTTGACCTCAAAGATCATTCTTAGGGACAAAACCAACATATTTAGAATAGCAACAGGCTGTACCCTGTGCAGTGTCACAATTCTTTACTGAATCATTTTTCCAAAAGTGACAGTTGTGCCAACTCAGTGACTAAAAGTGAGCAACTGTGCCAAGCTACACACTGAGGTCTAGTTAACCCTGAAGAAGCTCTGTTGTTAGTGGTAACAGAAAGAATCCAACTTGATTCAATATGGAAATTTAAAAGAAAAAAACTGATTTTTTTCCAATGACAACTTTCATACAAGCTTCAGCCATTTCCAAGGTTTCCACTGCTACTACAGAACTGACATTAACTTTTGAGAGAACTGAACATACCTATGTGACATCAGGAGGTCAATTAGCACCACAAAAAATGTGGCACAAGCACTCAGTATAACAAGACAGACTATAAATCAAAGAGAAAACTATTTAAATCTGGTGCCTGCACCCTTTGCTCCCTCCCATGTGGCCCTGTTCCTTTTCACCCCCTGACCCCCTTCATTCTTCAATTTCTCATCAGCACATGGATCCTAAACAGTAACCACTCCAAAAGGTCAAAGTTTTTCAGTCCTATTGTTTTTAGTCCTGTTGTGGTCAGAATTCAGCCTTTTTGCGCTGCAGAACAAGAGAGACTGATGATGGGAAAGATGAGGAATGTGAATACATAAGACAGAATATACCAATTAAATTGGTAGTAGTATTTATAAGCACAAAACTCAGCCATATATACACACTAAACAACACCAGAATATATATCCCTGTTTCCAGAAAAGACATACTTGATCAAAATTAAGTAGGTGGTTAACTTGTATCATGCTATTATCATGAACCTTCTTTTGTTTTGCCTACTGCCATTCATCACATAAACCCTTTTTCTTCCCCCATTTCATCATACCCACATCTTTTATTAGATATTGAAATACTTTAGGGAGGGACATATCTAATTTTATTTGTGCAGTACTTCAGAAATATGGCACCAAGTCTTATAGAGACCATGGGCATGTATAAAATGCTGGTGGCAGCCAACACCCACACTTCTGTGGGCAAACAGCACTTGTCTAAATATTGCCCTAAGTAGATGCTGACTCACTAACAGATAACATGTTAACTACTTAATACGAGGAAAAAAGAAGTGATCTAGATACTAAAGCAGATGTTCCAAGCATGAGAAAGAGAAAGCACAGGGAATAAAAACCTGTATACTCAATTCTCCAATAATGTGTGAAACTTAATCAAATAAATCCTAGGACAAGTCCTCCATCTGAATGAACCCAAGATTGTCACAGACTCTGCATTCTTGTCCTGAAAGACAAACAACCTAAGGTTCAAGTCCTCTTAGACAACATTTGAGTGTGTGTGTGTATATATATATATATGTATATGTATATATACATCCCAGCATTCCAGATGAACCACCTATTGTTTTACACCCCAATAGTAAGACCAATAAATTCTCTCAATCTAAAAGCTAGGTAGTCAGATATACTTTTGATACACCTCTTGTATCAGGTGGATACTCTGCCAGTTATGCACAGAACCAAACCCTAGAGCTGTTTCAAACTATCAAAATACAGATGGTCATGATGCAATTCAGACTACAAAATTCTAAGAATGTTTGTGGCATCAAATGTTCGAATTCATCTTGTACCTGTGACCTTTTATGGCTACTGGTTGGTCCAGGAGATACTGCAACACAGTTTGAACTGTTAAACAGCTGAGGCTTTATACTTGAAATTATCAAATTATGCATGAAATACTGAATTCTTAGAACTAACAAGACTTACATTGTCATATGTTATGAAATTGGTATTAGGAATTGGATTAACCTTTTACATTTCACATAGTTCAGAAACATAATTCTATAGTAATGGACATTTCATATTTAAATTGTCTCAAAAAGAAAAGAGACTAACAGCAAACATTTGCTGTAGTTGTATACTTAATTTTAGATCTCACACTACTAGCCAAGTCATTGTCAGAGTATGTAAATTCCTGAGTTATCTTTCCTTTCAGGGCAGAGGTGAGCAGTGCTAGTCAAGCAACACTTAAAGCTATTTTTAGATGTCATTTCCCCCCCATATGTGTAGAGGCGTAACTTACCAATAAAAATTTGCTATTATGAACCTTTTACTTCCTTCTGCATTTTTGTTCCCCACTGCTTTACAGAATTCAATTAGGAATATCACTGGCCAGTACAATTACAAATATAATCAGCAATCTGACAACATGCTTGCAAAATTGCTAAATATTCATAGCCATGAAGGAAATTAACTTCAGCTGTGCTCTTATTAACATGCAAAGTGAAACAAAAATATTTGTGCTGTTATTTCTTGTCTGAGTGGGTTTAAATAAAAAAAGAACCATCAAATACTTGCTATAACTTCAACTGTCAATTATTACACACACCAACTTGAAATTTAGTGTGGTCTATAAACAGTAACAGAAACACCATGAGGAATAATACATTTCTATGTTGAAAATAAAAATTATGTGGTTGAGCAGCACCTATGTAAAATCAGAGATATGAATGTTTAAAAACACACTGATCTGAAGTAGGGATATACCCTGAAGGCAAATGTCCAGCACCAAAACTTCTTTTTGTAGGCTCTGGACAACTGAACAGGTGTCTTCCTGGAAGCTGGTGTTTCCTGTTTGAATTTATATTACATTTTTAACTAACTACAACAGCTACTGATTGTGAGTAAACATATAAAACATCATACCAAGAAGTATTTTTATCCTACTACACTTCACACAGGCATGCACCATCTGTCACTGAGGTATGATCTGTAACTGTGACATTATCACATTACTCTCCAAAAGACTAATGCTACTGCCTAATCTCATGGTTTGAGCCAATTTCTAAACACTAAGCCTTGGCTTGCTGTCAGATCTCACTACCTGCCCAAGAACCAATGATGGAGCACAATTGTCACTTTTTATCATATAATTTAAAGCCACCCAAGCCCTTTGTTGCATCTAATTTATATTCTACAAATACTGATAGAGGTGATTTGTTTCACGGATGAAAAGTTGCTATAGAATTCCCCTGGATTTTGGCTATGTAACAGGATATCAATCCCCCTCTAACACACAAAACAATCCAAGCCCAAACCTGAACTAAATGGCAAACAGCTCATTAAGGTAATAAAAAAATTCTGTTATTTGAAACTGCAGAGCTAAAAGGTAATTAATCCCCAGCTCATAAGATAATTTAAGGAAATTAATATGCTGAATTTAACTGACTGGAAAATAGTCCTAGGCGTTCCTGTCTTTAAAAAAAAATCCCTCTGCTGATTGAACTTGAAATAACCAATGCGGACATAGCTTCTCAATCTAAAAAACACAAACCCACAATTGTTACTTAGAAATCATGTGTGGATGGCAGTCTGTGGAAAGGAGCAGGATATGAATGTGCTATATTCCCTTCAATAATGAGATTGCAGTGAGGGTTGTTTTGTCTCAGTTCTTACAATTTTTTAATTAGATTTAAATTAAACCAACACAGTATCACATACAGAAATGGCTGTTTGTGTGTAGTCTGCAAATGAGTAAGTTTCTCCTCATTCCCAATTTCCCATTCTTTGCATGGTTGTCTTGTAAAAATATATTGCCTGGAGGAATATGCCCTTCACATACTGATAGGAACACTACCAAAATGCATGCCCTAAAATGCATTTGAAGATTATATCCATACATTTTCTGAAATCCTTTTTACTGTAGTTGCCCATTACAGTTCAAAAGGTCTTCTAGTAGTAAGTGAAATGCATTCATTATTAGATCTGATAGCCAAACAATGGAGGTTCTTAGAGGTTTCTGGCTTCTAGATACTGCTCCATTCTCAGTTTTGAGTAAAGACAAAAACAATCAGCTATTAGCTTTAAGAAAAACCTAACATCTTTTTAATCTAAGATTGAATTTTTTCTGGATCTTCCAGATCTTCTCCAACAAGCTAGTATAAGATCTGGGCAAACCAATTAAGTCTGTATTTTAAGCTTTCCTAGCAATAAAGCAAGTCAATTCTTTATTTGTAGACTACTGGATTCTAATTTCTAGGAGAACAACTGCATTAGATGATGCCTCTATGCAATATTCTGTCTAGCAATAAGACACAGTAATTAAAAAAGAGAATAAAATCAACCCTTTCCAACAGAATGATTCCTAATACACCAATCAGCTCTGTTAACAGTTGAAAAAGCACTAGAATAATTTCTACTATGGAAAAAACCTCAGTAGTAAAGATCAGTAGTGAGATTAATGGACTTAACTTCATTCTAGATACCAGCTTTCATTTTAATACTATTAAGGGATTAGAACTTAGACACACTTGCAATGATGGACAAAATCACTCAACAGTTTTAATGTATGGCCTCTATGACAATGCCCATAGTCGAGTTTTCCCATAAAATTACAGAAATCCAAAAAATAATGCACATGAAGTTAATATTTTCTAGTGTTCACAATAATAAGAGGCTGGGCTGAGAATAAATGCTAACAGTATGACACATAAAAACAGAGACCAGAATGAGCATTAGCAGTTAGACAGCAATAGTGTTATTAGCACTTCATTCATTGTATTCAATTCATTTAAAAAGAAACAAACATTTTCAACAGCTTTGATTACACTGTCAGGCCAGCATCTAAATCTGAAGTAGCAAATAGTGAGAGACAGAGCTTAACCAATTTATTTAACACCCACTTGCTAGTTTAAGATTAATAAGCCTTAAACTTAAATCTTGCTAGATGTAAAAATGCCCTGGTAATTGTACCCTACAGATACCAAATCTTTATCTTCTATGGTCACTGTTTGCTTTAAATGCATGTGAAGAAAACTACAGTTCACACACTTGAAAATTAAGAGCCTTGACCCTAAATCTAAATTTTAATCTTTCAGAGGTATGGGAATAAAAAGGAAAATAAGGAAAAGGGAAATATCAAAATAAAAAAGAGAGAAAAGTTGGGTTGGGTTGCTAGTATCTCCTATCAGTCCAAGACTTCTCAGAGACCTAGTACAGGTCTACAGGTGACAAAGTCCTCAATAATGGTGAGAGCCCCTAAAGGGGGCTCACAGAACAATGAGTTCCCAAAGTGCATTGCCAAGATAAAATCCTTATCTTTCCATTGTGATTTCTTCTGCTGTTGGTCAGCCCGTTCCTCTCCACTCTTCTGCTGTTTCTCCTGTTTCAGCATGTTTTTTTCATACCCCAAGTTGATTCCCCTGCCTTTCTAATACTAGTGGTCCCTGATATGCTTCCATCTCACATGAATTTTCCAGGTGATAAGTACAATGGGGGATTGTCTACCTAAATTCAATGCATATAAAACCATAACATAAGCTCAACCATCAGCAACAATGTTTTTATCCCATGCTTTGCTTACTTCTGGAAATCACCAGTACGCTGTCCATTACTCTGACCCACAATTCTCCATGCCTCTTCATGAGGCATGAATCCCTGTAGTCACACCTGTAGCCACACCTGTAGCCACACCTGTTCCCAGCCCCAAACACCCAAAACAAAACCTTAACCTCACAAATTTATACTTATTACAAAAATAATTTCTAGGACACTGCTTAACTGCATTGCTGGTTTAAGTACTCCTACTTTGTCCCTTTTCCTTTGAAGATACAAGCAGCTTATTTTCACTTACTTTTTCAAACTATTTTCTCATTCAAAATCAAAAGGGAGACTCCTCATTCAATAAAGTTAGCTTCTACCACCATCTATCTAGCTTCATCAATTCTTCAGAGCAACTTCTGATAGCATTCCCACATAGATACGTAAATGAATTCACTGTGTATTCCTTTGTATTTTCCTTGTCTCTTGCCTTCAAAACAATGCTTAAAAATAAAATCCCAACAGCTACCAGGCTGCTGTTGTGCAAATACGACTTCTCATCAAACTAAAGAGTGTTTACCATCACCATCCCCCACATCATGTGCTCCTCTACTAAGTCACCCTAACCTGTTCTGAAGGACAATCAGCCTCTTGTCTATCCTACACTTGTGTTGAATCATGAGAGGCAATTCCAGTTTGTTTACTGACACTCCTTTAGGTTACACAAAGGGTAATCATAATACTTTGGAAAATAATTGATTTTACCCATCCTGAATGCAAATGCACTACATATGTTACACCTATGCAAATACACGCATAAAAACCAAATAGTACAGCTATGCTGGTACAAACATTTAGGCTTTCTAAAAAGAAAACTTAAAGCATACATATCTACCTGTCTGTTTCTTTACTGTTCCAAATCATAGTAAGCAAAAATACAAATTAAGTTTAATAAAAATTTGAATCCTGATTTTTTTATTCAGGGAGAAGAACAATCCCACAATTCTACCATGAGAGGCAGGAACCAAGCAATTTTCTCAGTATCTGAAAAAGGTAAGTTTTTTCCCCTTGTGCTCCAAGTAGCTCAGCTACAGTTACAGAAGCTACATTTTGTGCTTTCACAGAATCATAGAACGGCTGGTGTTGGAAGGGACCTTAAAGATGATTAGTTCCAACCATTTTGCTCCAAGCAAAGGCACTTTCCAGTAGATCCAGTTGTTCAAAGCCTGATCTAGTCTGTGATGAGGCATTCCCAGCTCCTCTGGGCAACCTGTTTCAGTGCCTCACAATCATCACAGTAAAGAATTTCTTTGTAATACTCAATTTAAACAGTTTAAAACCACTCCCTGTCCTATCACTACACATTCTTGCAAAAAGTCCCTCTCCATCTTTCTTGTAGGCTCCCTCCAGGTTCAGAAAGATGCTGTAAGGTCTCTCTGGAACCTCCTCTTTTCCAGGCTGAAGAACTCCCAACTCTCTCAGCCCGCCTTGACAGAAGTACTTGAGCCCTCCAATCATTTTCATGGCCCTACATGAAACAGACCTACAAAAGTTCCAAAATTTCAGAAAGTTTTACCTCTGGATTTGAGGGGAGGTATTTCAGCTCCAAAATAAATTACAACATTTGTAACTGTGAATAGAGATTTAGAATAACTCCGGAATAGTTTTTACTTAAAGTCTGCATTTTAGCACAAAAGGTAAGGAAGGACTGAAGCAGAAACCATATAAACATCTAAACTGGGCAAGAACATTCTCTTGGCTGAATTCTACATGGCTTCATATTAGCAAAAAAGGCCATCTAGCCAAGAGTCAAATCAAGCAGTTCTGTATCCTCGAGCAGCAGCAGTTAAATTCAAAAGATAAGCAGCACTCTTTTCTCAGTTCAAGGGGTAACTAGTTCAAGGGGTAACTAGTTCAAGGGGTAGAGAAAGGGAGCACAAGAGTAAAACATTGTTTTACATGATATTCTGGGAAAAATATTAATCCTCCACCATAAAGCCAGAATGAACCTAATTAATTACAGGACTACAATCAAACAATTTTGTGACTGATCAAAAAATTTTAAATGCGAACCATTTGTCTGTTGAATAAGCCTACCAGGGAATCAGTTTGATCAACAAGTTCTTCTCAACTGTCTCAATGACAAAAGTCTCCTATTTTGCCAAGCAAATTAAACATACCTGTTAAATTTATAAAAAAATAAGTATATTTTGGTATATTTTATCTCATTCTCACTCATTTTAACGGCTAACAAAGGAGTTAAATATGAAAGGAACACACAGTGAATTATTAGCAACATAAGCATCCTAGACATCTTAGGTAGACCCCCCCTTTCATCCTTTACTTTCTAAAGTCTTCAGTTTCTAACCCACAATTCATTGCTACAGCTTTTTCCCCTTCATTTAATTACCAGATGCACACTTCTCACTACTGTATTAGCCCGTTTTAGATTCAATGTTTTCTAAGCATCTACTAAAACATCCTTTAATTGATTTCCCTTTAAAACTGAGTAGAAAAGGAATTTCTATACAGATGATTTCACTGAATGGCTTCCAAGTGATCTTTATAAAAAGGAACAAATAAATGCTGCTGATTAAACTTCATATTTATTATGTACAATCAAAGTCAATTCACAGTCATTTATACTTTACCAAAAACAAGGAGGTTTTAAATACACTACTGGTTATTTGGCTCCTTTCAATAATAGGTGTGACTCCAGATCCTTTTATAATTACTTCTAAAAATACTGCATCCTTCATCTTTTTTAATGAACATTTTAGTATTCGTAGTACAAGACCACCTGCACATAAAAATTAAGTTTCCTGTACTTAGGGAGTTAGTCATCATGTATGTGACTGCAATTTGATAATACATAGCAAGCTATTTCTGCTGTGGTCACAGTGAAAACCAATTGATAAGTGGTTTTTGGGGTTTTTTTTCAGTTCTCATCAAAACAGAATTGTCCTTTTTCTTCACTTTGCCCTTCCTAAATTGCAAGCAGCTATTTTAACCATCAAACACATTTTTTCTACCAAGGGCCAGTGACACTATGCAGATCAACCATAAGCATTTTCTTTTCTCCTTCAAACTGACTATCCAACACTTTTCTCTTTATGAACATTCTTAGAATTATTCATCAGTCCTTCAAGAGCAGTATTTCCAGTATCTTGCATTTGTATTAGAAAGAAATCAGATATTTTTCCTTCTGCACATGTTTTAATAGATACTCTACTTGCCTCTTCTCTGTAACTAATGTTTTCTTCAAGTCTCCTTTTTTTTGAGGAAGACCTGTCATTTCTTTTCACCCTAAAATCAAGCTGCTGCTTTGTAACAGGAAAACCCACTCCTTACCTAGTCAACTAGCTCACTTTTATCAACATCTTTGTCCTCATTTGCTTCTCAACAGAAGCGTCAGAAGACCACTTGGACCTGCAGAAACACTGTGTCTTTTGTCCATCTATAGAAAAATGACAGTCTCTGTTGGATGGCTAAAAGTCTTCATAGATATGTAACCTGTAGTATAATATCATGGCAACACAGCATTACAAAACAGAGAGCCCTTCCCAAGCAACTCATTCTTTTTGCTTTCTGTGCACAAGGCTTCTTTGGTCTGAACTTGATGCAGATTGGCTAGCTTCAAATTTACCCAGTCTTATTTAGTGAAATCCAGTATTTCTCATCCTGATGTGGAATTCTGTAAGACATCAACCTGTACAGCTCCCCACACCATTGTTATATGATCCTCCTAACACAGCAATGATATGGGGAAAAAAATGTACTTTTTATATAGCTTGTGCAATTAAATCTGCAAACTCATACAATTCTTCATATAAGCAAAAGTATTTTGGCAGAAAAACAAACTATGGCACATCCATTACAACTACTCATAGCTGCTTATGACATCACTGAAACCACTGTATCAGGCATGTTTGTCTCACCATCATTTCTTCCCATTAGGAGGAAAATACACTTTCATATTATAATGTATACAACTGAATCAATAAGAAAAAATCCCGGGGTTAAAGGGGGAAGCAAGAAACAAAGGAAAGGAGGAAATTGTCAGAGAGGTCTTGTGAATTACACAGAAGCAATATCTTAACTGAACAAATAGGCACTGGCATTCAAGACAACTGTTGAAACCAAGTTTACTCGCCTCCGTTAGCTCGCACTTGATTCTGTCTCAGTGGAACAATGCAGATGGAAAAGAGGAGAGATGGAAGAGGAAGCCAGAAGTGCCACGCTATTTAATCACTTGAGAAGAATTCTCTGCAGACTTCCCCTCTGACACCACTACACATTTATGACACTGTTTAAGAAGTTTTTTATTTGCTAGTCACTAAATTGACAAACAAGGTTCAAGAACTCTTACCTAATTCAAGCATGAGTACCCCAACATCTAGACTTTGCACACAATTAAACAAAGTTAACTCTATGGAGACAGGATGTTTTCCTTACAATACCCGATTCTGGCCATGTGACAGCCAGCAAGCTTATCACACAAGTCAACCCTATGATAACCTAATCTTGTTTAGACTCTCCTAGCAGTGCACACATGACAAACTAACTACAATTCCTCATGTGTCCGTAAACAAAAAAACAAACAAAAAACATTCAACAAAGCAGTCTAGTTAATAGAAGTGCCTGTGGGTCTGAGAATTGTTTCAGTTATTGAGACAGCTTGTCCATAACCTCTCCAGCACTACAGGGAACACTGGGCTCACAGAACAATGAGTTCCCCACACGCATTGCCAAGATAAAATACATCTCATGCTGACTAGTTTAACCTTCACAGCTGAAACACCTGAGATATGTTTGAGCAGGCACTTCACGCCAGAACTCGTCAAATATAACTAGGAAGGGGGAGATTTGGGGCAGCATTTATTGCTACAAGGAGAAACGAATCAGCAAATCAAGAAGGCTCACAGATTAAATATGCAAACTAGAGCTTATGTAAGAATTTTGGAACATGTCCAAAATAAAGAAGTCACAAGAATACTGAAGGGATGGGGTACAGGGGATCCTTTTTTGTCAACGTAATTTTCTTTATTCAGATGGAAGTCTTGATGGCAAGACAATGAAATAGGAATTTTCTTAACTAACTGTAATTACACAAATTCAAAATTGCTTCCTTAAATAAAGCATTGTCAGACGACCAAATATACTCTAAATACATTGCAAAAGAAGCTGCTATAACTCTGTAAGAGTGAAGATTTCAGATTTGTCAAATTCACCTATCAGGCAGTTAGTTAAAAAGTTAAAAAAGAAAAAAGAACTCTTTTAGTCTCATGTTTCTTTCATGTACTTTGGCTATTCACAAGTAAAAACTTGTTTATGGTCTCTATTTCCATGTGTATTTCAGCACCTGTAAATACACGTTGATACATTACTTTCACATTGGACCTAAGCATTTAACATTGTGCTCACTGTGAATTTAGCAGCTTGACAGATTACAGTGACTTTTCCAGAAACCTACCCATTACAAAACTTTTGAGAAGCTGGAGAACATGGACTAAATTGGCATTAAAAAGCCTCTACCCAAGATGATCACAAAACATGAGGAACACTTAATAGGTCTTTTGTCTACAATACGTATTTCATCACAACATGCTTTACAACTCGGCTATTAAAGACATGAGTGCAGCCACAAGCTTAGCAAAATGCATTTCCTTCAAAATCCTGTCCTTTTTAGCAGGTAGAGATTTTCTTCCTCCAATCAAGACTCATTAATTAAGGCTGCTAATGAATCAACTGTTAGGAGTGAAAAAGGGATGAGACTTTAGAGCAAACTACTGCAAAGCAAGATACAAAGTCTAGATTTAAACATACCATTTCAATTACCCCAGTAATACAGAAATGTTTCCAAGTAAAAACAAGCAGATTCACAATAAAACTAGGATTATAAAACAATGTTCTAATTTAACATAAAATTATTAGCAACATTCAAATATGTGTATTTGTCTACTCTCTTACACATATTCAATGTTATTGAACAATACTAGTAGCATAAAAAAAGAAAAAATGTCCTCTAAACGCAAGCTGTGCACTGCTGCCTGTACTCTCCATTTTGTGGTTAGCTTGGCAGTAAGTAAAACAGAAGCGGTTATTAGAAGTCCCAGACTATCCAAATGATAAAATTGTTTCTCTTTTGTGACAATTTTTTCCACAATATCACTCTCTAGTCAGACAACTATGAGAGAAAGCTCTAAAGTTTAATTGAGAAAAATGGCACTTTTTAAAATTCTGTAAACAAGGATGTACAGAAATAATAATTGTGAAGCCTTCACACAGAATAACAAGTACTTTTAATTTATATATACATATATATTTCGGATTTTCCTCTCAAAAAAAGAATGTGCTCCTCAAAATCTAACTTTTTCATTAAAACACACTCTTTCCCCATGAACTCATTTTCAAGAAAAAGTTCCTACACTTGGTATTGTCTTTTCACAATTTTTCCTAATTTAAGAATAATGACATCTTTATTTATTTCCGAACATATAATTTCTGCAATTATTAAGCATTTAAAACATTGGTTTTGCCATTGAAGTATTTCCCCTCTCAAATTCTGTGGCTAGTTACACACATTTGTGGGTGCATTCTAACTACATTCTTGAATCAGACCAAAGATGGTGAGAGCAGAGTAACAAAAAATGTGTGTGCTCAATGGTCCTTATTAAGATTAAGACAGTTTATTATCCTACTCCAGTATATACTATAATCTACCAAAGATTTTTGTGGCACTTCAATAAGGGACAAAAATTATTAAAAAAAGGCCACATCATTCTAGTTATTTTTCCCTATTCCTCTATGTCCCCTTTCTGAGCATCTATGTGCATTTGCTATTAAATAATGGAATGAAAAAATAAGTTGAAAAAAGTCCCTTCAGTCTTAGCCCACCCTAAACATACACTAACAATATAATAAGTATAAAGAACCACAACAGGATATGCATGCAACTGAAAAAAAAAAAAAAGCTGACTCCCCCAAAACAAAAATAAAACCAACCCAAATCACTCTAACCTTACTCTAGATGGAACAACAGCAACTAAGTTAGCTTATCCAGGGCAGAAATATTTGTTCAAAATTCATTTTATTTTTGCACAATGAATATATTACCATAAAATGGGTTATTAATTTAAAGTAAGCAAAAAATGCAGAAAAACAGAGCAGAAGCAATGAAGTCAGGTTGCTTCTAGGCAAGTGCTCACACAGAGCTGTACCAGCTTTATAACACAGACATGCTCTGTGACCCATGTGCAACAGACAGTGCCAATACAGTGAACACCCCCAGCAACCCTTGAGAGAAAGCAAACACAATTCACATTTCTCATGCATCATCCCTACAAGTTACCATAATATAAATTCAACAGTTAAAAACTTTGTAATTCTTACATGTGTGAGTGGGAGAAGATTTTAGTAGCACATTTAAGAGTGTAACTGAAACAAAAAGTGTGCCAAAATATTTATTTCCCCTTATCCCCCTTAACATGTGTGGACAGTCACCTACCCAAATCACTCCACCACTGCCAATTTACACCATAGGAGCCTGAATCAGTTTCTCAACTGGAACCACAGATTCACCAGAACGTCGAACAGTTTATTAAATCATCCACATGGATCTGTGAAAGAGAATTAAGAAGTGTTTTCAAAACAATGGGTGTAAGCAGTCTTTGAAACTAAGACAGTTTCAAATCCACACATTTACTTTGTTCTACACCAGAATCAAACACAGACAACACAGAAGCAGTAATATATAGCTTACCACCACAACAACCATTCTACCAACATTCATTTTTTTTTCTTTGTAAAATCTGAACCATAATGCAAGCAGAAAAAGCAGTGTGTCAAAACACAGAAAACGTAGAACTGATTACAATCTCCTCCTTCTATGGAAGCCAAACCTAAAACAAATACACTACTAGCAAGCTATAGTTCAGAACAGCTCCCTATTATTTGCATGAATTGAGTCAATTATCAGATTAACAAAATTTAACCAAAACCAACAACAAGTTATGTGCAGGACCTGGGCTGAATCTCAAGCATGTTCTCTGAAAGAGAATCTATACCACCCACACGGTCGCAAGTGTTCCCACAGCCCTCAAGGGGAAATAAAACTCACTGCAACAGATGAGTCTTTTAAAAAAGCTTCACTTATTTTAACTGGACCTGCCAGCTGCCTTTCATTAAGCTTAACAAGAGGCCTTACTGAAGGCTTGCAGCCACAGCTATTGGCAAGAGTGGAGACAGTTGCTTACAAGTATTTTGATCTACTTCTCAGAAGCTTACCCTTCCTGGTGAGCATTGGTGGAGTATTGCCATACACTCTGTATGTTGAGAATACAAAGTTTTAATATGTGGTCCTGGCTAGTAGGCCAGAATAATGTAGTAAATATAACATGCCTGTGGAACACACCCATGGCCTCATCTTGATGACATTTGTCAAAGCCAGTTCAAATACAGTGCCAAAATACAGAATGGTTTCTCATCTGTTTTTAAAACAGCTAATATATCTCACCCAAAAGAAAAAAGGGTCTAAGAAATCTAGGTTTCTGTGTTAATAAATGGAATCTTTCCTGAAAGAACCTATTCTTCAGGAGATCAGAGCCTGATTAGCTCTTAATATACAGTCACAAAACCAAGTCTCATGATTCCTAGAGTTTCTTGATTCCTGAAGTTTCTAAGACAAACAAACAGCAGCAACAGAATTGTCAAGAAAATAAAGTGTTTCTGCCACTGACAGAACACTGAGATTTAACAAACACTTAAGCATACATAGTAATACAGCTGTTTAACAGATCTTAGCTACCTTTTCCAAAACATTGCTGTTATCAGCTCCCCAGGATGCCATGGCCACCCCAAGTAGAAACTCCAAAGGAACAACAGTGAATTCTCACCCACGCCTAACATAAGCATCCTAGATATCTTAGGTAGAACCCCCTTCATCCTTTAGTTTCTAAAGTCTTCAGCTTCTAACCCACAATTCGTTGCTACAGCTTTTTCCCTTCATTTAATTACCAGATGCACACTTCTCACTACTGTATTAGCCCGTTTTAGATTCAATGTTTTCTAAGCATCTACTAAAAGGATGCCATGGTTGATGACTTGGTTGACATGGTTGGCTTTCTCAGGAATAAAAACATAGGGCTGCTGTCCCTTAAAGCGGTGGCTCTGGAATCTTCCTTCTAAAATTCTCCTAATGCTTTCCCACCTATAGCCAAAATTCTTGTATGGCTGAAAATACTAACATAACTATCACATTAAATCAAGTTAATATCTAGCTAGCAACTCCCTCCATACACACACTCTTTAGGAACTGATGGCCTACGATGTGAAGTGTGGAATAGCTTTCTTAGTTCTTAACTGAGGGGAGTTGACTAACTTTCCTCTCTCTTGTCTTGTGATCTTCCAGGGAAGATTCAATTAAATCTGAGATGTAAGTGGCATCTTTATAGATAAAGAATGGACTGTTAAATGTGCTGTCTCTTCCAGATTCCCTATTCAAGTTCATGACTACCTGGCATCCATGATACAAGTGCTCAGTGGTGAAGTAGACTATAGAAGTAAATAGCTGAGGAGGAGTAAGAAAAATAAGAATTTTACACATTGTTAGAAGAAAGACCTTAGGCACTTCTCCTAATGCCAGTTTTCACCACAACAGGGTAACTTAGAAAGTAGAACAAAGGCTACGGCCTATTTCTGGCTTTTTCATTATCAGAGACTTGTAATATTTAATTAAAACACACTACCTAATTAATACCAACAAGCCAATCCAACTCAAACCCCTGATGGGCAGGTCACTATACAATAAAGGACCCATGTTACATTTGTGTTATAAAACCATTTCAGAACAGTTATGAACAGCTAAGACTTTTCAGAACTAGACAGATTTGTGCTGTTGAATACCTAAATCATTCCTTGCAGACAGTATGTTGGAGCTTTTGTGGCTGCAAATACAATTAGAGGAAAAATCAGCTTGGATTTTATTCTGCTATCACTTGTGAAAACCATGCTGCATTAAAAAAAAACACTTTAAAACATAACTTTTTTTTTTCCATTTTACTGCATCTAGTCCCCCGTTACTCCATTTTTTCAATGTATGACATGAATGATCAGGGTCTGCTTATCTATATGACATTTTGTTAAAATACTGTGAAAAATTAGATGTGCTTAGTACTGCTACCAAGTCCAAGTACTTCAGAGTTTGCAAGAATGTATCCTAAAGCCTATGCTAAAATGACTGGTAATATTACATTATAAACCAAGGATATCACTTTGGCTAAGCTTACTGGAAAAGGGTTCCAGATGGAATGCCGCAATGGGCACTACTCTCATTTCCACCCAGAGCCAAAAAACATCATCACACCACTATCTTAGCAATATAAGAGCAACTAATGATAGCAGTGAGTAATGGAAAGATTGCTTAAAGCAGCAAAATTCATTTAGAAATATTCTATTGATCAAGTATTAATATTGTAAAAATATTAGTTGAGATATTTATTAAGTCAGTTCCACTGCATCAGTATATCTATGCCCAGTATCTAAAATCTTGCTTTCACCATGAACAGGGGAAAAAAAAAAATCTTCTAGTACCACAGGATTCTTCCCCCTCCATTTTCTTCATCTACCATGAAAAATTTAAAAATGTTACTTAAATTTTTTAAGCTGACTCCAAAGTGCCAAATAAGAAAAATAGGAATTTATGAATATATGAGCAGAATTACTAGCAGTGCCCATACAAAATCAATACTTTAGCAACTACATTAATGCAGTTGGGCATGAACTGAAAAAAATTCTCCTTGATTGCTTTCTGAAAGCAAGCAAATAGTGTATAATTTTTAATTAAGTTGGACAAACAGAGGATGCATATAATTACAGATAACATAAAAATTAGTTAGCCTATATTACAAGAAGTTGTTTTGAGATATATTTACTTCACTTAAAAAAATCCCAGTAGTAAGTGCTTAAACACACTTGACTACTATCATTAAAAGTGTTAAAAGATAATCTGGTCATTGGAAGCTAGGTGATTGGCAGGAGAGGGGATCAGTTTGCAGATACTTTGTGAGTAATTGATGTTGAGTGACTGATTTGTACTCAACCTTAACACTTAAATTCTAGGTTGGATCCTATGTTCTTCTCTAGATCAATGACTAAAGGGGAAGGGTATAAAGGAACTCATTCCAGCAGTACCTAATAACCTCACTAAGCTCAGCTTCACTACTGACTATTATTCCAGAATGCAAGACTCACCTCATACTCGAGTGTCAGGACTGATACCAGAAAACGCATGATCTTAGCAGAAAGAGAATGAGTCATTTCTATGGATCTTTAAATATCCTTCCCCCTCCCCCCACTTATTCCAAGATACAGAGATATACATACAGGCACATACAGCTAAAAAGCAGTGTTCAACTAGTATTTTAACCACACAGCAGAACAAACGTAAAAAACACACAGTTATCTTTCACAAACCTCTTCTGCCCAACATTTTAACACATGGCAGACGCATTGAAACTACACACCAGTCCCTCAAAATCTGAGGGATTTCTTCCCCAAAATCCCAAAACTGCAGCATCAAAAAAAGAAAAAAAGGAATCTTTGTGTTTTAAATGGAAAAAATGCAGGAGAAAGATAACTTTAAAAATAGTAAAAGTGAATGCAGTTGATAACATTTCAGTCACATATTCACGTAAGGGGAAGGGATTAAAGCATAAAACTGTACAAAAAAAAAAAAAAACCAAAAACAACCCACTTGCCCTCAGGTTCAGAGTCAATTTCAATTTACCACACTCCAGATTCTTATTACAGATAAGACTCAAAAGTGAAATAACAAACGAAGGAAACATGAAAAAACATTCAACTCTTTCCATGCTCATTTGCAAGGTCAACAGACACTTCAGTATCTTAATAACTAACTAGATTATTAATGCATTTAAGAAAAAAATCCTAGTATATTTTAAATGTGGGTGTGAGGGAAGGAAAAGAAACAACCGACCTTTGTATCACATTTTCAAAACTTTAGTCCCAGAGAAATTATTATAATTATACTAGTTACTCTCAAGTATGCAGAAGATCATCATTTAGAAAATACCTTCAGGAAGAATTCAGTATCTCCAAATCCTGCATAGCTTAATCCTTGTACTACATGATTTGAAAGAAAAAGCTAATATATAAGTTATCTTCCCAAATATAATGTTCAAGAAAATTTGGGACTTAATATATTCTGAGCTTTTTTTCCCCATCCATCAACCCCAGGAAAATTAATTATCTTAAAGCAAACACTATTTTCCCTGAAATGCTACATCAAATACTTATCAATCAACCAGAAGATAAGTTGTTATTTTACAGATTAAAGAGCGGGACATACTGCTTAAGGATGTGTTGAGAACTATCTGTTTGACACCTTAGTATTCCAGTAAGCCAACAATGTACAGCTAAGCTATCAGAAGAAATTGCTACTAACATTGGTGTGACTGGAGAAGGAAAAAGTCCTCACAACTCAAACATTTGTCACGTGATGACTCTAAGAAGTGCATTGCAGGGAGCAATTTAAACTCAGATAACAAGAAATACATTTTAAACTCACTAGTGCTTGAATAGATCACTGCACTCTGGTCTCTCTAGAGAAGCAGAGATAAGCACATTATCAGAGTCTTAAAAAGTGGGTAACAGCACAAACACCAGCAGTTTCTGTTCACTTCGTGCCCATGAGTGCCACCTCCTCTCTAATATAGTGACTTGGCCCTTCTGGAAGCAGGAGGGGAAGATCAGGAATGTACTGCATTTCATGAGTGCAGTACAGCCAAGTGAGGCCACTATACATGGCTCCTCATACAGCCCCACAACACTTCCACACCCAGCTGGTAATCTTCCTAGAGATTTGAGAATGATGAAGCTAAATGTCCTCTTTTCTTCCATCCTCTGCCCCCTAAATTATCTTCACTTTGAATCCCTCCTTGAATAAAGGTGATTCTACACTGCCCATAAGAAATTGAAAAAGTAAAATACCATAAAGGTGTTGCACACTCTAAGTGACAGACATTTCTAAGTCCATAATTTTGTCATAATACATAACATATGAACTTGTTTAAGAATCATATCAACTGCCTATCATGTGCCAGTTCTCTACCCTCACCAGCCTTGAAGTCCCATCTGAAGGATTAGTGTGCCACATTCAAATACTGCTGACCTACACATTTCAATCAAGGGATCCCTCCAGACAATGAACAACACAATGCCACCAGAAAGCCCAATGAACTAAAGAGGCTACATATATGTCTCTAAAGCAAGTGCTCTGAAACATAGCTTTCAGGAGAAAAGATCTTCACTGTTTCTCCTCCTTTCCATGGTTAGTAATTTCCCACTCCTGCAGCAATTAAAAACCATTTTACAGAAAAACATTAAATTCCCATCCTACTGTCTCAAGTCTAGAAGTCAATCTGTCTATGGCAAGAAAAAGTAGGAGAGATGGGAGGTGGTAGACTATAAATCTGCCAAAAAGGAGATCTAACTGGGTAAGAATCCCAGTTTTCAACGGCATTTTTGACTTTTATTTACATATTATCAAGGATTAAATCACTGATGATGAATAGCAACATTTACATTTACTGTGGATAAGTAGAAGACTATTCCAAACCAGCCACTGGAACTCAAAAAGCAAGTCAATCTCCACCAAGCAAAATTCAAACTAGGAGCTTGCTGAAGCCAGAATAATCCCTGCTTTTCCCTCACACCTGCCTTTTATGACAGCTAGGGTATACATAATCACACTCTAAGTCCAATCAGTAACTGATCCTAAAAAAAAAAAGCCTAAACAAGACATTGGGGAGAACTATTTTTCATTTAGCTCAGTTTGCCCAACAACTCACTGACAACCTTCAGTACCATGTCTCCACCTTCAATACCTTGTCTTTCTTTCTGATGCACAGAACTGCACCGGAAACAAAGAGGAAGTGTGCAGAGCAGATGCAGCAGAATGTAAGACTTGACATTTAGCCACAGGCTTTATAAATTAAAATTCCTTTAAAGTAAAGGTGATAACTTCATTATTATTGGTATTTTTCTTTTAGTACAAAAAAGATGTGTATCAAAAAACATATACAAGCATATTTTAATGCTCACAACAGCACATGTTGATGACAAAATTAATTCATATGTGTCACATCTATAACTTAGTCCACCTTGGATTCATAGTTTTGGTGGAGGGGGCAGGAGGGAGGAATTAAAAAAAAAAAAAAACTAACCATGATAAATATCTACAGGCAGTCAAGAAGAAGCAAGAATGCTCAGTGAATCCAGTGAATAGTTTTGGTCCAGACACTGACTCTACCAGCAGGTTTTACTCTACAAAACTGAAAGAAATATTCACAGGATGTGGTCTGAACTTCAAGACACGGTTGCTCAGCAAGTGCTGTGCATGTTTTTGCAACAAAAAGTCAATTATTTGCCTACAAAGCAATGCTTTAAATTTATAAGAGACTTGAGAGAATGAGAATAAAGCATATAGAAAAGTATACAGACTATCATCCCCAATACAGTAAATTCAAAATTTGCATACACTTTCTTTTAACCAAAGCAAAAACCCTTTATAAATTCTGACGTGACCAATACAAGGAGGTGCTTTGTAAAGAAGCACTATTGACAGAAAGTCTCAGTTGTTGACTTTGGCCTGATATGAAGGTTAAAAAAAAATTAGAAAAATATTCCCTTAATATCAACCTATAATTCAAACCATAGATATACTGAATAGATTTATAAAAATTGAAATTTATATGCACAACAGAGCCACTGATCTGTATGTCCCACTGCTCTTAAAATGTAGTGGAAGTACACAAAATGCAGTACAAGCTTCCTACAACATCAAAAAGCTGCCACTTAATAGCCTGTGATGCCCATGACTTAGAGCAGAATGCAACCTATTTCCAATCTTGATGGTAAACATGATTTGTCCTAAATCAAGTCCATGAAGTAAGATATTTTCTATTAACGTTCAGATGTAAAGCAAAGCTAGTAATTGGTTTGGACAAAACCAGTCTTTACACTGCAAGTTTCTCATCTAAATTCCTTGTATGGCCCCTCCTACTAACTGATTAACTTAGAGCCACCCACACCATGCACCTCAAAAACAAACTTAACAGCAAATGTTGACAAGAAGAAATAGAAATAGCTTTTTTTCATTAAAAATAATTCTTCCATTATGCTGTCTGCTTGTTTGCTCTCCAATCAACATTACCAAGGTGTTAGAGAGCCTAAGGAAGGCATATTCAGGAAGAAACCACAAGAAAGGATGTAACAAAGCGTAACAGTCAATATGCTTTTAAAAGTCACAACAGTTCCACATCGTGCTAATTAAATCACCGAGAAAAATTAAGTTACAAAGTACTTTAAAAAGAAGCAAAACAACCAAAGATAGAACAACTCAACAGTTTAATGAAGAGGTATAAAATAGGTATTTACAACCAACAGCATAGAAAAATCTTGGAAAAATTTTGGAATAAATGCCAAGAAGGGAAAAAGCCCTGCAGATTCCATAGCATTATCTATCTGTTAAAACCAGAAACAACAAGTGCTTTGATGACAGTTGCAGTTGGTCAAAGAGGGAGAAAATACATTATAACTCCTGCAAGTACACTGCAAGCTGCAACATTTTCCTGTTCCAAAAGGGAAAACCCAAATTTTGTGTCAAACTTATGCTTTCTGGACAACTGCATTAACACTATGATAGCAGCAAGTCCAATTTGAACACAGGTGTATGAACTTATGAGCTAATTTCCAAATCTGTTTGAAAATCAGTTCCTGCTACTCATAATGACAAGGGCTAAAGTGCAAGATTTGACTCGTTATTTCACACTAAAAATGCCAGCAAACCAGGTCAGATTCAGCAGAATTAACAGATAGATCTAAGGTGCAGGGAGGAGAGGGACACCAGTAGATACTTGCCTGTACACCTGAAGTACATTTGAGATACATTAAGGAACAAAAGGAAAACATAGACCTGGGAAAACATTTCTTTGTGTTACTACTTCTGGTACTTCCTACAATTCAATAGCTACAGATCGCTCCTGTAGCCATTGATAGCTCGGAGATGGGCAGAAACACTGGAATTAACTTTGCTTGAACAGATCAGTCTAGCAGGACCACTACTCCTTCAGGAAACAAAATTTGGTGATGAGAATGAAGATAAACACCACACTTCAAAGAACAAAGGCTGAGGAGGAGGAAAGCTCATGTATAACTGAATATATGTCCACAGATTTTCTCATAACTATCCCAAAAAAGGCTGAGACCAATCGAACTAACACACATCACATTCAGGGAAGGCAGCTGACAGGAAGGACTGCCTAAATAAGTACAAAAGCAGGCAATAATCCAGCTGACTCGGACCAAGGTACAAACAGGCAACTCCAGGATTGGTCTCATATCTCAGCAGACTTTAAGCAAATCTTTAAATGGTGGTACCATCACCATGGGACAGCTAAAAATCTCAGGGACTGGAATTTAAACCACAAAACAAATGCAGCAGCACCTCCTTTTTCAATTCAAGAAACAGGAACATACCATGCTTCCAACCCTGCTTTAAAACTGGTCTCTTACAATCCCCCCAAAAAACTACAGAAATTATAGTAGTTATGGCCTTTGCTACAGGCTGCTTCACATTTTTATTAAATGCTTGTTTTAAATAAATCCATGCCTTCCACAGCTATGGAAGTAAAATATTTGCCCTCTCTTCTCTTTCAAGGACCTCTCATTTCTTACACCAGACTGAACAGCAATTAGGATGTTATGTAAGTTAATTTCCTGAAGTTAATTTTTAACTCCATTTCTAATCATAGAGACTGTACAGAAAGAAAAAAAACAAGAGAAAAATTACATTCAGAATGAACAAGCAAAATTGCTTTTAAAAGATACACACTTCATTCCTCTGGCCTAAAGAGGCTTTTAAAGTATTTTCAGATCAGTAAAAATTATGCAATATATTAGCTAGAAACTAATCAGATGAAATTACAGCTTTTAGAGATACATGTATTTTTCTGTCTATGCACTTTTTAATATCTTTGTCTTCTAACTAGGAGAAATTAAAGTGAATACCACCTACTTTGCTAGCATGAAATAATAAGCAACAAAATACTTGGCCTTGGGCTTGTGCCTTCATAATAATAAAACCTTGCAATATTTGGAGCTATTAGCTGTAAGTGTTCTTATTCCTTGTCTTGAAAACTTGTTGGAATAAGACACTGAGGAGAAGCAAAATTCTTCACTGCTTATTTTTATCAACCATGGTTTTCTACTTGCAGTACCAAGCAATTACATACTTCTCTCAGTGTTGCAAAGAAACACAAACACTACTACCCTTAAAAAAATACAAAAAAACCCACAAATACCTCCAACAAACCAAAAAACAAAATCACCCACCAAAAACCTGCATACTGTGCACAGGCCTAGATATCCAGGGAGGAAAACATAATTATCATTTTCCTATCCCTTCATTCTTATTGATAAACTCCTGGTTTCAACTTCCATCCACAGCATATGTAAAAAAAAAAAAAGAAAAAAATAGGAGATGGGGAAACAAACAGTAGTAAAATGCTAACAGTGTAAGTCAGCAATTGGTATTTAATACCATCCTCAATACAAAAAGCCCTTTTTAAGCCCTTAACTGAGGAAATAAAATAGGTTTGAAAAACGTAATTACAACATTCTGTTTCACATGAATATGGTATTTTTATTCGTTTGACATATGTTGCTTCCTGAATGGATTTAATGTATTTTGGCATTCCAGAACAAAACTGCTCTCAGTGTTTGGCACTTCATGTACAATGCAGCCAGGAAGCCACTCCTTAAGACTATGCAGCCATCTGCAGCAGACACCAAAGATTTTTGACAAGCAAGCTGCACTGCTGTAAATATGCAGTATTTCACTAAAAAAGAAAAGTTCTCATCTATTAATCAGACTCTGCACATAATTGCCTGCAGATAAATTCAGGTGATCTGCAACACAAACCAAGTCAGCAGAGAAATCAAAAGGGGAAAAAATAATTTTAAAATGAAACTATTTCTTATCAGAAGATTACTGGTTATTTAAATGTTCACTAAAACGTATGATCAACATAAAAAAACCTCCAGTCCTTGATGCCCTGCCTTACATGCACTCTCCCACAAAAACTCAATTGCCAGAATTCCTACCTAAAGCTAGGATGGATCAAACAACTGTCAGAAAAACACAGCAGGTGTAGAACACTTGAGATACAGAGTAAGCAGATATTGGGTACACAGGAGGGGAAGGAAAAACCACACTCCAAACCCCCTAGCTAGTAACTGTCCAGAAAAACAAATCCAGACAGGTTACATAATTCAATCTATGATAACAAGAAAATAAATGGAAACACATTCATAGATCAGAGTTCAAAGGAAGTTCATGGGGGTATGTATATTCATTTCCCATTTTGAATTTGGCAGATTTCAAAAAAAAATACATTCTACCAAAAAACACAAATAAACATGCACCTGAACACTTAAAAGACTATGCAGTGCCCTAATACAAGTTACTACTTGAAGAGAAATAGTATACAGAACTGGACTTCCATTTTACTTTATAATTCCTCCTCCCTTAAAGAACATATCTCTCATTCTTCTAAGTGTTCTCCACTTCAACAAGCCGGTTTGTTGGGTTTTTTCCTTACATGTTTAGTATAAAATGCAGTACTAAAAGCAGAAGCCTTTATTCATAATGCAGTTTTAAATATAATTTTACTTTAATACACCTTTTTCACTACAATAAGGAGTGGTTACAATAAGGAGTAGCCACTATTTAAAAAAAATAGCAAAGGTTCAAAAACCTAAACAGAAAAAGGCTGTATTTTCCAGATTCTAAGCATCTTGTCCCCCTAGTTTATACAATAATTATGCTATGTATTATCTCAACATTATTCTCAGCAGTTTTAAGAGTTATTGTCCTGGACATATAAAGGAATCCCTGAACCACTTACCTTTGTCTATTGTTTGTCTTTACATTAATTTGACAGCAGATACATAGACCCTGGTACATTCCAATTAGTTGTTCGCAACGGTGATGGAGAATTATCCCTCTCTGCATTGGCTGGGGTTCTTTCTAACTACAACACTCTTCACATCTTCCATGTGGGTAAGCACCATTATTCTTGTCTCCTGTTTACTCAGCTTTTCTCTCACAGTGCATGTTTGACTTTTGCCAATTTACCTCTTTTCACTCCCAACATAGTGATGAAACATTTAAGTTAGTATTTTTGTACTAAATTATTTTTTCCTTTACTTAATGTTGTGTTCCTCTAAGTGAATGGATGATGATTAAATAGAAGAGAGCTGTTATGTTATTTTTATTTTAATCTATCAGGCATTCTGCAGATCACATAAGCAACTGATACACAAAAATTAGCAGAAGGCTATTCTTGAACAGTTTCTAAAGTATTTTTGCCCTTTTAGATAGGGAAGAACAAGAGTGTATTGCTTAAAATAAATTTTTACTAATAATTTGTATTTAGACTATTATATTTAAGTACACTTTCTCTTGTTGTTTTCCATAGGGATAATAATTCGGTATTGGAAGCCAAAAACAAGTTTTTCACCTTACAGGAGATTTAAGATGAACTAAAGAGTCTTCTGTCTCATCAAAATGCTAATTATAGCCTCAAAACTGAATTCAAAGTTGATTTAATAATAACTCAACCTAAAGTGTTACTTAACTTCTGACACCCTGTGCTTTCCATCATGAGAAAAAAAACCCAGAGGTACAATACTACTTTGACACTACTGAAGTAAAAAGTGGGACAGTGCCATGCTGATTTGCTATTAACATGTCACCCTCTTTCCTCAGAATAGGAATAAGTGACTGAAGAGCACTATGCAGGAATTCCAGAAAATTTCATACCTGTGATTTCAATTAATTTGAATTGTCTAATGTGTACTTCAGACTTCAAAGATTAAAACAAAGTTAATGCAAAACTGGGGGAAATTAGTAACATTCTGATTTTGACAAAAAGTTATTCCTCTGCAGATATTCCATGCTTTGAACCTGAAATATAAAATTTGGCCAAGATTTAACACCAGTGGAAGGCTCTGGGAGCTACAAACCTAAAATGAGCAAATATATATTTAAATTCAGTGGAAATACGCAGGGACTTGCTCCACAAACAAGAGGAAGTACTGTTTTTTAAAAGGTTAAGAAACAATTTGTTGGTTCTTCATTGGTTAGTTTATGTAAAGGGAGAAGCAAAGTAAGAAAGAGAATAAGAGAAAAATACTGATTAACGACATGTTTCTCTCCCACTCTATAGCACTTTCTTCTAACCTGCTCCATTGACAAGGCCATAATCTTTCCCTTGACATGTCACCACCTGCTGCTCCAAAACTAGCTCAGTAACTGATGTCATGAAAGACTCCAGGACATTTGAAATGTTGACAATACCATTTCCAACAGATCCCACAACTTCTCACAGAAATGCTGCCAGCTTTACTGTCTTTTTCTAGTAAGAACAGCATTGCAAAAGCACAATAATGTCAGGATCCTCAGCACTTCTGCTGCTTTGTTTCAGTAAAGCAAAACAAAATAAATGCTCCCTGAAAAATTGATGAGCTCACTCAGATAAATACAAATGAAAGAGTAAAATAACCTCAAGTCTATTAAAAATTATTTTAAGTATAGTTTGCTTTTCTAGTACTTGTATTTACATTTTCATTTAGTTAAATGAAATACCTGGTACCAGACCCAAAGCCTTAACATCTAAATCAAAAATAACACACTGAAGGAACAGGATTGTCTAATCGCCACAAAAAGCCCATACCCTCACAAAATGTCGTTCAGGAAAACAAAACTCTCCTAAAAAGCACAAATAAGATGTACTGTAGATAAACAATATTACAGAAAAATAGCAAAGCTCTGAAGTTTTTTTCCTCCCCAATATAAGTATTTCTGATCTTATCCATCAGGATCAGAGACAGATGGACTGGCAAATTCTGAGTTCCAACTGATTCTTCCTCCTTGTCAAATTCTGAGATGATGGTTAAACATGTCTATTTCTGTTCTTTCTCACCTCTTCTTACTTAGAGTCCTTAATATTTGTAACCTTGTTTTTAACAGTTTCCTGACACACATATGTGAACCAACAAGAGTGACCAGACTAAAGTAATAAGTAAAATTGTAGGTTTGTTCCAAATACTGTTTTCCAGCACTGCACACTCAATTCCCTTTGCCTGTAACTCCTCCAAGAGGTTTAAAGAGCGCATTAATTACTTGGAACAAATCACCCTGTGTAGGTTTACTACAGCATAGCAGACATAAATGGTATAAAGACTGAATAGGTATGAATCAGGAAGAAGTTTCTTAATTTTCTCCTTCAGTGATGAATTTTACTGCCAATCCCCCAAAAATATAGAGCAGCTCAGAAATTAAATAACCATCAGAGCTGCAGGGTTAGCACCACATATGATTTTGTGACCAGAAGTAACCAAAAATGAGTATGTTCTCCTAAAAGGAGCTAACTACCAACCTCACATTCCAGGCCACCACAGACTAACATGCCACAGCAAGCTAACATACCAGCAGCAGGAGATCAGTGAACATATCTGCTGTCTGCACATTCACTGATCCTCTTTCAGGTAGACCCACCTCAACGGCCAAAGCAGAACCTAAGTAAATTAAACATCTAAATATCACACTCAGTAGCATAAGCATGGAAAGCAAGCATTTACAATGCATTTAAGTCATGGAAGATTCACACTGCTATGTTGACACACTTTTCAGTTTAATTTTACTGAAAACACAGGCCTCAGTCACGTAAATACTACTGCAACCAAGCTTTTTGCTGCTTTAACCATGAGCATGCATGAGCACATACAGATTTTAAAGCAGCATCTTTCCACAGACAAAAAACCCCTGTGATTCCAAATAATAAATGTTCTCTGATATCCAGTTTCAAATATAAAAATCCATGTTATCTTCAGGGTTACCTGTAAGACAAAAGACCTGCAGTAACTTGATCAAAGTGCTGACAATAGATTGATCTTCTAACCATCATTTCTCCCTCTGGTAGAGTAATGCCAGGAAGACAACAGACACAGCAAAAAGCAGCAGCTCTCAAACCTTAGCAGTCCATCAGAAGCCTTTTAGACAAGCCTGGAAACACTTTTCACCAGTCAAACACTTACAGTGATATCTACAGTGATATCTTCTGAATGACCAAACCTGTGAATGACAGTCAATCATCAGACACTGCATTTCAGATATTTCTGTAGATGCACTGATGTAGCTTAAAGCACCTATGCCCTCTCTTCTTAAAAGCTGGAATTTTTGGAAGAAATGTAGTGAAAAATTCCAAGGACGAGGAGGGCAAAGAATGCTGAAGAAATAATTCATGAAAATGTACTAGTCACATACCCCACATAATGGGACAGAGGACAAAGGAAGAACATGAAATTCCTCTTCCATTACTGTCTGGGAAGATAGAACCCCTTATGCAGTTGCTACAGGAACTTCTAACTTTTCAAGTTAAGAGTTGAAAACTGGTGAGAAGACTCCAAAGTCAGCAGTAAAAATCAAAGCACATGACTTTAAAAAAAAACCAACAAAACAAGACCATCTACCTTCAACACAATATCAGAACTTCAAATATTTTTAATTTCTTTATTTATTGGGATTGGAGCTTTCCCCAGCAAGAAGAATAGAAGCCTGTCCGCTTTGCCAGAAAATACGACCCATTAAAAACTAATACTTAAATTATAAATGTTTCACTTTAAGTGTTTGTAACTTTTACTAATACTTCAAACCACCTCTGAGCTTCTTTCATTCCTAAAGCCGGCCTCAGATAACTGACACGAGAAGTATCCCTTGAACACTGTGAGCTCACAGCAAGACAATTATACCCCAACCTATACAAACCATCTTATCTAATAAGACTGAGACTTATAAGGCTTGGTTACCTTCTGACATTATTACTACTATTACTACTACTGATCTCCACATCAGCCAAAATTTTTCAGATTGTCCTCAGATTCTGCTTAATCATCACTGCTTGTTCCTACACATAGTGATCACTTAGTGTCAAGTATATACAAATTCCTTCCAAGAACAGAAAGAAACTAAACTACTTTTTAACTTAAACTTTTACTTTTAAACTTTTAACTGTAACTTTTTTACCCCAGGCAGGACAGCTGCAATGCTGACGTCCTCCAACATAACTACACTTCAATTTGGCTTCGTTTAGACCAAAAGAAGAGGTTTGTTCGGATTTATTTCTCAACTATGCAAAGTCACAATGTATTTTTGAAGGTGGCATTGCAACCTAGTGTTGAAACATCATGCTTCTGTATCCCCTTTAGAGAAATACAAAGTAATAATTCAAACGCCTGTACTGCAAGTTAAGCATCAGAGAAACAAGTATCTTAAAAAGAACTGGTGACTAATGATGTTTCTTTGGATCCATTGAAATTCAGGACTAGGTCCCATCTGTGTCACCAAAACTGTTACAAAAATAAAAATAAAAAACTCCTTATCACCAAAGTAGCATTAAAAAGCAGACATTCTTTATGTGGCTGGATGCACGAGAGGACATCTCCTCCAAAATACCAAGCATGTTGAGTACAGAGAAAGGTCCCATTTATATACTATATTTGACATACATATTAATTGATTTCCTGGAATAAACATATGTATGATAACCATTTCCCCAAAACCATTAACATATTTTCCCTCCCCTTTCCACACGTGTTCTTCTGTCCTGGGTGTCTCTTTGGTGGTCCCTGGTGGTCAGCAACCCCAAAGTCATAGCTGACTGCTTGGGAACTGGTAAAAGTTGGCACAACTGGGCTGGTTGCTTTCCAGTTCTTTCTAAAGAATAACCATTGTGCAGTTCCATAGACCAGTGGTTTTTGAAGAATAAGCATTGTATTAGCCCACCAGGTGCAAATGATTTTTCATCTGGCAACAATGAAGGCAAAGCAGCAGAAAAAGCCCAATTATCCTGAGATTACTGAATAAGAAAAATTCTATTGATTCCAGCATAACAGTGTTTTTCCATTTTAATTAGACAGGAGATACATAAATCTCTCCTAAATCAGCATCCTTACTTTGAAATCTTACATTTTTAAGATTTGACTCAACACCCAAACATGGTATACGTAGTTCAATGTGAAAGCTGTATTTCAGTGAAGTAACCTTTTCACAACAACAACAAAAAAATTCCTACAAAAAAAACCCATACCCATGGTTAATACAGACTATTTACTACTCAAACTATCTTCAATGTTTTCATTCTGATATGAAAGGTGTTCTTAGACACATTGTTGAACTTACTCAAAAGCTGACAAGGTAAAATAGCAATGTTGATAAATCTTCATTTTCCAGATAATCTTCATTTAACTATCTATTCCAAATGTCACTGTGAACATTTGCTCACATAGGAATACTGTCTACTGTTTTCATATCCATATGAGTAATTCTTCTGCCAACTCAACTAGTAACTCATTTGGAAAAGGTTAGATTTCTAATTCCTCTATGTGGATTAAATGTCAGGCACTTCTTCAGCAGATCAGGTTATTCTATAGGGAGAATCTGCTGAAGACATGACATATCAACTGTTTGATCTTTACATAACATTTTCCCTAAAAGGTTTTCCTTTCTGCTTAGGAGCAGGAAAGACAAAAACAAAATAAGAACGCAGAGCAGACGGACAGTGATTCATTACAGCCCCACAGGAAAGCTGAGTTGAGGAATTTGCTCCTATCCCCTTCTATTTCTAGAACCTACTGCTAACATGGGAGGTATAATGTACGTTACACATGTGCAAGCCTTTCCTTAGCTTTGATCTTCCAAGCATGGCTCTTAATGCCTGGAACTACAGACTCTCAACAAACTCTACCAAATCATAACACTGTTTTCTGAGACCACCAGCTTAATATGCTAAGGAACTATAAATCATTAATATTTTCTCCCTCATGAGAGCACCCTCATCCACTCTATATGAACATGATGTGCAAATTGATTCCTTACAGAGCTTTATGCTTACACTATTATCTACTGTCCAGCTTATGCATAAGACAGATCTATTCATATTTCACTAATATAATAATCACCCTAATAATAATCACATTCCATAGTATGCCATATACTGCAACTTCGAGCTCTCTGCAAGCATACCTTCTTAAAATTAGCGATGTTTACTCGAGCTTAATTTAATTCATGAGTAACAGCCAGGTCAAAAGAACATTTCCCCAAGCCATCAACACATAGCTATAAAAATGCTGTTTCAAGCACATAAGCTACTATGTGTAAGGTTAATTTTGTTCATAATAAGAATATCAGTGTCAGACTGATTTTTAGTTGCAATCTTCGATCTCAAGAAAGAATACATCCCTTCATGTTACTCCCAAACTATGTTAATGACATGAATGGCATTCAATGATATAACCATGAGCTGTAAGCAGTACTGAATTACACTTTCATCAATAAAAAGGGCCTTATCCGTAGCTACCATGGTGACAAAACACTAGCGTAAAAAGTTGTGCCTCCACTACAAGGAACTATTCTTCTACATGGCATTGAAAAATATCAAGTGCATCATGAGAAACACAAAAGGCCTGAAAAGAAACAAAATTGCCTTGATTATGAACATACTGGTTTACAACTAAATTTGTCATGCACGGCTACAACTCCTCACCCTCCCCTCAAGAATCTCAAGTCATTATTGGTACTGAAACACTGCTCTGGAAAGGGATGGTTCTTTGTAAAAGGATTACTCTATTCAGACTTTCTGCCAACCATCAGCCACATAAGGAAAGCAAAGTTCACTGCCATTTATTTTGTCCAGATCTTTCTGATGCCGAAGAATAACCCTTACTGCTGCCCGGAAAGGTAAGTCTATAAACTGCAAGTCAAACAATTTATTTGTTATCAGCCACTGAACCCACTTGAGGCATTTATATGTTAACATTTTTCCTTACAGTATATTAAACAGATAGAGTTAAATTCGTTTTTCTTAAAGCACTGAATTGCTCCATGATGTTAAAGAAATACCTATGTAGTAAGAGCCAAAAATTTTTCACAGAAATTATTTGTCCAAGACTCTCAAATACCAAAAGATGTCAGACACCAGCAAGACTGAAGCATACATATCCTATCTGACCAACATGTTGCTTCTGAGTTTGACACACAGGAACAAACATTCCAAAGCTATGGCTTCTATCTCATTTTGAAAATTCACAATATGAGAAACTCCTTGCCTTCACGAAAGAACTAACCTATAATTGTCTCTTTGGCACATGTGAAATAAACATGCATCTAGTTAGTTGGCATAACAAGAACCAGAGGTACAAAATACACCAAAACCTCACATTTAGTTTCCCCTTCAACAGCTTCAAAAAGAAGTTCTTTCAAAAATTAGAAAAGGGAAAGTGGTCATCAAAGCCAAACAAGGCTACATTAACAGCTTCTATTGCATGCACTTTTAAGAAGTCAGACAACTAGCTATCTGCTTTGGTTCTGTTCTGCATTTTGTTTTAAATGAAGGGTCTTAAGATAAACTTTGCAAGGATCAAAACGCAGGACAGACGTCCACCATACAAGCTGAAAAACAAGCAGTCCAACTCGTTGCTTTGAGAACAGAGAGGGTAAAGGGGAAGAAAACGGGTGACTGCAGCAATCGAAGATGGAAAAACTGCGACATTTACAGATGACCAGGAGAGCGTATTTTTATAAAGAAACTTAACAGCTATCCTGAAGTCCGGCCAGACACTAACCAATATTCCAGAAAACAAGGTAGGCATAAGCACGAAGCCTCAAGATCTTTCCATTAAATAAAAGATATTACCTCCTTCATGGCTTTCTTATTTCCCGATAAGTTAATTGTACTCGCAGGGTTACCAAACGTTTTGGAGGGAGGGAGCTGAAGCAGCAGTTACGCAGTCGAGCAGCTTCAGCTCAGTGCCTTCTCGGACCAAACAAAGAAACTTCTGTGTCCGATGAGATTAAAAACTTTCGGTCTCACAGACTCTTTCCCTGCCTCCATGAAACCAGCGCCTCGGTTCACACGTTCAGGCGAGACGAGGAGAAACACAATGAGCAGCTAAACTGTGCAGGCCAAGGCGGAAAACAGACACAAAATATAAAGGCCAAAAACAGGATATAAAACGAAGTCTGAACTCCTTGCTTTTTTTCTCCACCCCCTTCCCAGAGGAAGGATTTTTCTGTTGTTTTTGTTGCTGCTGATCCCAAGCCTTCCCTATTTACCTTAGCTGTCGGGGCGTCTAAACCAGAGCCAAGCAGGAGTTTCTTCCGAACCCAAGTAAAATCCAATCGAGTTTTCTTCTTCGGGGAGGAAGAAGGCAGAGAAAGGGGGAAGGAGGAGAAGGAATGTTAGCAGCTTTCGCCGAGGACGGGGGAGTTCGTGTGCACGGAAAGAGGGCACCAGAGCAGCCGGGCTCCTCCCGGTCCCGCCGGGGTCTGCCCCGCGGGCGGCCCCGAGTCGCGCCGGCCCCGCCCGGCGGCGACACCGCAGCGCCCCCCACCACCCAGCGCGGCCC
>VWYE01025302.1:0-12706 GCA_013398995.1 Alaudala cheleensis | reverse complement strand
GGAGCGCCAGTGGCACAGGCAAATTCAGCTCTGAATGATAGAAGTTTCCTCGTTAGCAGCTCAGCTTCCTAATTCAATGGTTGCACACCCTCTGTACAAAGCGATGAGGCGCCGGCTCACGCCAACAGGCGCTGGCCCTTGAGCCTTCGTGGTCATCCCACCCATGCTCCCGCTCCTTGTGCTACCTGACTCGGAGTTACCAAGGGTCTGAGGGGATGAACACATCCAAGGGAAAATCTGACAGCCTTCACCCACGCTTTGGTGTTTGGGTATGCTACATTAAACTTGGATGCAAACAACAACAATTAAAATAATGCCGCACATATTGTCACAATGTTTCACGTAAACCCTGGAACGTTGCTGTACTTTCTCTTCCAAGTATTTCAACACTGTCAGTGCAATACAGTGGTACTGAAAATACGTGTTGACTGACAGAGTTATGTACAAATACATGTTTGAGAAGCAGGCAGTGCATAGGTCACCCGGCTTTGACATCGGTTGGGTTTGGATTGCAGTAGTACAGTTGTGATCCAAACAGAAACAGTGAGTTTCTGTTAATTTCCTGGATTGTTTGAAACGGGCATTTGATAACCCATTGTGTATGCAATATGCCATTTTAACAGTCCTGGAACCTGGAGTTCTGCTCAGCCACAACACAGCACATAAAGCTGACAGCAGGGTGGATTTGTACATGCTGCTCACCTTATGCTCCTTAATTGTGCTCAGCAGAGACCAAATCTAAGGACACAGGTAGGTTTTTTTTCACGCTAATTTAATCTCTGGCTACTCTACTGGGACTGCCACCAACTAAAATGGAATAGTGCTTTATGATGATAATCTGTTTTCTGAGAAATTGCCAAAATGCCATGTTATATGAGCCATTGAACAGCAAGGGAAAATGGTATGTCATGTTACCATTGACCTGTCCCTGATTTTAACATACGACTAGATGAGAAAAGTCCTTTGCCCCCCTACCAGTCCTTGAAAGTAACTCAAATTGGTATTTCCTGTTCAGGATCATTGTTTGCTTCATCTGGTTTCTTATAGGGCTTTGCATGAAGGGCTTAATCTTTAGCAACAAGACATAGAGATGATCACATTTTAAATAAATGTCCACTTATAAAAGTCTACTGTGTTTAACAATACTGTTACTTATTTTAAATTTCTTGCCTGTATGTGGGAATTATATTTTTAAGTAGCCAGCTTGTATTCAGATACAGAAAATAAGCATGCATTTCCACTAGGATAATAATATTCACTTACTGTTTCTTTACTTTTCTCCGTCTTCACAGAGCACACAGCCCTACTTTGAGGACTACATCTGTGCCTAAATTTAAATCATTAAACTAAATCAAATGTAATCATCAGAGTTCATAAAAAAAGATAATTGTATGCATATATATAGATATTTCCCAAAACATGAAATCACTTCTATTTCTTCTTGTTCAGAAAAGCCATTTTCTTCCAATGAGTCAGCTTTGGACTAAGGCCAAGCAAGAGAACTTTGATTCTCACTGACAACAGATTTAGAATTTCTCACTACAGTGCCCTGCACTGGTACCCTACACTGGGACTATAATAAAATTACTATTTTTTTTTAATCTCTTGCAGATGATTGATCATTCTTATTGAATAACAAATAGCATATCCTTATCATAATTAATGGGAATAGCTCTCTGCAACTGATGCCCTCCATCATGAACTCTTCAAGGCACTTTTTTACATGAATTATCGTAACTTTTTTAATGTGAAAATATTCTTTGCAAATGTTTATGGCAAATTGCCCAATGCATTTATTAATGCAGCAGAGTGATAGATGGGTGTGAGAATTTATAGTAGCTGTTGCTCACAGATGGTGAATCTCCCATAGTTGTTCACATTAGTTGCAATGTAAGATGCTGTTTCACTTACAGTTTCAGCCATCAAAAATAAAAGCCTAGCCAAAGTCTGCTGAAACTACAGCTAGCTGGAGCACACTAGTTTGCCCAGACAAGATATAACTACCTACCTACACAACTTAAGAAAATACCAGGAGTTATCCTAGGGATCTAAAAGTGCTATAAATATCAAGACAGTATTTAGATTACAGCTGCAGCAGAGTCCCCAGCAATATTAATTCCCAGAGTTGGTATCCCAGTTACCAAATAATTACAGATTAAGTGCACAAAGTACAAAATATAGAGTTACATAATTAGTCTTTCAAGTGAGACTATGCATCTGATCCCACTGGATGTTTAAACAAATCCTTTATTACACACTTTCATACTGGACATCAAGCCCAAACTCCTCTCATTTTAATTTCTATTTTTATATTTGAATAGGAGCACTAGTAAATACTGGAACAACACACAGCTAAATCAAAAGAACATTTGGTGAAACAGTCACATGAATGTTTGTCTCTTTCAGGAGTTAAGTGGTCAGAACTACATCGTTTCTTCTGAGTAACAGGGTTTAATTGCTGCTATTCCCTATTCTTACTACTGTTGTTCATTAGACTGTATGTTTCCACTTTTCCAGGAAATAGATTGAAAGGCCTCTGGGGTAAGTACTTCTGCTTATAAATGATCAGGTAGTGACTTGAACAGTGGATTTCAACTTGATTTGAAGGGGGACTTCTGGGCATGTTTGCAATATAAATATTAAATAATAATTAGTGCAAGTAATACCCACCTGAAAGACACAAAGAGGCAATAAGTAATGTTTTCTTTAACAATTATATATTGAAGTTTAAGTACTCCATAATTTAAATTTGCCAAAATGTCTTACTGTAACATTTTCTGAATTTATGTGGTTCACAACTGGATGACACCACATTTATGCTGGTGAAATTAACACAAAACTGATATAATTCAGTGGCAATTAAATATTAGAAGTGTGTTGCTATAACTTCTAAATACATAATGAGTATCTACTATATTTAAAGAGAAGCTAATTAAACAACCTCTGCTCAGTCTAACTTCAATACAATCCCAAATATACACTGGCAAAATATACCATACAAGTAAGTTTTCTCTGTATTTGGTTGCTTTGTTTCTCGTATAGTAGAATCAAAGTGATTAATGTAAATGTATTGTATGACTAAGTTTTGTAGTATTATGCAAGGACCAATAGAAAATCGTTGTAACACCACAACCTATTTTTTGATGCACTGTGTTCTAGAAATGCTTAGGAATGTTTAGAGTTATTTTTAACCATTTTATTGTGACTAGTTGCTTGTATTTATCTTCCTTGGTTAGCATGGGAGAGCTGGAGAATTCTGAGGAACACTTGGGATATGAGGGAGCATTTCATATGGAAGAGAAAAGACAAAAAAGTGGTGTTAAGGTACTTTTACTCTTGCTCTTGCCTGATTTGGGCTGCTTTGCTCCTGGATAGTCTCCTTAACACTGATTTTAAGCTATGCTGCGGCCTCTTAGCCTAAGGGACTGTTCTGACAGCTGATGCCACCACATAAATCTTGTGCTGGTGAAAAGAAAGAGAAAGAAGGAAAATGAAGCCATACTGTGTAAGGACACAGACGTCTGTAGATCATAGCCAAAATTCCTTTGCTGACTAGGTTAAGAAAAAGAGTTACACATGAAGCCGGCAGAAGGAGCCAGTTGTGAAGTTGCCTAAAATAGCCATGTGCTCAGTATGTTGCCTATGCACTGATGGTAGTTTTGGACTGCCTTTGCTAAGTTCTTGAATCCTAGAAGGGTAACAATTAATGCTGTTGAGGATGTTTGTGTCCAAATAGAAATCCTAAAAGAATGCTGTACCAACTTCTGGTCAGATCTTGAATGCTTTTCTACAGCAAATCGGTTATGCTAGCTCTACCAAACCCATCATTACACAACCACTAAATAAAAACAGACTTCTCTAATTGTAGGATGAATTGCATTTGTTTTACATTTTATGGCTTACCTCTATTTTGACAATTATTTTTTCTTAGAAGGTGCTAATTCTGACAATACAAATCTCTTAGTAATCTTTAGCATTTATGTATATACACACATAGGTTTTTTTACTTTTCCCTTGTCTTTTTCTGTGAATAATGTCAGTTGTATAAAAATAAATGTTACAATGTGTGAATTCTTGGCTTCAGTGTTGGTTCAATGATATTTCAAATTGAATTTCTTGTGGACTATTTGGAATGACAAGGTAGATGCTTTTGAAACAAGGAGATGCAAACAGTGCAGTGAGATGAACTATCCAGTCTCTAGGCCAGCTAAACTGACAGAATGTACCTTAAGAAAAGTGTTTTTGATTTCAAGAAAAGCCACCATAGTTTGTTTTTAGGAAAGCTAAAAAAAAAATCCTTTTGATTGTTCTCCATCTGCAAAATATGGTTCATGGCAAAAGATTGTTTCATTTTGGGGAAAATAATTACTTTTTTTCAGAATCTGTTAGAGCAATTGCAGATTTCTTTCGTTACATATGAAATTCAATTTTTAGTTCAATTAAAAAAGAATAATTTTGTCTTCCCCATTTATCTTCTTTATGAAATCTTCAGTTCTCCTTTTTTTTACATATTTTTGCCTTTTTTTCTCTCACACAGTCAGTACAGATGACATAGTTCTAAGTGCTAAAATGTTCTCCTTTTTCAGGTATTTTATGCCTTCCCCTTTGAACAAAGAAAATATTAAAAATTGCACTTTATCACTAGTACCACTGAAAACCTTACAGAAACATTATAAATGCTTTTAATTATCCTTTGACAAGAATGATTTCATAGTATTTTTTAAAATCTAAAATATTTTTTCAGTTATATCTGTCCTACGTTCTAAGGCATGGCAGAGGTAAAAAATTAATTTTTTATGTTTTGATTCACAAGTTTCATCTACTGTTTTCCTCCATCAAAGGATACTTTTATATGTCTTTACATGGCAGGTATATTCTACAGCATTACTCCACGTCAGTAAGGAAATAGTGACTTTCCAGGCCACAAAAGTGAAGAAGTTGTCTATTAACTCATTTCTATTCCTGCAAAAAAGCAAAAATACTCAACAGAGAGCTTGGCTTTACCAAGTACTTTGAGAAATGCACTTTAGTCTAGAGGTGTAATTATTTCTATTTCTAGAAAAAACTATTTAAAATATTTTACTTTCTTAAACTAAAGTGAAAATGCATAGCTTCTGATTAACCATGCTATTAGCAATGTGACAGGGTTTACATATGAGCATCATGACAGCATCAACTCAACCCATTTCCATGGACATATTTCTAACTGTTGTGATTACACAGCACACATTCTGATTAAAAAGACACATAGCTCAGGTGAGAGACGCCTTCAATGAATTTTGACACTGTAGGATATAAATTAGACAAGGTTTGTAGAAAAGGTGATACTTTTCATTAGATAAGCTGATAGAAATGGAGAAAACAAAGTTTTTTACTTTACTGGCATCATTAATGAGAACTGAGGAGGAAAACCCAAACTAAATGCAAAGGGGATGTATTTTTTTTAGTATAATAAAATTACTTTAATGAATTAAACCACTGGTGAGAAAACAGTATGAATGTACAGAGGATGGATCAGCAAGAAAACTGTCAGCTGTAAAAATAATGTTGCTACTGTCTCCATTAAGAATGTAGTTCCCAGAATTACTTTTTAAACATTACTTGGAGGTCCCTTGTTAGTCCCAACTCTGTGCAAGAGATGAACTATTTTTTAGATGAAATTATTATTCTCCTGCCCTTTGCTGTGTTTTGTGTGTGATCTGTTACCTGTATCAGTTCATTGTATTGAATAACAGCTGATGAATTCCATGCATATAATTCTCATGAGGATGTGTGATACTTAGTGTAATATATCACATTTTAAAGAGTATGAAGAAAACCCATGGAAATTAATTCTTTTGGTCACTGATATCAATTATATTAAATATGTTAATATTCTTGAAGTTTACTTTGGCTATGCCAGCAAGGTTTAATTCTAATGAGTGTTTGTTAGTATAGGGGAGATCTGATTTGGATTGTGAGTTTAATATTGGAACAGTTGTTTAAAAAGAGATGTGGGAAAGAAAGTCGTCAATGTAGTGTAAATGCTGTAATTATTTAACAATATTTTTATATATACCAGCATTGAGTATTACACAATACACAGGAATATTTTATCAATTAGGGCTTCCATTTTGCATTATTAGATTGATAGGTGCTATTTGGGAGGTTAATTCAAATGCAAGGCCTGCTGCTTGCAAGGCAGTTCTGAGACTTTTTCCTTGTGGCTAGTTTTTTCTGAAGTTTGTTGATTTGTGGATTTCTCTACAACATACGTTGTACTGTCACTTCTTTTCAGCCATATTATCTAGAAAATTGATGTTCATCTTCTAGTACATGAAAGGCAATAAATTCTTCATTTAGCAGTGGAAATCTGTGGAGAGGTTTAGGTGATGTTTAGTGGCACAGTTCTTTAAAATATTTTCCCATAATTAGTTCATGAACATCATGTCATTACTGGTATGAGGGACAGATTTTAAAATATTTTCAAGCTTTGGTTGCTCTCTCCTACTGATTTCCACAGTTCTTTATAAGTAGTAGGCACCTTCATCTGAAAGCCACCAATTTAGGTGTATCAATATTGTATTAAATGAGAGAAACTATTGTTCTGGTTTCAAATTCTTTTTTTGTCTTTGGCAGAAACTATCTTGAATTAAGCCCCTGCACAACCAAGAGACCTTTGGGAGAAAAATCCTCTAAGATGTGAATATTCATGAACTGCTTTTTAAGACACTCATATGTAAATGGCACTGTTCTTGTCAGGCTGTTCAGCACTTTAGAACTATGTGGACATTATCTTATCATACTCTGAAGAAATGGGAAATCGCCCGAGTGTGGTTGTGTTCTTTTCCATCACATTTCTATTTTTACTATATAAGCTATTTTGCCTCTAGTTCAGCCATGTCTGCATGTGTTAATACAATCATAAAACAAGTAAAGAGTTTTGTATATGCACACACACACATAACTGATCCTCAAAAGCCTAAATCTGAAATATTATATGAGATGTATATGTATATAAATCAATGTGTCATGTACATATATATATATATGTATGTATATGTATACATACGTGCACAAATATTGAAGTGAAACCATTCACCCTTACAGTGTGAAATGCTTATGGTATAGATTGAATTTCTCTTTCATTTTAAGAGGATAAATGCCAATACAAATATATAGACACAAAAGCTATGTGAATCACACATATGTCTAGGAAAAGTAAGTGATGTGCCAGAAAGTCAGGTAATTTAACAGGCATGCTACTGTCACAGAAATTTAAAATGTAAGGATCTGGTTTTTCAAATGCAGAGATACTTCCATTAGCAATATCAGTGAAGGCAATAAGCTTAATTCTGTGAAAAGCAAGATGCTACACCTGTCTCTAGATCCATTACATAAAGGCTTGTTTACACTGAATCAGAAAAGTACACTACCTCTGTGTTCATTGAAACACCTTAATTCCACATGATACAGTTTTAGTTTGTACTCACTGTTGAGATAAGGGAAAGCCTACATACCCATCTGACACTTATTAAATGCAGCACACAATGTTTTTCTGAGCTACTGCCTTCCTGCCTTTCCAAATCCAAGAATATGCTGGAATGATTAGGAAGAAAGGGCCTACTTGCCCCTGAACTTCATTTGCTCATTGCAACATTGCAGGCTCATAACACAGCACAGCAAGCCATTTTCATCTCCTTGTTCAGCAGAAATCAAATACAGAGCTTCAGAGGGCACTTACAGACCCTCAGAACAAACAGCCTCCTCATACAGTGGAAGCAGCTTAGACCTTGTTGAAATGAAAACCACAATGTCTGGCTGCCATAGGCAGCTCATGGCACTTCTGCTGCTGCTGCTCTGTTGCCATGCCAAATAAAATATCATAATCCACTTCCAGAGAACAAAAATTAATGGCCAGCAATCCTGCTTTTGGCCACATGCATTAGGAGAAGCCTGACTGGACTTTGTCAAGCAAAGATGTACCGAAGTCAGTTTGCTGCAGGCAGTGCTGATGCCAATGTACACAGTGATAACTCCAAGGCTACTCCAAGGATAACATCCAACATGATGCCAAGGCTCAGATAAACTTCAGGACCATTTTGTCTGAGTGCCTACGTGTCTTGGCTGGATACATGGAAGGGGAGCAGGACAGGTGTTCAATTTGCCCATCTTATGGACTACTTGTGCTGGCAATCCTGAGAAGGGAACATCAGCCAGTAAATCTCCTTGTTTTGCCTGGTTAATATGTGATTAATATGAAAAGTTATGGAAGAGGTAGCAGGTGAGGGCATATGACTTGCAGTGTTACTTGTAGACATTTGAAATTCCTCTGCTCCTAACAACCAGTGGCACTCTCCAGATCTCTTCTTTCCCTACCTGCTCAGTTCAGTTGCCTTCATTTGTACATTCCAAATAGTGACCATACTAGAAGTTTCAAGAGCTAGTTAAAAATAATAATGTCTCAGCAAATACAAGTTTAGTCACTCAGATGTTCAGTGGGAAATACTCCTTTCTTTCCCGTTTTCCTTCTCCACCATACACATTTTTCTTCTTCCCCCCCTTCCTCTCAACTGTTTGAGTTTAGAAGGGAAAAGTCCTGGAAATCTCAGTAGTGCAGCAAGCATGTCAAAGTTTTCTGCCATCATCCCTTCCCAATAAATAGCATGAGCCACTATTAGCTACTGAAATGTTAAATAAGCAAGCTGTAACTGTAAAGCGAGCATTTCTTAAGGGAATAAAAACTGAATTTAAGATGCCAAATTTATTATTGTATAGCTGTCTTGTCCCTTATTTCAACATTGAAAGCAATGACTGTGCTTCCAGAGAAGACTGCTTGTGTTCCACTACATATAGAAAATGTCCCATGAAACCTTTCTTTCCATAATGATTGCATGAAGAGGGAAATCACCCAGAGCCAATGCTGCATCAGTGCTGCATTCTCACTCCTATTTATGGGACTGCAATAAAAAGGAGATTGATTAGCTGCTAATGAATACTGAAAACCTTCCTGGAGTTGAATGAAGTAGTTCAGCCGTCATTTAGAGAGTGACCAGCCATTGAAGGCTTAAAAGCAGAGCAATAAACAGAGGTGTTTTGGTCTCCAGTGAAGAAGAGTGATGCCTTGGGAATAGGTAGTCAGTCCTGGCAGACCACTGTGGAATTAGTGGAGAAGAAGTCAGTTTTACCACATCCAAATACCATGCAGGTGATAAAACAGTTGCTTTATTTTCTTGTTTGTGAAGCAGATAAAAGTCCTGGCAAATTTCAGGTATGCTGCCGGTGCATACAGGCTTCTGGAAATGCAGATGTTAGTTTTTTTGTAATGGCAGAATCAGCACTCTGAAAACTGGGAGTGATCCTTTAGGAAAAATATATAAGTACATATTCTACTAAGAAAGCTACAGTGTAGGGAGAAGCTGCTGACATTGAGAAACATGAGGCATAATACTTAAAAAGTAATACCTGTTGGTCACTGCAGAGGAAATGGATGTAAGCAGTTAGTATGTACTCTCAAGTTAATGTACAACTGTGGAGAAATTAAGGATAGAAATGAAAATAAGTATTATCAAATAGAACAGAAGGATATTCAGTGGTCTTAATCTTGGGAGAACAGGGAAGCTGAAAAAGGAAATGAAAGGAGGTGAAATAATTTTCAAAATTAGTACTGTCACATATGTCTGGAAAAACGTGGGCATTCTCATTCTGCAGAGTAACCAGGAATATGCAATTGGGGTGAACACCATGTTAGACATAAGGCTGCCATGTCCATGTTTCCTTACTGCAGTGCAACAGTCACACCACCCCTTCATCAACTGTTTCATCATCCATCTCTCTCTTCAGGGTAACTTACTTGGGAGACTAGTACATGGAAGGACAGAGAGGAGGGAAGGCTAAGGAGAGGACAGAAGAGGTAGATAATAAAATACCCACTTTTGGCCCATCATGCCATTCCAAAAAGAAAACTGCAGACCTACACGAATATCATATTCCACTTAATGAAATCAATAAACACATAGCATCAGGTCTCTGGAACTTCTGGCAAAGGATTTAAATTGGATTTCAGTACTTTTCTGTTTCAAGCCTTACAATGCTCTAACAGAGCCTTGTGGTTGTTTACAGCCACTTGAGGATTAAAGACTGAATTAGAGACTTTTGAATAAAAGGCTGAATCTAGAGCCAGTAATCGTATTTTGGCATTTAATTCAATTTATTTTAGAGGAAGTAAGATTCCTGAGTACTTCCTCTGCCGTGAGCTGGATGTGTTACTCACAGAAAGTACAGTTACAATGGAAGCCCTAGGACTCTGCTAATTTATCCCACTTGACAATTCTCATCACAGATGTAGAAAAAATCCAACAATAGAACAGCACAGTAAACATGGCCCATCTAAATAAAGGATGTTTTGCTTGTACTTAATGAGATATACTCAGATATACTGTTCACCCAGTGTCCAGGTTAAAGAATTAAACTGGTATATATTTTAGTTGTTCTTTAATGCTTGAAATTAATTAGTCAGGTGTTAAATATGTTGAGGCATCCAAATGAATCATATTGCACACAATTTTTTTTATGTAACTCGCAGCCTTTTATATAACTGAAGTGATAACATTTTCTAAGTATATGTATGTAATTTTGAATGTTTTGTACACCTCGTTCATTTTCCTTTACTGACTACTGAATCAAAAAAGATTGAGTTTAAGTTCATATGATCTTTGCTGTCTAAATCACATAAATTTTAAACAGAGAAGGTATTGTATATATTTAGAGAGAGAGAGGCATCTATTCACTAAGTGTTTTTAGCAAAAAAAAAAAAAAGACTGTAGAAATACTCTTTTTTGTTGGTTTTTGTTTCTGGTTTCTTTTGTTGGTTTTGTTTTTTAATAAACATCTTCATATATATTGAAGCTGACCATTTTAAAAGAATAATATCTTTTTGAAGAAGGCTTCTATATAGCCAATATAATAGTAAAATCCATCTTTTATGAATTCTCTGCTTTGACATTCATCACTACTTGTTAAACTTTGCTGATAAAAATATTAAAAGAGTGGGCAAGTCACACTGCAGTTAAAATTACATGGAACAGTCTACAGTTGTCCTCTAAGTTTCCCATTTCCATTGATGGCAATTTACATAACAGAAACCTATGTTATAATTAATTCCTTATGCTGTTTGGGGAGTAATAACTCACAGAAATACTTTGCTGTTTCTCTCTCCTGCACCCAGATATTTCTGTGTATATTTCAGATTTCAGTTACAAAAGATAACATAGCATAACATAAACACAGCAGTGATAAAATCAGCTTGATTTAACCTCACTTAAATACAACCTGTTCCCTATTTTTAATTTTCTACAATGCATACCCTTATTTTCCAGATGGGATATCCCATAGTAAAGAAACACAGGACAGACCTCATATATATATATATACAGAATGAAAATCAGTTTGAGTACAAATACAGCATTTCTAATGACACTGTTGTGTGAGGTCAGTGTTCTGTTTATCTGCTGTTCAGGCTGTTAATTTACGAAAGGTGAGAGACAGTGTTACACATGTCCAGTGATCACAGAAAACTTTTAGTGCCCTGCAGCAGTTTAACAGAGCAAGGGCAGAGAAGCAAAGGCAGAAGTTTAAAAGCTACCAGTGCAGTTAATACAGTAGAACAAAGATTGAAGACAGACTTTCAATGTAAGTTTATGTTTCTCTTAAAAACGTTCTTGAAAAAAGTTTTTAAAATGGCAGATTCATTAGGAAACAACTAACTCTACCTTGTAGATGGCTCCATATGAGAAAAGTGATAGAGTAGCCCACTCTCTGACCAATAAAAAAATCATTAGAAGATGCTCATATTTTCAAAATCTGTCAAAATGTTTTCAGTTGCAAAATAAATGCCCTGTAATGAACATCACATTAGCCTTCAACCAGAAAACTCAAAATCAACATGTCTTAAGGTAGCATTAAGTTTTTTTATATGCAGCATGAAATTTAAATTATTTTATCTTATATTTTCCAGCTTGAAGATTTTTTTTCAGAAAAGGTATGTTGGGTTTTCTCATTTAAACAGTGCTTCTGAGAATCCTGAGACTTTGAGCAGCACCTGTTAGTGCTGGGAATTTCCTGCTGACTTAGACCTTAAACTAAATTAAGAATTATTGTAATAGGCATCTATGCAACAAAGAATATCTAAATCCTATTGTTAATTGAAAAAGGAGAGTCTTGCTTAGCTCTCTTAATGAAAACAGATGTTTAGATCACAAGATACTCATTTTTCTTTAGGCTGGAACAGAGAAGAACTGTGGATTTTTAGTGTAACAAAGCTAAGCACAATATGGTGAAAGTATAATTACGTATGTCTACAGATATTTTGTGCCATGCATTTTGACTGTAAAATACAGGCTAATCATTCAGATGTTAGGGGTGCTAACTGATATGCTAAAAGAAGTAGAGGCAATGAATTATTTGTTTTGATTTGGCAAAGTCTAATTTTTTTGGTAGCAGCAAAGGGGGCCACAGGGGTGGCTTATGTGTTAGAAGCTGCTAGACGCTCCCACAGTTTCTATGGCTCTGAAGATGGACATGTTGTTGGCCCAGTTAGAGAGGCTGGTAATCCCTCTGCGATGACACATTTTAAAAGAAAATCAAAACAGCCCAGGTACAGTTTTTGTCCAGGGGTGGCAAGGCACCGCTGTGGGATGTGCCACCTTCTCTTTGCCTGCCTGGCCCC
>VWYE01025300.1:425062-458138 GCA_013398995.1 Alaudala cheleensis | reverse complement strand
TGGAGCAACACAAATTTCAGATGTAAATGCATATGCACATAGAAACACACAAAGACAGTAAGTGAGGGTACAGAGTCCATAAAGGTACAGAGTTTTTTACAATATTTGTTGGCTGACTATTTGATATATCCATACATAAGAGAATAAAGATGCCTGGTCAGCAGCACAAGTTTATGTGTGTAGTTTTTCAAATATTGAGTACATAATTTAATTTAATTACCAAGTACATATTTGGTAGAAATATCAATAGGATTGACTTACAGCAGAAAACATGAGGCAAAGTCTAAAGAACTGTATAATTTATGAACATCATCACCACTGAAATCCTTATTTACACTGGCACTTATCATTTTACTTAAATGATTGCTAATACAAAACAAAGGACATATATGGGTAATACTAAGCATTCATGATATTGCTAATATTTAAAAGGCCTCACAAATCAATATGTTTAACTAACTTACAATTTTGATTACTTTCAATGGAAACTCTATTGGATGTCATTGAATACAATATAATCCATTAACTCCCACTATACTACTCTGACAAATTCGGAGAATATAAAAATTGTCTATTCTTTCTGCATCTAGTTCCACTTGTATATTAAAACTGTGGAATTGTTATTGTACTCCAGAGGGTCATGGATGCTAAGAAATGCTTTCTTGTTTTATTCTTTATTGAAACTTTTAGTCAGAAAGCTTTTACAGAATTGAAGATTTTACAGTCTTAGTTCTGAAAATTTCGCTTCAAAAGGAAAAGCTCATGCTTTGTTACTGTATTGTTCTTTGGACTCTATAACTAAAATCCCTGAATTCATCTTCAAAGTGGCAAATTTGTATATTTAAGAGCCTAATGGAATCTATTATTACCTGACTCTGCAAATTAAGGTGCTGTAAACTTGAGCTTGGGTTGTGCCTGTTTCATAGTGGGAACAGATTCTTGTGATGTTTGGAGTGGTTAAGCAAATTGCATATACCATCCTGCATTAATACTAATAGGAAAAATGTATGAAAGGCAGACATTGAAGTTTGAAGGTGACGCTGCAGAAATCAAATGAGTTCAAAGGTGCAATTTATGTGAACAGCTTGGTTTTGAAACTAAAATGAGAGTTTGTCAACCACTCCAATGGATTCCTTATAAGAAAGGTGGATCAATTTAAGCTTTAATATTTATTCCTAAACACTGGACTTCTTTAATTTCTTTTTCTATCATTTCAAAGCTGACACTGGTAAAAGATGCTTTGCTGGATTCTTACACATGCCTCATTTTCCACCCTGTGCTCTTTATCTTCCTTTCACAGTATGACACTGGCGTGAGCCCTTTTAAGAGAAGTGAATTTACCTTGAGTTAGTCCCTTTTGCTATAAAGGGATGGCAAACCTTGCTCTAAGGCTTTCTTTTGGACAGCTGCAGTCAATCCCCTGTTACAGTGTGCTGGTCTCTTTACACTGACTGCCACACTCGTTTTATTTCAACACAGATTTCCAGACTCTGACATCCAGGGCCAAATTTCAGGCCCTGGTTGCCTGGTGCAAGGTTTCCTAGGTTTCCTTTCCCATTGGCACTTTGCTTAACTGTTCCTTCAGGAGGCCAGCTGGAGGAGGAGGCATGGTGTCTGCTCAGCCTTTTTGGCAAATGTACCTGTGAGTTCTGTGGAAGAGTGATAAACTCAGGTTATTCCTCATTCTGCAGCACTGTAGGGCTTTTCCAGAGTGGTCAGTTATCCTGGAAAGGAGTAATTCTTCAGATTATTTACATAAGATAGATAAATAGGTCTGCAAATTACTTAATTTAGCAGTGGAGAGAAACGTATTTTCAGAGATAGGACAGTAAGAAATTATTCCAAATGCTCTGTGCTGCCTCTGGAAAGTTTTTGGATTCACAAAGGAGAGGAGGCACCTTAAGAGCTCCACAAAGGAGGGATGAAGAGATATCCAAAATCCTTCTGAGCTTTGAAGAAACAACCCACAGCACATCCATTGGTAGGAGGGATGGGTGAAAATTCATGAAAGAGCTTTGAGTTTTCCTTACAATAATGCAGTGCATTACTGACCAAGCATAAACAGTGCTTCCTCTTCTTCTCTGAGGGCCAGAAACTAACCTGGGACATTAATCTGTACATCATGGAAAGAAGGCAGATAGACAGCCAGGGCTTGTCCGCTGTGCTAATGTTTCTGGCTTTTTTTCTGAACTGTGAAAAAAAAGGCAGTGACAGCATGACCCATAAAACTCATTAAAAAATCCTATGTGCTTGAGCATTAACCATGAATAATCATTTAAACGCTAAACAACAATGGAGTTTGACCTCAAATTTGGAAAAAAAATAATAAAAGCTTTAAAGTACATTATTTATGAGATGTCAAGATACTGCACATTCTCAGTGGTAAAACTATGTTATTATCTAGTCAATGTAGGTGAAGAATAAATACTTCTATTGATTAAAGCAATTTATAAACCAAAATCCCATGAAAAGAAAATTTCAGACCCTAATTGTCATAATGAAATATGAAAGCAAAACTGTTTTATCAGAGTAACAAGCAGAGATTTTTCTTTTCTCATATTGTGTCTTGTTGCAGGGCAGCACCACTGAGACACAGATCAGTGCCAGGGAGATCATGGAGCAGCTCATCCTGAGTGCCATCACATGGCACATGCAGAATCAGGAGATGTGTGGATGTGGCACTTGGGGACATGTCTTAATGGTGGATTTGGCAGGGCTGGGGTAATGGTTGGACTCAGTGGTCTTGAAGGGGGGTTTTTCCATCCTAAATGATTCCATGATTCTAAGGAATCTGGCCTAGAGCTGAGAAAAGAACAACCAAACAAGGAACTGTTTTGTTTCAAATTTGTTCTCTTTATATCTTTTCCAGTTCCATGATTTGTTTCCAAAGTACAAGCCATGCTCATTCTTCCCCTTTGAGAATTAACATGCAATTTATTGATAGTATAAAAAATATAAACATAATATCTATTTCAGTTTTTCTGGCCTTTTTGCCTGACTTTAATACTACAGTTTATCACCTCTTTCCAATCCCCTTGCATGAAATAGAGAAAGGGTGATTCAAACCCATTTTGTTCTTTTAAGAGAAAAAATATCTTAAGCATTCCCAGATTCAGGTAGACCTATTCATTGATCTCATGCTTTCTGAAATGCAGAGGCAGCACAGTACAAAGATTCAAGCAGACACTGATCTTGTTTCATTGCTACCCAGCTCCAATAACCCTGGACAGAATAAAAACAGGGATGATTTTAACAGATACTTTCATTGATATCTTCCACCTCTCTGAGTTCAGCAGTAGGGTATTCATATGAGGCCAGAATCTATGCATTGAAATCCATAGCACTGTGTGCAGAACAGGAGATTTGTACCTATAAATTGTTTTAAGCTTTGCTGCTTAAAGAGAGTCATCTGCTGAGTGACTCCTCTGCTCTACATCTCTGCTGCTGAGGGGTAACACATCAATTGTCCCGGGATGTTTGTTTGGGTACATCATAAAAGGGTTGTTTTTTTTCAGGGAAGATACAGTCACAAGTACAGAAATGTTACAGCTACAATGTGAACACATGTACTTGTGTGTTTCAAACATTGCCCTGCCTATTCCTGCTTGTGCTGAAAGATTTAAATGTCATTAATAGATCACATAATCTGCTCAGGATTTCACATCTCTGCCTGAACTTGAACTACTAAAATGTGCAATTAGCACATTTTTGCTAGTTTCATTTATAAAATTATTTTATTAATACTGAAATAACAGTATAACCTTTCACTCAACAAGAGCACGTCTGAACTTCGAAAATCCTCTTCCTATTAGCCAATCTCAAAAAACAAGGGAAAATAAGATGTGTATGGATGCAGTTGGACACAAAAGATGGTCACACAAAAGCATTTTGTCTTTGTCTGTACTTTGGACAACTGAAACCTATTCTTTCCATTAATGCTATTCAGGCAATATAACTGTGCCTATCTCATGGCTGCATGTTTATGTAAATAACAACAAATCAAAGGAATATGATATTTCAAAAAGTTTCAATTATTCTGCAAAATAGACTTATGTATTGTTATCTTTGCTTTCAAATCTACTGCCTCAAGCAGGGAATGATTAATCAATAATGCATTCTAACTTCATAGATTTTATACTAATTTTTCAGTTATCTCCACACATTAGGAGCATGGGAAGAGCTTACATGAAAAGACCCCTCAGGAAAATAAACCTTACATACTTAGCAAATGTATCTGGGAGCTACGCTTTGAATTCATGCTTGTGAGAGGTATTATTACATCTACCTAGGCAGCAGTTAAAGTCTAATTAATCTTTAATTGCAATTATACAGAGAAAGTAGAAAATTTAACCTGTTTGGTCAGTGATGGGTTTCTGTCAGCTTTAGGTAGATTCTGTTTTTAATGGGTTTGTTGTTGTTTATTTAATCTGTTCTATTATTTCCATTGAAAAGTTAACTCACTGACCCATGAATAACGTTGACATATTCTTTTCTTCCCTTTGACTTTTAGTTGCATCAGTATCACTACATATAAGCAAATACACAAGGATTGTGTGCACATATGAGCCTTCTCTGCAGTTGTAAAAGATTCTTCAACACACAGAAATAGGAAACAAGCAGTGACCCAGAAGAATCTGTATTTTCTTGTTACTCACTTAAACAATGTATTTCATGGCATTTTTATTTGAAGTAAAACCTGTTGCTATAATCTTATCCTTTCTTCCCCTCTTTTTCAACCAGGTTTAAAATCAAATGGATTTTGAAAAGTACAAAGTACTTGATATTTGTTATATGATGGGTGTTTTGTTTACATTTAAAAATTCATGTTTTATAGAATGTAATGAAACATGAAATCACCCTCATACAAAGTAATGGTGTGTAGTCAAAATGCATTGGATATCTATTTCATTGATCTTCAAACCCTTGTCTGGCTCTATAGTGAATTTCCAAAAATGTAACTACAGTGGAAAATGTGGAGCACAGTTGTTTATAATTTAAAGTCAACAATTGAATAGCTCCTTTAGAAGTTCTCTGGGATTTTCTTCTAGTCACCATGTTGTTTCTTATTTATAAACACAATAATTTTACCTCTGTGAATGTTCACAGAAATTTCTTGGTAACACCTGTCAAATACCAGGCAGTACTGCAACTGTAAGTGAATTGTAAGTGAATTTTAAGTGAATTGTAAGTCAGTTGTTAGCCAACACATACACACAGGAGCCATGCTTGTACTGCTGCTCAAAGACAAGCTCTTGGCAAGAGACACACAAGAAAGTTATACAAATGGGAACAAGAGAACCTGTTTTGAAATAGGTGTTTTTCAACTTTTCTGAATAACAACTGCAAAAACACGACAGATCTTCTAAACATAATCCATGACAGTAACCAGCAATAGGAAGATGTAATTTAAATATTTATCTCTTTTTAAGAAGTGTGTTAGGTAAAATAAAAAAAAAAAATAAAAAAAACCCAAAAAACAGGTGTCTCATAGCCTAAAAATGCTGAAAATTAATTGCCTTGGTGTATCTCAGTATACAGATAAACAAAAAAAAATGGCAAACAATAAGAGGACAGTTAACCACATTTAAAAATGGGACTTGTTTTATAATACAACTCAGAACTGGTGTCAAGGACATGACAGAACTTCTGGAAAGAATCTTATCTGAGTTTAATTTGAAGCCACTGGAATATAGTCTTGAAGCAGGAAATTAACAATTATAGTTATCTTCTTTTTTAGTTGTTGTGGGCTGTATTTTACCTTTTCATAACAGAACACACAGGAAAAAAGCCAGTGAGAAACCTGAAACTTGACTGCTCCCTTACAGAAATAAACTGTCAAGTGTGTACTTATATATATTTTTTTTAATTCAGGAATTACTATATTCAAAAATACACAGCTCTCTGTTTAGTCATTCTGCTAATACTTTTGATTTAGCTTTTGATTTTCTTTGAGTTTTCCCAAATAGGGCAATTTCCTAAGAGTCACTGCCAACAGGAAGATGAAGGTGCTCCTACCCATGCTCAATGCTGGCTCTAATCCAATTTGCCATTTAGCACCATAGTGGCATCACTTGGCATTTCTGTTCCCTGCTCATCCCATGAATGCACAGGCCAGTAATTGCAATGTCTTTTCAGTGACCAAATACTATGGATTACTGAGGATACAGTCCCTGGAAGCACCTCTGTGAATCTTTCACAAGATAAGGGTGTGTACCATGCTTTTCCCCTTGGCTAGCTGAAGAGATTTGATTTTGCCTCCTGGACCTGAAAAATGTGTGGCTTTTAGACAGATTTCCCAAGAGAGACACCTTAAAAGCAGCTTTTCTTGAGATGGAATTCAGGACTCTAGGGGAAAATAAAAAAAGCCAAAGTATAACCTAGAAATGTGAGACCTGCTTTTTGGAATCTTGGTGAGTTGGCTGTAAATCACAAAGTTCTAGCTTTCTGACAGAGCTGTCCAGTGCCAAGTGCAAGAGCCTCCAAACCTGGGATTTAGTGCAAGCTGGACAGAACAGGGCAGAGCCCGGCCTGTGCAAAAAGCAGAAAAGCCTAGGCAGCCACTAGATCATTTATAAGTCCTTTTTTAGTTTTTATGGACAGTCTGAGGTCCACACATACACTTCCTAAGGCACAAGCATGTGTCTGTATTTTAGGTGTGCTCAAAGTAGTGGTAGAATGTTACCAATGAGATGTTTCATGACTTGCATGATCACCCAAACACCCACCCACCAACACCAATGCTTCAACATTATTTATTATCCAACTTCCTGCAGAAAGAACTAAGGTAGATCAGGAAATGACCAAGGCCATGGCTGTCTCATCCTTAACGTCCTTAAAAGCAAAAGAATCTCCAGAGGTAAAATTCTGTCATAACCTATGACAACACTGGGTTTCTCTCCTTCCCTTCTCTTTATTCAGGTTATTGCACCCTGCCCAAACCATCTAGGGACCCAGAATCTCACCCTTTGTGTTGCTGTTGAGCAATTTTATTGCAGCAATAGGGAAAGAACAAATCTGGCTTTTGTGATCCCAGCCCCTGGTAGGATAGGAAAGAAAGGATCATTACTCTAGATATAGGGGATGTGAAGAGTACAAGGCCAGCCTGCAGGTAGAGCATGAGATGCAAGATGGTTGGGTCACAAAATTGCTTCAGCAATGAGCAATGAACAAGTCTAATGCAAATTTAAAATCGCTGTGCTACCACCCTGTTGATAGATTGCTTGTCACCAGTTTAACAGCTTTCTGAGACAAACTATAAAACAAATAATAAAAGAACAGCTTCAGAAACAGCCATATAGGCAAAGAGAGCAATAGGAGTGGGAATAGGATAAGAAAAGAAATCTCTTCAGGATGATGAAAAAAACACTGTTAAAAATATCCTGAATGCAACCACTTCTCACTGCTACTGGGCAGCTCATATACACAGCAAACTCTCCATGGAAGGCAATATTTACCCATCTGACACAAATATTAAGAGAGGAAAAGGAGGTGGGCAAAAACATTAAATAACTTTGAAGTAAAAATGGACCACAGTGCAATTGTAGATTCTGATAATTCACAATATGAAATTGTTGAATACTTTGAAAGCATAGCTCTTCCATAAAAATTGAAATATAGTCTTGCAGTGTTAACTACAGAATTATGATTTGTTGACCCTTTTAGAGTGGCAGGCAGTTCCTGTTGCTTTTATTAATCAATGGCCATGTTAGACTTCCCTTCCCCCAGGACAGTCTGTGAGATAACACTACAGACAGATCTGGCCCTTTACAAAGCAGGGGAATGTATTTGCTATTAAAAGAGAAAATTTGGCATGAGGTTCAGTCAGAGTACCAGCAGGTAGACTCTCCTGGGTAGAGTTGGAATGTTTTAACAAAATGCCTCCGTTACCCCCACATGCACAGATGGAGGCATTCACATTCTGCATGTGGAGATTGAAATGAGGGGACACTAAAGAGGGTCAGACCCATTTGCCCTTCAGGACATAGGAATTAGAAAATCCCTAAGCTTTTCTTATCCAAGGGAAGGAATTTTGTCAATGCATCTAGGGAAGCAGTATTTCAAATTCTGGAGACAAAAGTGGATAGTAATTTATTTTTCCATGGGGAGGCAGGATGCCCACAGCATCTCTAATGTCTTTCCATGCTGCATGACCAATAGAGCTTCATGTCCCAAGTTTTCCCAGCACCAGCATGATAAGTGAACTTTCTATCCTCAACTCAGATTTTTATTCTGCCTAAAGAACACATCTTTCACATACTGTGAGTCAATAGAAAGTTGCTGTCCTCCCTGTCTTTTTTTTGTCCTCAGATCCTATTTTAAGTACCCATTCCTCACCCTATGAAAATAATGAAATAGCATGGAAAATATAGAATATGGACAAACTATATGATAGCTCTTATACCTATAGACATGCACAGGAAACCATAAAAGCTATGTGTTGAAACTTAAAATTATTTATGTCTATTTAATTAAAGCTTATTTTCGTCCTGCATTTTTAAATAACTTTTTACTGTTGGAGGACATTCCACAATAAGCCAGCACACTGAAATAACTGAGGATTCCTACTGTGCTTTTGCACTGTACTACTCTGATGTTAGCCCTTTATCCCTGTATCAAACCACTACAAGGTGCTTTCCTGACAACCCAGTGATTAATGGAAAAGAGGTAAGTTGTTAAATATTCAGCTTTCATGTCTTCTGTTCTCTTGACAGAGATCAGTAAGAGCCACACATCTGCAAAAATCCTTTGAAATGTTGCACTTATTAAATGGTTTTCTAAACCTTTTCAGAAATTAAAAATGGAAAAAAGCTCCAGTGATTTTATAGGAGGACAAAATATCAGAAAAACCAATACATAATATTACATTATTATGTATTAATTTATGTTTTAAGCAGGAATAGTGTTTCCAGTAAATATAATATTCTCAACACTAACTCCCATGGCTTTTAATGGAAAAAATATTTCCCATTTTTCAAACCTTGCAGGAATAAGAGGAAATGACTACTTAACAATTATTTTCTTGTTTCCTCCTCTTTAAACATGTATTTTTGTTTTTAAAATATGACTTTATCATGGTTGTCCTATTCTATTTAGATTCTCAGACATAAGCAGCCTCTGTGTTTCTCATTCTGTCATCTCTTTGACATTGTGCCTCTGCACTGCTGCAACCAAACCTCAAGCTGTGGGGCACCTTTTCATCAGCATTTTTCAGGGACACTGAAGAAGATCCTCCCAACTAATGACACCACTAAACTAAAAGAGACAGCCCTATGCAAGGAACTGATTAGTTATTGGTAACTCTGCAATGGCTCTTTCTGCTCTTTTCTGACAAATGATAACCTGAATGTGCACAGGGAAAGTGGAAGAGTGGCAGGGTAGGGAAAGTCACTTGACTACAACAGACCATCAGGAAGTGTCCACAGCTCCTGATCCTGGCCCATCTTGGGAGCTGACAGTAATTTCTCCAACTAACCCAAGCCTTTGCCTCTCTGAGAGGACTGCAAAATGAATGTTGGTGGCTTCCAGTAAGACCCCATGTAAAAGCCTTGCCTGATGAGTTAATGAGTTGGATTCACACAAATGACTCCTGGGGAAGAAAAAATTATGCTTCTCAGCCGTTCCAATCAACTTAACCAAAACCTTAATGAAGAATTAGCTCCTGAAAGTTCCAGGAGTTAGGTTATCAAAGCTTTGTCAATGTGACAAATTGCCTGACAAAACCTCTCTTTTTCTAAGAACTGTTTGTATGGATCAGTGGGTGAATGAATACATGGAAAGGGGCGGGGGTGGACACTGAAACATCAGGAACAGACTCTCTCCCTGATGATAATTTCAAAACTACTTCTGGCCTCTAAAGGCATTCCTGTTCTGCTTGGATTTGATGATTGCACAGATTCTGCTAGCAAGTACAGGAAAAAACGTGAGCAGCAGAGAGAATTTGGCACAGACTCTCACAGACCAATACAAAAACAAATGCAGTTTCCTACGGTCAACATGGTCCAGAGAGGTAAAGAAAAACAAGGCAAGCACACCCCTGCAGAGCTCTCCCAGGCAGGATCTACCTCATCCTCCATAACTGATTTTAGTCATGAGCATTCATTCTCACAAATCTTATGTGACAGTAATAAGCTTAAAACTGAAAAACAATAGTTAAGATAAATGGATATAGAAATGCTAGAGCTTCAAAGGCCAAGTGAGGGATGTTGTATCAAACATTCTCAAAAGACAGAGCACTTGCTGACCACCTTTCTTCTTCATCTTATCTATTTTTTCTTTGTTTTCCTCCTATTTTCTTGTACATACATCCCATTTTCTGATACTTATTAATTGAAATCTGCTTTTATGTACAAGAATTCAATAGAAACACAACTGGATAACTATATATCCATCATGGCCTTGTATAATTCACACATTAATATATTTCCCGCAACAGAATTTATTTACATTTCTTTCAGTCTTCATCTAAGAAACAGAAGAAATCAGCTTTGCAAGCTGACATTAACCTAATTAGAATGTTGTTAAGGAATCTCTCACTTAATATCTATTGTGATCCTGGCTTTGTGAACAAGACAAACTTTTTCTGCCCTTTTTGTTACAGTCATAACCCAACCACACAATTTACATCCTCCTTCCTTTCTGCATTTAGCTGCTGCTTGTACCATGGTCCAATACCCCAGAGAGAGTCTGTGGGTTTCCTTTTCCCCTGCCACAACACAGGCAGTGTGTGCTGTCCTAATGATATTCTCTGTAATGGCCTGAAGTGGCTGTGGTGCACCCCATGATTCCCTCCTCCTTTTCTGCTGTTTGCCTGTATTTGTTTGTTTTAACTCAACCCCTGCAGAGATTTTGTGGGCTTTCTGCATTCCAGCTGACTGATGCCTGAACTTCTGGTTTTGAGGCTGGATTTTTCATTTTGCTGGAGGCTCTCAGTTTATGGCTGTTATACCTACACCTAATCTACTTAGTTCTTGCACTAATTGCCACATGTATTTTTCAGCTTTCTGAGAGACAGTTGTGTGACTAGAGGTCTTTCAAGGACACATCAAATTCCTCTGAAAACATTTCTAAAGTTTAGGTTGTTCACTGAAATATGACCAGAACACAAGACATGACATATTGGACAATTTCTAAATATCACAATTATCATTAAAAAGCAGGTAGGCTAAACTCCTTAGTATGTATTTTAGTATCAGTCATATCACATTGATTACTTATCATCTCATCCCTTCCAGAAGTAAGGTAATGCCCTCTGTGCTGCTAAAACATAAAGAGGCTTCAGCCTGCAAATAATGGGATCATTTGGGATCAGTGTGGAGCACAGTAATAATAAATACTGCTTTGAAATCTGTAATCTCTACACAGAGATTACAGATAATACTGCACATTTTGCATGTGAAAGATTTTCTCTATTTTATTTCCCATGAAAATTGGCAGTGTGGTAGATGGTGGATGCACCCAAGCACATGGTCTGATTCTTTGAAAAGATGTTGAACTACCAAATGAAAGCTATGCTAAGAAGCATATATTTGGATCTTAGTGCAAGGACTCATTTTGAGATTACACCATAACCTGAGAGAGTTTTCAGTATCCAGAGATGCCAATCAAATGAAAACTACAAAGGCTCACTGGTAGCTTCCATCTTTGTAGAGTCCTGTGGGATGCCTGGGAGTTGTAAAATGTCTTCTAATAAGACGGGCATTGACTAGATTGTGTAGAACTTTTTATTTATCCAGTTTAATTTTTCTTGACATTTTTACTGTGTGGATTAAGTTTTCTCTTCTTTGACTTTCTTGCTCTTATCTGGGAAGATAGTGATAAGGGAATGAGGAGGAAGGCAATGTCCTCTACACAGTTTATACCTATATAGGGTTCATGGTATGAACTGAAGAAGGAGGAACTAAGAAACAATAACTTTAGATTAAAGTTCTTTGAAAGGAAAGAGCAAAGCAATTATTGGTGTTGTGGTAGCAGCTGCCATGACCAAGTATGACTAGTTGGGCATGGCTCTACAGAGTCTGTACGTAGTAGAAGAATGAAAGTATTTCCTTAAGAAATGTGCAGTCTTTGTGGTGAGCAAATGTGTAGAAATTCATTTGGAGACAGTGAATCAAGCAAGTTTTAATAGTTTCAGTTGTATTTCATCCTATAAATGTATTTAATAAGTGGTCTGAAAAAGGATGGTACCTGTCTGTATCTGCCATTTATGAAATGCACTATTGAGTGTTAGAGGATTCTTGAAGTTCAGAGGTACATTCTTGATGTTCACAGTTCTTGAATTTCTGATAAGTCCATGTAAAGATGTGGGAGGATGAAGATGTTTCTGAGATAATTACTTTCTTTTGTTCAATGACTGTCACTTTTATGGAGGATACTGGGGAAGGAGAAAGTTTCTTCTACTCTCAGGGTATTTTGGTGAAACTTCAGCAGAAGAGGAAGTCCTTTTCATTACAAGAACTACCACTTGTGAAGACTTAGCTGCTCCATAAAATGCCCTTTCACAGGAATCTTTCTTGCTTTATTGGTACAATAAGTGTCTGTCCCACCTTTGCTAGCAGAATAACCTAAGACTAATTGGGAATTGAATTCTTTAAAATGCCTCTCAGATAGAAAAGTAGAGAACAGTCCATTGCTGGCAGATATTATAGCTCTGCAAAAGGCACAGTGTTTGAATTTCAGGTAATCCTTTGCATTAGTAACATTAGAACACTCAAGAATAACAACAGTAAAAGAAGGCAGAACCCAGACTAGAAAGTCATAATTATGCATGAAAAGAGACAAATATTTATGAAAAGTGTGGTAGAGACTATCTAAATCGAGAAAGTTAGCTATGTTTAAAGAGAAAAGTAAGAAACAGAATTGAAATCCACGAAAAATTTGATGGCAATGGCCTTTATGGGAAGGAAATAGATAGTAGCAGTATTGTGTGTAAAAGTCTCCATCTCCAGCAGGTAAAGTAGATTACNCTGGTTTTGCTTTCAAACCAGTACACCCCTCTAGCCAGTGAAGCCTGGGAAGGAGAGAAGGTACATTTTACATGCAGTTGGCATAAAACATTGAGAATGTTTTTTAAGTCTTTAAAGAATCAATTATCTTGTTTTACCAATCCAACATTGCTTCAGTTGTCCTCAGGCTTCTGAAACATTTATATCCATAAAGAGAAACACAATATTGAATGTAATCTTATGTACTGGAAAGGGTTTCAATTGCAAAGACAAGTGAAGATGACTGACTTCAGAGAATCAGAAAAAGTTTGAGACTGGAGAAACTCTTATAATGACTTTCAATGCCATGTTTCTGAAATAAGATTTATCAATACTTACATATGCCAGACTGCTACCTCATGAGATTTTTAACTTATGTCTTCAAGCAATTTGTTTTTAAAAGTGAAATTTAAAAATAATAATTTAAACATTCTTAATAGCATTTTCTATTTAATAAAAATTAATGTATAGGTTCTTGCAGATTCACATTTCCCCAGGATTATTCCTTAAAGGAAAAAAATTCTAACATAAATGCAACACAAGTTATTTCCTTTAGCTACACATTAGAGATTCTCTCTCATGCCACCTGTTTCTGTTATCATCTTATGTTTGTAAGGAGGCAGCACAGATCTTTAAAAGTCTTGAACTTTGTTAATCATTGACTGATTATTTTTATTTTTTCCTTCTCCAATCTTTGCTTAGAGCAAAATAAATATTCTTTAGATCAATGTTTTAAGTGGACAGAACTGAATAGCATGGGGAAGGATGAAACCTACTGAAAAAAAAGTCTTTTTATTGTCTTTCCCCAGTTTAAGTTTAAACATATAGAAAACACTCAATTGGTAAAACCCAGCTTCTCCTTGTCTTTTAAAACACATTTATGGCTTACTAACATAAGATCAACGATGCAGGATGTAGGTTTTCATCTCTGCATAAGAAAATGTTTGGGTTTTTAATTTATTGTTATTCCATACAGCCTGTAAAATCTACAGCTGCAGTAATCTGGTCCCATTCATGACTATAATATATATAGACTATATGTGGATGCCATAATCAAACATTTTCGTTTTAGAAAAGCTACTTTTAAATGTAGACTTCTGGCTTTAAAATAATTTATCCTTCTATAAACTTCATAAAAAATATTTTAGGTATAGAATTTACTGGGGAATAAAACTGATGATACATATCATATTGGCTTTTTGGTTTTTACACTCTCTAGTCCAACAGTTTTTTCTTGTTTAGACTGTAAAAATTTATAAAAAAATAGCTTTACTTTTGCTCATATTTTAATACGTTTGTCTTCTAACCTAGTTGCATTTATTTCTATGCTGCAAAATATGAGCTGCAGAAACAGCTGGTAACAATTTCTAGATTATTGTCTGTGTTTGGTTTCCTAATTAATTTTCAAATAACCCCAGAGTTTTACTCCAAATATGATATCATGTTGTATTTTCATAAGCAAGGCAAATTTATCTACAGGTGTTTGTCTATATGATAGATAATGCTTTTGGAGGTAGGTAAATTACTGATCATAAATGAATAAACTAATCATTATAAACTGGGAAGAAGCTGTTACATATTGTTAGATTATTTCATAAGGATTCTGTATTGTTCTTGAAATTGTAAATGTGATACCACGGTTCAAGGAATTGTGAAATATCTGTGCCACAGCCGGTGATAACACATCCTGTGAGGCTCTTGGAAAGAAAAGAAAACCCCACAGACTTAAACTTCAGCAATGATTTACCTTCCATTTACCTTGCACTGAATGCATGTCTCAGGAAATGCAGCTGGGGTCCAGTGCTGAGACTCAGCTCAAGTCAGTCACACCTGAGACACAAATTAAGTGGTTTTGAAGTAACCAACAATTATACATGTACCAGCTTCCCCCTTCAGACATCTCAAACTACTGAAGTCCTTATTTACATCTGTGGGTTGTTTGTAAATTGCTAGTGGCAGTTCAACACTTTGTACCTCCTCATCCCTCAGGTTAATTTGGAACTAATCATGCTGAATTTAGGACACAAACCCGCATGGATTACATTTCATGCCTTGGGATATTATGACAGCTCAGAGGAGCTGGCCCACACCCACACTTGTTAACAGATTGCCACAAAGCAAAAGCGGAGATAGGGGCAGGGGTAGTGCAGAGTGGTGGGCGATGGCTCAGGCAGGGACAGCAGCTTGCCACAATAAAGATAACATTTCCAAATGACAAGCAAGGTTCAATGAAGGGGATGCTCAAACTCTGAAAGATACTGACTGGCTACAGCCTTCTCTTTTGGTCTAGTTCAGGCTGGAACTCTATTTTCTAATTACATGAAGATGGAGTTCAGAAAAAGGATGTGTCTAAATATTAACTGAATGCTGTGAGGTTGGGGCTTTGCTACTTTTGCATGAGGACACAGCAGCTCAATTTTCCTACAGAAAAAAAATCTAGTTTCCAGTGTAAGAGAAAAATGGAAGAATTTCTAAACAAAAGTGATTTACTCTTAAAATTATAAATTTGGAACCAATTTCACTGATAACTGCCTGTAACATTAAGTCAGAAAAAAGGAAAAATAAGATATCCCTCAATACCAGCATTAACCATACAATACAATAATGTATTTTACAGATAAGGTTGAGTCATTGGCCTTATTGTGCAGGTTGTATTAAAATCAGTGCATTTTTTTCATAACAAAGCAATGTTTCAAATGCAGAAACAATTTTTTTATGCTACTAAGAGGAACAACTAAAAATGCCTGAAAGTCTTCTGACATGACAGCATTAAAAGACTGAATGTCAGAAGAAAATATCGTCTTCCTAAATTAGAATTATCTTTCAAGTTTGGTGAGCTGTGGAAGTATGACCATCAAAAATTATTTGCTGTGTTGTTCTCAGTATCACTAATCTATCATGTGCACTTCTGCTGAAAAACAAGAATCATCATCCAATGTGCTTGCTACTCATATTGAGTACAAAAGAGATGGAGCAAGAACAACGGATAAACAAAATTAACATTTAATTAAAGAGTTTATATGAGTAATATCCTTTTTCCTTTTATCACAGTTAAATTTCTGCTTTGCTCTCAGGCTTCTTTAACTGGATACCAGATAGTCAATTAAGTAGCAGTGTGATTCAATATATCTTTAAATAATATCAAAATAATGATGTCCTTGCCATGGTAAATCATTCACATCTCAGTTAATGGAGGTACATTTCAACAAATTTAGCAGTCAAATGCAAACACATTAGAAGACCTGGACTATAAAAATCTATGATATATCACACCGTTTCCATTTCCTTTTATAAAATTTTCTTGTTAAATGGCTAAATGGAAAATGTTTCTAAAAGCTATATTTTAATATATTTTTGGAATTCGGCATTCATTCACTTGTTATGTAGAGGTATAATGAAAGAAGACATTCACACACTCCAAGTTCAGGTATGTCATCCCAGATGTCTGAAAAAATAGTCTAAAATCCTATACAGGGAGTGGAACAAGTTGTCAGTTTGCCAAAGTCCAGGCAAAGCCACCTCGATGGGAGATGCAGGTAGCTGTAAAGCAGTTCCACTCTAGTGTGATATGATTTATGTCATACAGGTGCCTCTTGATCTATATCGACATTTTTTGGAAACTTACTGTGACCAAGTGTGGACTTAGAGTGATGTTCCATAATCAGTTTGAGCCAAAACACCTTCTCCCACCTCTTCTCCCTGGCTCTAATTCCCACTCTCACCATGGACTGGCATGAGGGTTTGCTGCACTCATGACACCATCAGCATACAAAGTCATCCAGCTTAAATTGGTTCTCTTTCCTTTAAATTGCTTTTCAGCCCTTTAAGGAAGATGCTGAAGGTGGATGAAATAAGAGGAGAGTGACAGAGGCAGGTGTCAGAGCAGCACGGATTTACACCTCTTTAAAGCAATCATGAAACATCACACCATTAATGGCTGGCATAGCTGCCAGGTGAACTGTGTGTCCTCTCGAGAGGCTCTACTGACTAATTCAGGAGCCTGTTTGAGCCAGAGGTCTCAGCTGAAAAAAGTAAACACTCTTCATAATATATAAATAGCAGGAACACAAAGGTACTGGCAGCAACAGAAGTTAGGCATCCTAATGAGTTTTGTGCATCTTTCTCTGAAAGGGGATTTATTTGGGGGGGTTTTTTTGGTAATTTACTTTCAAGGTGATGGTGTCAGAATCATTTTAAACAGAAAACAACAAGACCAATGGGTTTGCATGTCCAGAAACTGCAGGAAACAGTAACAAAATTTTCCTCCTCCCCAGGCCTCTTTCTGCTGTAAAAGTAGGAGCCTGTATGGTCACTTCCCTCTTGAACTGCTGGCTCAGTCTGCCCTGGAAACCACACTCCATTCTCTACCTCCATTTTCCTCCTTACCTCAGGGCACACTGATATGAGGAAGTCCCCAAATAAAACAACTCTGTAAAAAGATGTGAGTATTCATAAAACTAAAATGCAGGCTGTGAATTTTAATGGGTATCAACACTCTCTGAAAAGTCTCTCAAATACACTGAGTTTTGCCTTTATGTGTCCCTCCAGTAACTACTACAATAACATTTTAGTCCTCATTTTAGTTGCTGATTTAAACCAGGTTGAACTATTATTGTTGGTAACACATTTGCATGTGTCCACTATAGTAAGTGAACTATTCTGAACATTCTAAAAAAACCCTAAAGATCATTCATTCCTGTGGGAGACCAGAGTATCCCTCTGGGTCTCCTGAATGGGCAGCAGCCAGGACGTGGGGGTTGGGGCCCCACGGCCTCCTTGAAAGATAGCTTTGGCTTTGACCTGACACCTTGGAGACGGCTCCCAAGGCTCTCTGAGGATTTGGCTGACACGAGGGTTTGATTGGTTTGTGTTTTATTATATCACTGGGTGTATAGATATTGATTTTAGATTTCTTTATATACTTATTATAGGCTCAAAATGGTGGCAGATTTTATGATAAGAACACGTGTTCCTGTCTTTCTCTTCCTCTTCCTTCTTTGCAAGGGGCTGTGGGTTTTTAGGATTGGTGAAGGTGAAATTTCTCCAGGTGACTTGGATTTTAGTTATTGGGTTTTAGAGGAAAACAATGTAGACGTAAAAATGGGTATAAAAATCAAGGGGTTGTCTTTGTGGGAGGAGATTTCACTTTTCCAGCGGTCTGTGAACACCACGCTGGTCTGTCTGGACTTAGAGATAAGATTTCTAGAAATAAACATCTTCAAATGGCAACCTCAAGGACTCTGATTCCTTCTTCCAAGCACGGGCGGTGAGAAAACAGCCTTTTAACACCATCAGACCGGGGTCACCCCAAGAAAGACCCTGGCACATTCCCTAACTGCAGTTCCAAAATATTTTGTCTTGGATTTTGCCCTTATAAATGTAACTTTGTTTGTTTGTTTTTTGCCAAGAAGAATAATCTCACTGATCTGAGTAGTGCATGATGGAAAGTATTTGCATTTATAAGCTTTCTTAAGTGCCTGACCTTTCCAAAGCACTGTGTGACTGTAAATGACACTTTGGGTACTATAGCTATGATAAAATATCAGCTGTGAGATTAATTGCCACTTGACAAAGGCAGGAAAAATCCCTGAAAACATTAGTTGCTGTATTTTAAAGTTATCTTGCTTTATATGATTATTGAATGTCTTTATTAAAAGTTGAAAAGATTGTCCAAACAGAAATCCTCTAATTTGGCCTTAACTAGGATGAATTCGCTGTTTAATAGAAACTTATGGGGGATTAAAACCACACAAAAGAAACCCACAAAAATTCTCTACTATAAGCCTGTCAGTATCTTTTTATCAATCTATAAACACATTATAAACTCAGCACCAAGAAGCTAGTCCTCCTCTGATTTGTAATGAGGAGAAATGAACCATGCATGCTCTTGGATATCTCATAAAAATCTGACCGTGAATGAATGATTAAAAATTACAAGCATTTATTACTTCAAATTAATTGCTTTGAAAGCTGTGAAATAAACAAAACTTATAACCCTAAAGCCTCACATCTCCAATCTATTAATTACATTAGTGTACAGAGAAGTAATTTTGCAATGCTTGTTATAATTTTTTTTTCTAAATAAGCCTAATGTGGTTAACTGAAGTATGTGCTTCATTTATTTCTGTAGTGAACATGAATACTCACTTGATATGTTTTATTTCATGGTAAGTATAACATTTGGCTAATATTTCTTTTCCAATATTTTCAGTTGTTGCAAACTAGCTGCTGGAATGACACCAACATCCTGGTAATATAGCAGATAACCACATGAAGGACGCTTCAAGCAGCTGAAATCTCTGATTCATTAAAGGTGATATTTGCTGCAGAGCTCCAGGTAAATGCTCAAGGCCTCACAAACACCTACATCCTGTAAATTTAAATTTTGGCTTTACTGAACTGAATCCCTTCTCTCTAACTTCCTACCTCCATGGTTCTCAAGAGTTACCTGTGAAGAGTGAAAGAAGTGTTAATCACCTGAGGTTTTATGCATTTGGTCTTTTATTTGTGTATACTTTCAGATTGGCATAAAAACCAAGTGCTCAATAAACCTCTTGTTTCAGGTGATATTTCACTTTCTTGTGTGGAAAAGAACAAAAGGACATAAGTAGTTCATTGTCAGAATTTTACCTCAGGCAAAAGAATAAAAAATTAAAAGAGGACAGATTGTGGAAAATACTGTGTTATCTTTTCTTTATAACTCTTTGGAGCATTCTCAGACAGATACAGGACACAAGTTACTGTTGGCATGTGAATGTTGAACGCACTGCTGGTATTTCTTTTTATGACTATGAAATTTAGCCCAATAATCACGTGTAAACTAATATTCTCAAGCCTATCCCAAAACAAAGGAATGCACTGACTTATATTTTATCATGCATTTATTACTAAAAAAATGCTATATAAAGATTTATAATACATGCCATATTTAAACTGTTGTTGGAATTATTTTTATTTTTTAATATCAATTATGTTAGGTAGCATCAAGTTTAATTTCTGTCAGTGTTTCTTTTATTTTCAAGTTCCTCAGATATTAAATCTTAAAATTACATAGGTGACAAATTGAGTATTTATGAGAAATATGTCTTGATTATATCTTGAGATGATATCTCCTGTGTATTTATCCATAATATCCTATGAAAACAGACAAGAATACCACTTCAGAATGCACAATCTGGAGTCTCAGAGTTACACATCTGTTAGCAAGTATAAAAAAAGATCCTGTTCAGCTGATTGCTTAAAAATATTCACACTACTATGTTCAAAACTAGAAGAGTTTATCAAAAGCATTTAAGCCCTCCAAACCCTTAGTGTTCCTTCAAACAACTTTGCATTTTCTAGTGATTTAACAAGCTCTCAAGTGCCTGACAATTTCTGCTATTAAGAATGCATGCAGATTTAGATGGATTTTTCATAATGAAACCTGTGTGCAGCACTAAATCTTAGTACAAATCCAGTCTGTCTAAGACCAAACCAGTGTTCAATGCAGCTTCATGTAAAACTACTCCTTTGTATGAGCACATGCTGACTTTACCAATAAGGCTGGAAAGCATTTATTCTAGAACTGGAAAACAGACTAATTTCTGTAAAAACTGTAAATTCCTGAGTAAAACTGCACTACTGTTTGTCATTTCACCAACGTGTTATTCCTGAGATCAGCTTTCTATATGATTATCTTTCCTGCTCACAAGAGAGCTGTATCCCTATAGCAAGAGATTCTGGAGGAGTTAGTTAATCCAAATACAGTTATTAATGATGGCACACTTTATTAAATTTTGAGTTTGACATTTGCTGTTTAACATTTTAATATTTTTGCATAGCAAGCACCATTGTATGATGGTTTGGGGTTTTTTTAATGCAAAGAAACTCTTGTCTGTTTTTCAGCATCATATATGATGAAGTCCCTACACAAAATTCATGAATAAAAAGTATAGCTTGAAGCAAAAAAATCTGGCAAAAAATGATCACCAAACAATATGAGTCCTGATGTTTCCAATGTATAAAATTAAAATCTTTTTAGGACTATAATTTCACATGAAATAATGTAGTTTATGTACCTAAATTGCATTTCTTGCTATGTGTACTTACTATGATCTTGGTTACAATAATTCATATCCTGCTGTCTGCCACAGAGTATTCCTACAAAGGTTTTACTGTATCTGAGTATATTTTACTCCACTAGTAAGGAATATATGATTTTTGATAGTTTAAGTTTTAAATAGAAACTCAGTCTTCTGGATTATCCAACTGATATGGAAAGTCTCCTCAGGTTTCATGGTCTTCTATTATCAAAATAAACTGGTTGTATTACACAGGCAATCTGAAATAGAATGCTGTCATATATCCAACCTTTACATAGAGAATCAAATAGCTGCAGAGATACTGAACTGACACTTGATTTCATTAAATCCTGTTTAGATGTTTAACACAAGTATAGAGTAGTTGATAGTACTCTAGAGCAGACACTTCTCAATGGATTATACCCCAGCACAAACAAAAAAGTTTTACTCTTCCACTGTTAAATCAGATAAATGTGTCTTAGAAAAAGCATTGATAAAGTGGGATAAAATTTGAACAAATCCACTGTCAAATTTTGTCCATATATATCTATATTGATTCTCAGACACACACAAGTGGATAAAGAGCGAAAAAGGCGGCTTTAAAATTTTTATTATCTTAACAATGACCTTTTAGGATTTGATTAAATTAGGAAACAGAATGGAAGGAAAATCTGTTGACATGTTGTCACTGAGCTGTAACTGCAAACTTTTCCTTGTTGCAGTTGAACGTTTCTGACTCACTTATTGTCTCTTCAATAAACTATACCAGGCCCTTCAAGGACAGCCTCAGCTACAGAACAGTTGCATTAATGCAATCTGAAGGTTAAAAGTTTAAAGAAGGGAATGTAGGGTGCCTTGCAAATAGTTTTTTTGGGTTTTTTTTTATTTTGGACAGTCAGATTTTAGAGATTAAAGCCTCCTTTATCACCCTATTCACTAGAATTTTTATTTTTCCTAAGTCAAGACCCTTGTTGGGAGCACACTTTATGCTATACTTCTGCCTTTGGAATTTGAAAGCTGAGCTGAAAATGTCAACTAAAAAATTAAAAGTTATTTTCCCTCTTTAAATAGATAAATAGAAAAAAATGCATAGTATTGGGGAAGTAAATTTTGAATTTACAGTTTTAATTATTCCCATGTGAAACTGTTGCCCATAGTATGTTAATCTAATCATACAATATATCAAAGAGCAAGTGTCCAATTGAAACACATGATCAAAAAAAAAAGTTCAATTTTGCTTAAAGACAGTTGACGTAATCAAACAAAATTCTTCATATAATGAAAAAAATATGTTCATTTTACAGAGTGAATAAAGCATTTACATGTAATCTGTAAAATTAAAACTTAAAATTCTCCATATTCTTCCAATTCAATTTCCATCCTGAAAAGAGTCACTGATTGCTAGTTATTTCATATCACTTTAGTTAATTTATTTATACATCTACTGATTAATCTAGTTAAGGATGGTTTTTATCATTAACAAGGTCAATTTCTGTGGACGATTTTTCTGACAACACAGTGCTATAAATGAACCAGCATTCTTCTGTCCCTGATGGGGAACTTCTTTCTATTACTACCTTAGAAACAATATACTAAAAGTAGTTCAATGAAATTTTTTCTTGAATCTGTGCAGGGAAGGGTGAGAAAGAAGAAATCCCCAATTCACTATGTAATAGTTGATTTAATTTTATCAAAATAATGCCCTAGATAAAAACAGGTCAGGTATTCACTGTGTATTTTGTCACAAGCAACGTTTTGGGTTGGATAAAATTCAGGAAAATTCACTTTATTCAGATGACAGGGAAAGTGTCTTGGTTCCCATACAAATTTATCTTTTAGGCCCATTCATATAGTGCTGGAAATACTTTATTCTATTTTTATTTTTTTACATCTTTTGTTTTTGTTTTGTTTCATTTCTCTAACATCAACCCTACTTAGCTAAAAATAATTCAATAATAGCTTTATTTTTATTGGTGAATTTTGATATGTTAAATTACAACCTTGTGCAGAACCAAGAGGCACATTGAAAAAGTGGGGAGGACAGAGGCTAACTAGCTTTTGAGGTGTTTAAATTAATTATTTCATGTTTTGTAATTTTTTAATCCAGATTCATTACTATCTGTTGTGGAATCACATTTGTCTTCTTTAGTAACATGGCATGAGCCAACTGGTCACTGAAATCAGACTTTTTGAGTCTGGCTAGTAGTATTCTCTGTTTCCTTGAGGGGGCAGATATTGGACAGTGTTGGTATGAAAAACACTGTAACCTGAAAGGTGAAACTGAAAAGACTCAGAACTTACCAAGTTAAAAAAATTCCAGAATATAATTTTAAAATAAATTTAAACATAATGGATATGATATATTTCTATCATAAACACATAACATCTGCATGACTCTATTATTAAAAATATAGTTACCCAAGGTTTTAGGATTTCTGGTATATAAGGAACAGTGTTAATTAATTCCTTCCTGAACAGGTCTGAGTTAGTGTTTTCAGGTTTGTGTTTCCATTATTATTACAAGGGAGTTTTATATTATCAGGGATTTGTACCCTTGGTTTGGTTAGCATGTTGAAAGTAAGAAGAATATTGTGGAATGCATCTCCTTGGTCATTATGTTCCTTATTCCTGTGCCTTGCCTCTCCTGCCTTGCCAGCTTTTCTCTCCCTGGCCCCTTCTGCTGCCAGACCACAGAGTGATTCCGAGCTGAAAACATCCTTCCTCTTCTTACAGCTCCAAGCTTTGCAGGACACAGTCTTTTGCAGAGTGTATTTAACATAATATTTTATCTGGAGATGTTGTTTCCAGAGAAGTAGTTTGCATTGGGGTCACATATTTACCTAAAAGCCCTTTCAACAGGAGAAAAGCTTAAATGCAATTAGCATTTTTTATCTTTGCAACAGGATTAAGTAATTGATTGCAAAATTGGAAGTGAAGTAACAAACAAAAAACATGAAGTCCAGAAACTAATCTTTCTTTCTTCATTTAGGTTTTTTGTACTTCACTCCTTAGCTCTCACACACTATTTTTTATGAAAAACCTTTGAGAAATTAACTTCTCCTTCAATTTTCATCCAGTGCTTCTATCTCGTGCATTTCTGGTTACTATTCAGTGTAATAAACAGAGATTTCTGATGATATCAAGATACGTGTGACTCTCTAAAGTTGCTGGTTGCTGTGCAGCCATGCTGTACACACTCCCAAATACCAGCTGAAGAGCATGACATCTTTTCCTCAAAACACTGTGGATAATTTGAGCATGGTGGGAGCCTGTGGGTTCCTAGGACTGAGCTGTGCAGATTCTCCAGCTCTGGTTTCTCACCTTTTGCCTTAGCAAGTCTGACTTAAGCTGTATCAGTCACCCCTTAGGGAAACTCCTTCCTGCAGTCACATCCTGGCCTGATACTGTTTTGTGGAAGCCAAGCAAGATGATAACACAATCGGTTTGTGGTCCCATGGCATGAGTAACAATTGCTGTGTGTAGAAGAAGCCACTCTGTCTCATTTGTTGATGAGTGCTGAAGCAGTGCTGGAGCCAAACCAATCAGATATGTCTTGGGAGTTAAATACACCTCGATTTAAATACTGCCTGGAGGTGTTCTGTTTAAGAGCTGAATTCCAGTGGCTCCTTCCACAGAAATACAGTGGTGTTACTGAGGTCTTCCTCAGAAGTGTGCCCAGCACAGCCCCACAGGGGCCTGCCAGCAGGGGGAGATTTGGAGGTGAACATCACTATTGACCTTTCAGTACACCATGAGCACCTGGAACTACACCCCCTGTAAGGTAGGTATGACCTCCCAAAACATTCCCTGACACATGTAACCTCTTTCTTTTCCAATTTCAGGTGGAGGACTGCAAGGTGAGAAGGACAGAAATGTGGGAGGAGGGCAGGGATTGCCCCAGCTCCCCAGCAACCTGCTAAGGAAATCCTGGCCTGCTCCATGCTCCTAGTTCCTTGCTTTGTCTTCTCTTTGGGAATGCTAATACCACCTATTCCACTTCTCCAGTGTCCACCAACACTTTTATTTTTGAAGTAAGAGACTAACACACCATCCCAAACACATTCTGGAGGACTAATATTTCCTGGCAGTGTCTAGACTGGTCACAAAATGTGGCCACCCCAAGTCTCAGCTGAGTAGGATTCTCCTGGCTTTGACAGCTATCTAAGTGAACCTTGGCATTATTCCAACATGAAAGTATTCTGCATTTTTGGCAAGGTATGAACTGACCCCCAGAAATGAACACTGGCTTTCCTCAGGGAAACAATGACCTTTTGAAGGTTATCCAGCAGGACCAAGGCATTAAATCCAAGAGCAGAAAAACATAGCTTTCGTGGTAGGGAACTATCAGTTTTTTTAACTTGTTCCAGTTCTCACAGGTTTTTCACAGGCTTTTAAACAACAAGTTAATATAGTCTTGTAGCTTCTTGATATAAGGCTAAGTACTATAACTTCACATTAATTTATGGTCAGACTTTCCCATCTGTGTCTGAAAGTGATGTTTTCAAGTTAACTCTCATATTCACCAACAGCTATTTAGTTTTCTGAAAAGTGTCTTTTCCAAACCCAGCTCTTTTCAAGTTATTTGATATGTTTCTTAGAACTATGAGAAATCAAAACTGAGATTAATTCTAAAACTCATAGACAAAAAAAGCCTCTAGCTAGCCATTAATAATTACACTCTTTTGAAATAGTCTCACCATGCAGTATATTTATCAGGACAACATCAAAGCCCAGAAAAGTTCTGCCTTTTTGTTTTGGTTTTTCTTTTTTTCATCAAAAATATCTCAGTAAGCAACATTAGTTAAAAAACAAATGTGCAGTCACTTTGTTCTCTGCTCCCCAGTCTTGTGTTCAAACAATGTAAAATCATTTAGGACTGGCATACAGGAAAGATTTTCTGAGTCAGTGTGTCAGAAACAATACCTTCAGAACAACAGAAAGTAGCTCTAGAAGGAAACATGCTACATGTCCCTTTTCTATATAATTGTTTCTAAAATATGTATGTGTATATATATATATATATATCAACAAGTCAGAAATTTACCTGGATAGTCTGAATCACTCAAAGTAGTATTGTGTTATTATCAAAGAAAATATGAGTAATTCTCTGGCCACTATTAGCCATAAGCTGGTAATCACCATAAAATGCTCTGCCAATGACTGTCAGAATTAATTTGCAAGCCTTCTGCTTTTTTGATGTTGTGTTGCAGAATGTACTGAGCTTTACTTGCAGGGTTTTTTTCCTATGAGATTTATATATATTTTTTCCTTCAAGATTGTTTCCACCAGATTGGTTTCCATTTTCTCCTGTAGCCAACATGCTAGAAAATCTATCAATAGGTTACTGTTCTGACACCAAAGCATAATTCCAGTGTAACCTACTGTTTGTTTCTTACAAGTTGCCCTCATTGCCAATCCACAAAGAGATAAACTGGTATATCCTGCAAAATGCAGTAACTCATGCACTCTGTTTTGGAGCCTTCATTACCTCTGCAGCAATAGGACACTAAAGTGACCAATCATATTCACCATCCACTAGACTAGAAAAAGTGAAACAAAATGCTTTCTTCATGCATCAGTTTCTCTTCATTCATCTATACATAAATATCCATGCATTCAGAATAATCACATGTTATTATGATAACACTACTGTTTGCTGGATGATTTGCCCAGCACAACCTTTGTAACTACAGAATATCTTTGCACTTCTGTAAGCAACCAACAAAGCACAGAAGTCTTCTGAGCAGAACTTAAATCACAAAATCCCTACGAATCACACAATAAGTATGTATAAACATACAGAAAAGGGAAATTTTAGAAAGAAAAGCTCACATACTCTAGTAACAATTGACTTTCACCAAGATGAAGCCTAGTATCAGTAACCAAAAGCTTAGCATCCAGTACTAATTATTAAGATTCTTTTGTGAACAACAGTCTGGTAGATGATATATCATCCATCTCTGCATGGACACAACATGTGTTTAATGTCATTTCAATTAAAGTATTAATGTCAACATGCCATCACATTGCCATCATACATTAACACATCAAATTCCTTCACACAAGTTGAACAGAGGTTATGTTTGCTACTTACCTAACTGGGTCTCCTGAATTGTTAGCTTACTCTCCAAGGGGTGTAAAAGCTTTGGTGGTTTATCTGTTAGTGGTGCTAGAAAAGAAAGAAATTCACATATGTAGTGTTCTGATTATTATTGGGTGGACTAAGACTTGGTTTTATACCTTTTATTTCAAAAAGGCTTTGTTTGTTTTTTTTTTTTTTTTTGTTTAAATCATGTTCATGCCTTCATTAGCTGTAAATGTTTTTGTTTAGACAGTAAATACTGCTCCAAAATTAAAGGCCCTTGTATTAAAAGAAGTAATCTCTTTACACTCCCACAAAAAAAACCCCAAAAAACCAAAACAACCAAGCAACAAAACAAAACCAACAAAAACCCCCAAACCAACCAACCAACCTCCCTCCTGCAAAAAAAAAAAAAAAAAAAAGCACCGACATTGCAATTTTCTTTTTTTGTTAGTATTATCCAGAATTTCATAGTTTGCTGTGGTATTTAATTACTTTTCTATAAGATATAGTAATTTAAAGATAAATAACATAAACTAAGTTACAGTAAAACAATTTTGAATATTCGATGAAAATTTTATTTGAAAAGATATTCCCGACATTGAAACTTTGTAAAGTGGAGTACTAGAAAAAGGCTGTTTTCAAAATCCAAGGAATGGTACAAAGAAATAATTCTTTGAGAGATTCCTTACATGATGGCTTCCCATTTCCCTTTTGATCAACCCTGAAACAATATTAGTAGACTGATGCAGTAATAGAATAGAAAGAGTTTTGTAGTGGTCAAAAACCTTCTGAAGGTTGTTGAAGGGTGTTCAAACCATGCATGTGTATAAACCATGCTATTCTACTAAATATAACATCTGTCTACTTAATTCATAGAAGTGACATTGATTATTACTACTTTTGTTGTTGTTAGCAAGTATACTCTTTACTATGTCTGACAGATGAGTGCATGCCATATAAAAAAAAAAAGAATGATTTTTTTTTCTTTAACACTGATAGTAAATATTCATGGGAAATTTCCAACTTTTCCAGTCACCTGCAACATTTTGATATTCGGCTTTTCAACATCAATTCATACTTCAGTTTTTAACACAGATTATGGGCTGTTGCAGATTTAAAATACATTTGACATTTTGATATAGCTCTAGAATATTTGTTCCCTTCAACTTGTCAAAATCAATGCTTCTTTTCTTACTGACACACACACATACCCATATGTGTATGGGCTTAATCTACTAAACACACTCATCTCCTGTCAGTGGAATAGCAGGAGAAGTTTATTTGTATTCTCTTCACTGTGTTTCCTCTGGTCTTTTAGTAAAATAACAATGTTCTTTAAAAGGTACAGCATTAATTTCAGCTTTGCAACAATTAAAGAATGGAACCATTATCACTCATGTTTCTGCTTTAGAGAGATTACCCTTTGTGTGATAAAAGCATAAACCCACTCAGTTGGTATCAAAGGTGTTAACCCATCAGACCTAGCAATGAACAAAAATTCAGTGGAGTGGTAAAAGACGTGTGCTTGGTCCTCAAACCTTCTCTCAGTTTATTCTTCTTACAGTTCCTGTTCTCTATGGGAAATCATTGTGCACTACAGGCTTTTGAGAAAGCTGCAGTTGTGAAAGATTTTTGGCATCATCTCTGGCTTGCTACTTTTCTTTACACCAGTGTTAATTCTTTTTATCCCTTTTTGTCTCTCTTTTTTTTTTTCCTTAAAGGCTAAAGTGGGTGGAAGGAAAAAAGATTCAAAATATATTTTCTTCTTAAACTGCAAAATTAGTCATTCCCATTTCTTAACCTCTCTGTAAAGGCTCATAATTCATCAGCACATTGCCATTTTTTAAACATTCATTATGAATTTAAATTTAATTTTGCCGTTCTGTCATTCTCAACTCAATTGCTATTCATCAGATAATGTCTTCTGAGTCACTGTTTTTCTAAATCTGTTTTGAAACTGTGAGCAAAGTTCCCTCATTGTAAGTAAAGATATAGTAACTTGTGGAGTTAATCTGAATGCAATGAATAAGTAGATTAGAAACCAGCATTTTTATCAGTTCAAGCAAAGATCAACATTACTTTTATGATCCTGTATCTCAGNCCTGCAGCATTTATGGGGTGTGTGTTGGAACTGGCCCAGCACAGATGGCAGCCTCTGACCTGAGCAGTTGAGTGTTCACGTGCAGTTGTGTAAGCAGGAACTGGAGGATAATGGACTTAGAGCTGGGCTTCTCATTCAGTGTTCTGAACTTGTCAAGTGCTTCCCATACTGCAGGAAATGTTAACTGCAGAGAGGACTTCAAATACATCCTCAGCTGGCATCCTCAGCAAGCACTAGCCACCCCTTCTCCAGGGTCTTTAATTTTTGATTTAAGGTTAATGTGGGTGTGTGTTGTAAAAATGCTGTTTGCTTGGCACAAAAGCACCTTGCAGAAATGTGCTGCTTTTTCCAGTTTGATCCCCTGTGTGGCAGCTCTTTCAAAGGAGGAAGCTTCTGCATTTTGTTTCAGAGTAAAACTCCTGTTAAGCTTTTCAAAACACTAGTTTGCATTTCTTTACACAAGTAAGAGTCATAACTGGACTGATATTGGCTGGTATTTGAAGATGGGACAATCATTTTGGTCAATCTGAAACCAAAATTTTTAGGGAACTTATTTTGCAAAAAAAAAAAAAAAAAAAAGCACCGACATTGCAATTTTCTTTTTTTGTTAGTATTATCCAGAATTTCATAGTTTGCTGTGGTATTTAATTACTTTTCTATAAGATATAGTAATTTAAAGATAAATAACATAAACTAAGTTACAGTAAAACAATTTTGAATATTCGATGAAAATTTTATTTGAAAAGATATTCCCGACATTGAAACTTTGTCAAGTGGAGCACTAGAAAAAGGCTGTTTTCAAAATCCAAGGAATGGATACAAAATGTCAAGATTCCTTATATGATGGCTTCCCATTTCCCTTTTGATCAACCCTGAAACAATATTAGTAGACTGATGCAGTAATAGAATAGAAAAGAGTTTTGTAGTGGTCAAAAACCTTCTGAAGGTTGTTGAAGGGTGTTCAAACCATGCATGTGTATAAACCATGCTATTCTACTAAATATAACATCTGTCTACTTAATTCATAGAAGTGACATTGATTATTACTACTTTTGTTGTTGTTAGCAAGTATACTCTTTACTATGTCTGACAGATGAGTGCATGCCATATAAAAAAAAAAGAATGATTTTTTTTTCTTTAACAATGATAGTAAATATTCATGGGAAATTTCCAACTTTTCCAGTCACCTGCAACATTTTGATATTCGGCTTTTCAACATCAATTCATACTTCAGTTTTTAACACAGATTATGGGCTGTTGCAGATTTAAAATACATTTGACATTTTGATATAGCTCTAGAATATTTGTTCCCTTCAACTTGTCAAAATCAATGCTTCTTTTCTTACTGACACACACACATACCCATATGTGTATGGGCTTAATCTACTAAACACACTCATCTCCTGTCAGTGGAATAGCAGGAGAAGTTTATTTGTATTCTCTTCACTGTGTTTCCTCTGGTCTTTTAGTAAAATAACAATGTTCTTTAAAAGGTACAGCATTAATTTCAGCTTTGCAACAATTAAAGAATGGAACCATTATCACTCATGTTTCTGCTTTAGAGAGATTATCCTTTGTGTGATAAAAGCATAAACCCACTCAGTTGGTATCAAAGGTGTTAACCCATCAGACCTAGCAATGAACAAAAATTCAGTGGAGTGGTAAAAGACGTGTGCTTGGTCCTCAAACCTTCTCTCAGTTTATTCTTCTTACAGTTCCTGTTCTCTATGGGAAATCATTCTGCACTACAGGCTTTTGAGAAAGCTGCAGTTGTGAAAGATTTTTGGCATCATCTCTGGCTTGCTACTTTTCTTTACACCAGTGTTAATTCTTTTTATCCCTTTTTGTCTCTCTTTTTTTTTTTCCTTAAAGGCTAAAGTGGGTGGAAGGAAAAAAGATTCAAAATATATTTTCTTCTTAAACTGCAAAATTAGTCATTCCCATTTCTTAACCTCTCTGTAAAGGCTCATAATTCATCAGCACATTGCCATTTTTTAAACATTCATTATGAATTTAAATTTAATTTTGCCGTTCTGTCATTCTCAACTCAATTGCTATTCATCAGATAATGTCTTCTGAGTCACTGTTTTTCTAAATCTGTTTTGAAACTGTGAGCAAAGTTCCCTCATTGTAAGTAAAGATATAGTAACTTGTGGNGCGTATCTAACCTCTCTAACTACTTCCTGAGACTACTTCCCCTCAAAAAAACTCATTTCTCTCAAACCACGACAATTAGACACATAACTGGTGTATCAGAATCACAGGAGCATGTAGGCTGGAAGGATCCTTAGGAAGCTGAGTGATCCAACCTCCTGCTGGAAGCAGGTCCAATAGAGCAGGTTGTCAGGACCTCATCCAGTCACATTTTGAACATCTCTGTGGATGTTCCAGCTGCCAGCCACCCGGTGGCCATGCAGTGGACTTGGTTCAGTGCATGTTTCTTTTTGAACAGCAAAGAGCTGAAAATTTGTCAGTGTCCCAGGTGTGGCCTCACAGACAATAGAGGAGGGAAGGATCACCCTCCTGGACATGCTGGCTAAATTCTCGCCAAGAGCTGTGCACTTCGACTTCACCTACACATGCTCAACTTATTGTCCACCTCAGAACCATTCATGAAGAGCTTTTTCCTACTCTATCAGTCCCAGGTTCTGCTCTGCTGCATGGGATTATTCCAGTTCTAGACCAAGACATTGCCTTTGCCTTTGTTAGACTCCATGTTTTTCTCCAACTTTTCAAGGCTTCCTGAAGGAGCATCTCTCTTCTCTGTCACCATTTCTCCCATTTTGCTGAGAGTGCACTATTGTATGTCCTACAAGCAATCACATTTCCCAGGGCCAGCTCCTTCACCTGTCCAGAAAAGTAAAAGTATCCTTGGGTATTCTGCATTCCAGAGCTTGAGACTGCAGGGAAATACTGTGAATATGAGTTGTATAGGCAAGAATTTTAATACCTATATATGTTTAAAATATCCAATTTTCCAAGGTGATCTGAAACTTTTCCTCAGTCAATCAGGGCCTTTAGTGTTTGTTATTTGATCCATTTCTTAGCCTGAAAATGTATGTAAATACATTTTGGAATATTAATCCTAGTGGGCTGGAGCAGAAATGGGAATTTCTCTAGCTGCCTCTACCTCTCTCAAGTGTACACTCTCCACAGATAGCAGCATTAATGGACAACATAGATTTACTGCAATTCTCATTTAGTTTAGAAACTGGAGCAGACTTATGTGTCTCCTACAAGCTTTTTCTTGTCCTTAAAATCATGGGGAATGACTTAACTGAGCCATGTGAGAGGCTATTAAAAATCAATGTTATTTTCAAATTAATATATTGAGCTACAGTTATCTACTAATTTGAACAGCAGAAGCATAATTTAATCCTTTCTTCCTAAACTCTTACTAAATAGGAAGAACCTAACAAAATCTATAAAACTCAAAAATAAGTCTGGTCTCTTAAATAAGTTAAATACCTTTTATTCTTGTTTTTATAAATAGATGCAGGAAGGCAATAATTTTCATGTCCTACAAAAATATCCACAATTTGAAGGAACTTCCTGTTCTGTACTGTATGTAAAGAACAGAAATTCTTTTGAATATGTTTAAAAATATAAAGAGAAGATCCTCTTCCCACCAGGTAGTACTTGTCAACATGGCTGTCACACAGGAGGAACTGAGTGCTTGGATTCCTATTCTTGCATGAGGGAACTCTCAAGTCTCTTGGCAAGAATCTTAGTTCCTGGATATTATTATCTACTGATGCATGGATTCACTTCTCTCTTCCCTCCTCTTGGTTTTTATTTTCTCTTTCCTTCTCACTTTTTATTTTCTTTTCTTTTTGACCACCTTCGCACC
>VWYE01025300.1:330444-425038 GCA_013398995.1 Alaudala cheleensis | reverse complement strand
CCCCCCCCCCCCCCCCCCCTTAAGAGTCAAGAACATTATTCCAGACACAGTTAATCAAAATTGGTATATTCCTCTTTAAAAACAATAGGGAGTGATAGGTCAGTGCCTTTTAAAGGAAAGCTGTTAGGTCATAAATCAAGTTTACAGCTCATCTTGTGTTTGACTTCTGAACCATCACTGATGAATGGTTTGAAAACAAATATGTGTCAAACTTGAAGTAAACTAAAGTTAAAAAAAATAAAAAGCTGAAGTAACCAATTCTGAAGATTTATTAAAAATTAATACACAGCTTCAGAGATACCAGTCAGCTGCAGACATATTGATCCTGCTCAGAGAAAAAGTGACTAAATTCACATTCCATGTCTATCAGATTGGATGTACATTTAAAATGTATTGAAGAATTTGTCTTGCGGTAATGAAAGTGAGAGCCACCACAATCAGTCACCCTGCTGGAAACTGGCCAGAAGATAATATTTTTACATCAGCCACTGACTTCCATGCTCCTCTTCCTACGCTGCTGCTGCAGCTTTAGATGAATGTGGTCACATGATCCATCCATACTCTTGCTCTGTGCAGAACGCTGTGATTTGGAGAGACCAGCCAACTGTTACATTTTAACACATGTAATGAAGAAGTCTTAATTCGACCTGTATATCAAAATAGCACTAATCTATTAAAGGACATCAAAATGGAGCTGCCTTAAAGCCTGAGTTTTATAATAGAAAAATTATCATTCCGAAGATCTGGTTTTATGTCTGTTCTATGAAGCACTCTCGGATTCTCCCTGTAAAATAACTACAAAACGTATTAATTTCTTAGAGGAAGGCAGGGTTTTGTGGTTTTTGAGGAAGCCAGTTTATTGTCTGGACATTTCATTCCTGGCAAAAATTCACAGGAATAGTTGCCTTACTTGTCCAGTCTGAGTTACATATATATTTTAGAACATGTCCGGTTCAAATGTTTTAATGAAGTAAAAATTACATTTTGAAGATGAAAATCCTTCTGATCTTTCTGAGATTTGAGATAATGCAATGAGATTAAACCTCTTATATTTATGAACTTGGACCATTTTTAGAAAAAATGACTGACTTGTCCCTGGAAGATATTGTAACTAGAGCACAGGATTAAACAGGGGTAAGAATTCATTGCTATGCAAAGGGAAAATATTCTTATACTTTGAAATCAAAGGACATCAGAGACATGGAGTTCTTTTCATGAAGTCTGCACTGTTTCTTTGAATTCAACCCACAGTTCAAAAAGACTCCATCTCTTAGTTTGTCTTTAGAAACTTAAGAGAATTCCTCATTCCCATGCATTTTATTGCTAATTTTCTGAGCTTTAATTTCTCCTGTATTGTGCCAGTTTTGTCATAGGCAGATAACTGTGAAAATATGGTACTTCTGTCAGGGGGAGGACATCTAAGGAGAACACAGAGGAGATCTGACAATAAGCTGAACAGGTTGCCCACAGAATCCNAAAGGACATCAGAGACATGGAGTTCTTTTCATGAAGTCTGCACTGTTTCTTTGAATTCAACCCACAGTTCAAAAAGACTCCATCTCTTAGTTTGTCTTTAGAAACTTAAGAGAATTCCTCATTCCCATGCATTTTCTTGCTAATTTTCTGAGCTCGTGTTTAATTTCTCCTGTATTTGTTGTGCCAATTTTGTCATAGGCAGATAACTGTGAAGATATGGTACTTCTGTCAGGGGGAGGATATCTGAGGAGAACACAGAGGAGATCTGACAATAAGCTGAACAGGTTGCCCACAGAATCCATGGATGCCCCACCCCTGGAAGTGTTCAAGGCCAGGCTGGATGGGACCCTGAGCAACCTGCTCTAGTGGAAAGTATCCATGGCAGAAGGATTGGAACAGTGTCTGAAGTTTCTTCCAACCAAAACCCTTTTATAGCTCTGTGGCAGTGTCTGGCACTGCTGCCTGCTCCACACACCCTCGGAGTTTTCCTGGGCCTGGCTGTGGAGTGCATGGGGTGCACTCACCCTTCCCAATACCTCATCTGAACATCTACCCAAGCATTGTCAAGCATGATTATCTTATGCCAACATCAGTGGAGAAGGTCTGAACCTGGGGTAAAACAATGGATATGAGCTTATGCTGGATTAGTTTGTGTCTCGTAAACAGGATGGATCCTTGATAGTTGCAGACTTAGGATTTATTATTTATCTATATCATACAGGCAATAAGCAAGAGATACAGAAAAACAACAACATCCATGCAAGCTAAATCAAGAGACTAGATCAAAACCTCTGCAGAACATTTTATAAGAATTTTCTCAACTAATAGCTTACAATTAACAAACTTAGTGTCACATTACTTTAGCAAATCAGAAAACAGCCCACGTGGGTTCCAGGTTAACAAAAGCCTTCTATAAANAGCTCTGTGGCAGTGTCTGGCACTGCTGCCTGCTCCACACACCCTCGGAGTTTTCCTGGGCCTGGCTGTGGAGTGCATGGGGTGCACTCACCCTTCCCAATACCTCATCTGAACATCTACCCAAGCATTGTCAAGCATGATTATCTTATGCCAACATCAGTGGAGAAGGTCTGAACCTGGGGTAAAACAATGGATATGGGCTTATATTTCTATGTAAAGTGTCTGCTTCATGAAAGGGCTCTGAAAATAAAGCACTGTCGTTGGAAAGTCCTCAGTTATGAAAAGTTGACATTGATGGCCATAGTCAGGAATCATAAGTAATTATAATAATAGAAGGAAAAACTGCAGCATTCCAGTTGATAACTGCAGTGCCTTGAACTTTGATGTGTACTTTTATGTTTGGTTTCTTTGTTTTAATAGAAATGTCTGTAAAAGAAAATGCAGTAGTAGTCTACAGTAGATTGCAATAAAATTAATTATGTTCAGCTGCAAAGATTAACCTACACAGTCACCATCGAGATGAATTTTGATTTTAGACTCCTCAGAGTAAATGAGAGTTGAGCAAAAAAATATAATGCAGTGCAAGGAAGCTGTTTTTTTCCTTATTTCTCCTTACATAGGTTTAGTCCTATGTATTCAGATCTCTCAATAGACACTTCAATGCTTTTTAAAAACTAAATATATGGCAAGGTCTTTCATAAGAAGGGAATTCTTCATACCTGCTTGAGACTTGTAACAACCTTAAATCTCTGCTCCCAGTTACAGTCAGATTAGTTTTCATTCACATGGGCATCATTTAAAGTCACAAATGCCATGAATTGCACAGCAGCCCTGTGAGAATATTCTGCCTCACTGTGTGAATGCTGAATCAAGCAGTTCAAACGGAGGGCAGATACATATAAGGATACTGAAGATATGTGTGTAAAGCCATAGGCATATGACAGTAAATGAGCTGTCTAATGTGACTTTGTCTCCATGATGACTGACTGAAGATCAGCTTTTATCTTCTGAAAGGTTCCCATAAATCTTGCATTGCCAGACAAAAACATCTCTCCTTTCAGTTTATGTCTTTCTCCTTAACACATATAAAACCCCCCAAAAACAACAATTCCCCACCCCTACTGCTTTGGCCATATAAATGAAAATGGTTTTTATTTCTCACACCTAATAATTTCTTCTGATGTTTTTCCCAAACTGACTATAATATTTATTTTTTTCAATAAGAATTAAAAAAAAAAAACCTTTATAATGTTTTGAATAGAATATCAGCCCTTCCTAAAAGGAAGTGCAGAAACAGCTAAACCTGCATTTGATAAAGAGGTTGCAAAAGTTCTCATTATGCACATTGAGAAGAGACATTGCTAAAATGAAATCTAAAAGATAGAAAGAATATTTTCGAGAAGCTTTTAAAACATTTTAAACCTGTGAGTCCCCTGAGAGTAACAACACACTGAATACTGGAGAAAAGCAAATGCAGCCAGATGTTGGGGTTTTCATTATCTGCTCATCTCTAATTGAATCTGATGTGACACTTGTGCTATCCCTATGACTTCAGAGGAGATGTTAGTTCTCCTGAACAAACAGTGACATTTCCCAGAGATCATCTCCATGGAAAAAGTACAAATAATCAAAATGCTGCCATGGCACATGTTGATGCAGTCTTGAAATACAAAAGAATGAAAAAGTATTGGTAGTTAAATTATTGAGTCAAATATCAGACTAACATCTTGACAGGCTCTTGGTCTCTTTCTGTGTGTCAAATTTAGGATTTGTATATGGATCTTATAAAGAAAAAGGGAAGGGATAAAGCAAAGCTTCGATTCAAAAAAGATTTTTTTTAATTATAACGACAGGATTCTCTGTCTCCCACAAAAAAAAACTCAAAAAAAAAGAGAGCCATAATACAAAAAGCCAAATATAAATATTAAGGCATCTAAAATATCCAATTTTTTTTTTCTCTCTTGCCTAAACACTACACCACTGTTTTTTGTATAAAACTGATTCCTAAAACAATATAATGGAAATAAGATTTCCTATGTAGATTTATGAAAAGAATGTCATACTAAAGGCTGGTCTATGCACATGGTCAGCTAAAATTTTCCCTTCACTTAGGTCATAGATGTATCAGATCATCTGGGAAAAAAAGGAATGTTGTTGCTACAAAAAGTCAGATTATGTATTATCAGTGAATTTATTGAAAATAAAATCTCTTGTTAGCAAAATGATTAAATGATGTATTAAGGAGCATTTCCACCAGCAGATCCTCTGATGTTCAGCTTAATGAAGCAGCTCACCAGCAGGTTATTCAGCAGCAATGCAGTGAGAACCTGCCAGGGAATCTGCTTCTGTATTTACATGTTAGCTCATGCCTTTGTTTAGAAGAGTCTTTAGGGAAGTTGTGTATTTATAACTCTTCTTTAAGGCTTGTGAAACAAATAGAAACACACACAGTATCCTTAACAACAAGGCCACATGAAAAGATGTCATATTCATGAAGCAAAACAGAGTTACATAAATAATAATGATTTAGGCAAACTTATAAGAAAAGACAGACACCATTATCATCAAGAAAGCATTCTGCAATACACCATTAAAATTTCTGTGCATATCATCCTAGATTGACTTCCCATTTCATTACTCTAATCGTTTCTCCTTTGTTTTATCTCTAGGTTAAAACACAGAAAATATGGGGATGGAAGTATATAAAGTTGTATGTTCTGTGACTAGAAAAAATATGGGGTTTTTAACAATTACTCCATCATTCTTTCCAGATGACCTCAAGAATCTCTCATTTATACTGGCCAATTATTCAGGGACACCTACATTTTCTTGTTCAGCCCCACCTTCACACTTGCCATTGAATTTAAATATTTACTATTATTTCTTGTCCACAAAATTTTCCTGAAATTTGGCAATAAATTAGGTTTTTTTCCTATTATTTGTATACCCTGTCCCAGATTTAAATTTCAAATCCAAGGAAATGGAGTGTGTTTTAGAATCATTTTAATCATAAATAANACCCCTACTGCTTTGGCCATATAAATGAAAATGGTTTTTATTTCTCACACCTAATAATTTCTTCTGATGTTTTTCCCAAACTGACTATAATATTTATTTTTTTCAATAAGAATTAAAAAAAAAAAGACCTTTATAATGCTTTGAATAGACTATCAGCCCTTCCTAAAAGGAAGTGCAGAAACAGCTAAACCTGCATTTGATAAAGAGGTTGCAAAAGTTCTCATTATGCACATTGAGAAGAGACATTGCTAAAATGAAATCTAAAAGATAGAAAGAATATTTTCGAGAAGCTTTTAAAACATTTTAAACCTGTGAGTCCCCTGAGAGTAACAACACACTGAATACTGGAGAAAAGCAAATGCAGCCAGATGTTGGGGTTTTCATTATCTGCTCATCTCTAATTGAATCTGATGTGACACTTGTGCTATCCCTATGACTTCAGAGGAGATGTTAGTTCTCCTGAACAAACAGTGACATTTCCCAGAGATCATCTCCATGGAAAAAGTACAAATAATCAAAATGCTGCCATGGCACATGTTGATGCAGTCTTGAAATACAAAAGAATGAAAAAGTATTGGTAGTTAAACTATTGAGTCAAATATCAGACTAACATCTTGACAAGCTCTTGGTCTCTTTCTGTGTGTCAAATTTAGGATTTGTATATTGATCTTATAAAGAAAAAGGGAAGGAATAAAGCAAAGCTTTGATTCAAAAAGATTTTTTTAATTATAACGACAGGATTCTCTGTCTCCCACAAAAAAAAAAACCTCAAACAAAAAAGAGAGATATAATACAAAAAGCCAAATATAAATATTAAGGCATCTAAAATATCCAATTTTTTTTTTCTCTCTTGCCTAAACACTACACCACTGATTTTGGTACAAAACGGATTCCTAAAACAATATAATGGAAATAAGATTTCCTATGTAGATTTATGAAAAGAATGTCATACTAAAGGCTGGTCTATGCACATGGTCAGCTAAAATTTTCCCTTCACTTAGGTCATAGATGTATCAGATCATCTGGGGAAAAAAGGAATGTTGTTGCTACAAAAAGTCAGATTATGTAGTGAATTCATTGAAAATAAAATCTCTTGTTAGCAAAATGATTAAATGATGTATTAAGGAGCATTTCCACCAGCAGATCCTCTGATGTTCAGCTTAATGAAGCAGCTCACCAGCAGGTTATTCAGCAGCAATGCAGTGAGAACCTGCCAGGGAATCTGCTTCTGTATTTACATGTTAGCTCATGCCTTTGTTTAGAAGAGTCTTTAGGGAAGCTGTGTGTTTATAACTCTTCTTTAAGGCTTGTGAAACAAACAGAAACACACACAGTATCCTTAACAACAAGGCCACCTGAAAAGATGTCATATTCATGAAGCAAAACAGAGTTACATAAACAATAATGATTTAGGCAAACTTATAAGAAAAGGCAGACACCATTATCATCAAGAAAGCATTCTGCAATACACCATTAAAATTTCTGTGCATATCAGCCTAGATTGACTTCCCATTTCATTACTCTAATCTTTTCTCCTTTGTTTTATCTCTAGGTTAAAACACAGAAAATATGGGGATGGACGTATGTAAAGTTGTATGTTCTGTGACTAGAAAAAAATATGGGTTTTTTTAACAATTACTCCATCATTCTTTCCAGATGACCTCAAGAATCTCTCATTTATACTGGCCAATTATTCAGGGACACCTACATTTTCTTGTTCAGCCCCACCTTCACACTTGCCATTGAATTTAAATATTTACTATTATTTCTTGTCCACAAAATTTTCCTGAAATTTGGCAATAGATTAGGTTTTTTTCCTATTATTTGTATACCCTGTCCCAGATTTAAATTTCAAATACAAGGAAATGGAGTGTGTTTTAGAATCATTTTAATCATAAATAAACCTGGAAAAGACCTTTAAGATCACCAAGTCCAACTGTTAACCCAGCACTGTGTCCAGTCCAATAAACCATGGCCCCAGTAGCCACATCTACAGTCTCTTAAGTACCTCCTGCTCCAATTCCTGGTCTGAGGAATCTCTCCAGCACCTCAAAGTCTTTTTGTAGTGAGAGGCCCAGAACTGGACACAGGATTTGAGGTGTGGCCTCACCAGTGCAGAGTACAGGGGGACAATCCCTGCCCTGGTCCTGCTGCCACACTATTGCTGACCCAGGCCAGGTGCCATTGGCCTTCCTGGCCCCCTGGGCACACCTGGATCATGTCCAGCTGTCTCCTGAACAGCACCCCCAAGTCTTTTTCCATCAGGAAGATTTTTCAGCCACAATTTAAAGTACCCCATTGAAGGTATCATCAGTAGAACAATTTTAGGAAATAAATGGTAATATTGGGAAACTTGTTTCTGCCTTGCTTTTATTATAATTTCCTTTTTTTGGAGATAGGGCAGATAGTTCTTGGTTATACACTAGTTCATGGCCTTTGAAGACTTCCTCTAGATACTCTTTTTTTTCTTTTTTTTTTTGTAATTAAATCTGATATAAATCTGCTGATAATGCTGACATTTCAAAATAGGATTTCTCAGCCTCTGAGAAGACCTTGTAAAGAGAATAGGACCCTATGCACCCTCACTACTTCAAGCCTTCCAGTGAGCTGACATTTAAAGGCCTTGCAATTAAAGATTTTACATATTTCATACAGTTTTCTCTTTCAGAATTTGTATTCAAGGTTTTAATCCTTTTGCTCTATTTAAAAATAATCTGATATAAATGGTGACCTGCTCTCATTCTCTCTGTTTGGTTTGTCTTAGACCTGTAAGATTAGAACAATTACTTTGTTCTCCAAGTAATTTCAGTGATTTAGTCTTCTTGCTCTGCTAGGAATTTGGGTAAACTATCATTTCTTGTGACCTAAAAACTGAAAAAAATCCATTTTCATTAACTATGAGGAGACTTTTTATTTTCTTTTTGTACTTCTCATTGAGTGCACATGGTTTTTTTTCTGTCCTCTCAGGCAGCTTTTTTTGATTCTACTCCATTGAGACAAGAGTTTTGCTTATAAGTTGAGAGATCTTTGGACAGTAAAATAGCAAATATCACTCCTAATCTTCAAGAAGGGCTAGAAGGAAGATCTTGGCAGCTTTTCCTTGATCCCTAAGCAGATGATGGAACAAACTGACCTGAAAAGAATTACCAAGACTGTTAAGAACAAGATGATGACTGAGAACAGTCAGCATGGATTTTCAAAGGTAAAATTGTGCTTAACCCACCTGATAGCCTTCAGTGATGAAATGACAGGCTCAGAGGACCTGCACACAGCAGCTGATGCTGTTCATCTTGACTTAAGAAAGGTTTTTGTCTCACTGACAAACTCGATGGATTTTGTATGTGGATAGGGAGATGGGTTGAAAAATGAGTGAACTGCTGGACTAAGAGGGCTGCAACCAGCAGCACAAAGATTTTGGGGCAGCCTGTGCCACAAGGATCAGTGCTGGTTCATCACTTCTTTAGTGATCTGGATAATGGAACATAAAACTGGAAAGAGTGGTTTATGACCAACAGGGCTGCTGCCACTCAGGGCAACCTTGACAGGCTGGAGAAATGGTCTGACTCTGACAGGAACCTCATGAAGATCAACAAGGTGAATTGCCAAGTCCTGTCTCAGGGGAGCAATAATCCCAAACTTCAGTACAGGCCTGGAGCTGAGCAGCTGAAAACCAGATTGGCAGAGAAGGACCTTGGATTCATAGAACACAAGTTAGCCATGGGCCAGCACGGTGCTCTTGCAGCAGTAAAGAACCAGCAGCACCCTGGGCTGCATCAGGCAGAGCATGGCTCACAGGTTGGGGTTGATCTTTTCCCTTTTCTCAGCTGTGATGAGACACATCTGGAGTGTTGGGCCTGGCTCTGGACTCTCCAGCAAGAGATAGATATCAATATACAGGGATAAGGGCAGTGATGATCAAGGGATCAGAGCATTTCAGACAAGGAGAGACCAAGAGAGCTGAGACTGCTCAGCCTGGAGAAGGGGTCCCTCAAAGGGATCTTGTCCATATTTAAAAAAACATGATGGGTGAAGTCAAGATAACAGAATCATGATCTTCCCAGGGTAAGGGACAGGATAAGAGCCAATGGCACAGGAAAAAAAATCACAGGAAATTTCTTAAACATAAGAAAAATGTTATTCACTTCACAGATGGTCTCAAACAGGAGCAGGTTGCCCAGAGATACTTTATTGTCTCCGTCACTGGAGATTTAAAGCCCAACTGGACATAACCCTCAGCAGCCTGCCCTCTCTGACCCTATTCTGAGCAGAGGATTGGACCAAAATATCTCTAGCAGGTCTCCACTTGTTATATAATTTCTAGCAAATATTTGTACTGTACAATCAGGTTTAGAAAGCCTGGATAATTCCCTGGGTATCCTGAGTTTTCAGTGCCTGTGTGCCAGGTGGGATGGGGGATGTGCCATGCAAATTGCACTGTAGAGCTCCAAAGTTTATGATACAGATGTTGTGCCTGTTTCCATACTGCATGTACATATCCTTCCATTATAACAGCAGACACCCTGGCACAGAGGACTTCAGGTTTGCATTATCTCTATAAAAATCTTGCCTGAAGTCTCAGCTGTGCAGTTTTTGTTTCCATACCTTTTCTGGTTCATAACATGGTAGGAAATCAAGGTCTACCACAGCACATGAAAACCAAAAATAAGTTATACAGTCCATGTAAGGAGAGGGAGAAAAACATGCCTGAGAACAATAATATGTCACATATTGTCCATTTAATGTGCCAAGCTTTAAATAAAGCTCTGTCTACAAACCCAGTATGGCAGATGTTATATCAGCACATATCATACGGTTACTTGGCAACAAACAGATCAGACATCATAAACATTTGGTCTGCAGAAATGTTACCAGAGCTGGTGATTGCACAACCATATTTAATGCTTGGTGCACAAAAATACCCACCCTAGTTGTGTATATACTAACTGTAAAGCAAACTCCAAACTTTTTCAGCAAAGGGCCTATGTAAATATGTTAGAATTTTCTAATCTATTTCAGAGTTTGTCTACAAGGCACTACTCAGTGTCATACAGGGGATCCCCATTAGAAAGGACATATTAAGAACACTTTCTGGGCTAAAATACTCTGTGTTTCAGAAGTTCAATAATGTGTGCTGGTAAGTAAAGGAATACCCCAATTTGTGACCACTGCTGACAAATCCATGCGGCTTGTAGTGTTTGAGCTCCATACCAGTGCACAGTACTTACTACAACATATCACCAGGGATTCAGGAGCCTTCATTCAGTTTCCAAAAATGGTGTAGATACTTAGGGGCCCTACTGTTATGTCAGTTCTCAGAAACTTGTTATGGATCCCCTATGCTTTTGTAAGTCCTTTAATTCCCATGCTTTAAGTCCTATGCTTTTGTAAGTCCTACTTGGTTCTGTCATCTTTGTGTGAATCTAAGAGCAGGAATCTAAATCCCCATAAAACAAGTGACTTGCCTGTAAAATTTTTTTTTGAAAATGCAATTTTCTAGCAAGTCAAACTCTTTCCCAAGGGATAAGAAATCTGGAAAGCAGAGTCTGTATAGAAAGTAACACCACAACCCATTTTGCATACAAATACTCTTGGCTTCTGTTTGTATAGCTGACTTTTCTCTGAATGTTCAAAGTACATTACATGCCATGCTAGTGAAATGAGAAATTTAACTGTCACCTCAAATACAAGATAACAAAAACCCCCAAACCTGTATGGAACCTTAAAATGTAGATCTGTAACACTCCTATAAGAAATGAATTGTTTTTACAAGGAACTAGAGAAAGAAAAAGATCAAATCAGAAGTGTATCAATTTTTGCAGATGACAAATAAAAATTACAGAGAGAATAGGAAAGTTTTGTTTTCATGAGAAAATACTCGTTCTTCTATTGATTGAGGGATTGTTCCTCAGAAATCTTTCATCCTTGTGTTCCATTTTGATAGCAAATTTTCTTTCTACAAACAGCTGTGTGTAGTAGCTATTATGTTCCATGGCTCTGGGTCTTTTAAGGAGAGAAAAAAGGCAAGTAAAAGTTATTACCCAGCAGTAATAGCCATATATTTTCTATGTAGTGAACTGGCTGGGAATAGTCTGCCATCTCCATTTGATACTTTTAAATTCTCAGTAATAAAAAGTCCTATTAATATTTAGGAAATAAAGATTAGTGCATGAGGCCTCCACAGACAGGACAGCAAGCTACTGTATCAGAGGAAGAAAAAAAGATTTTGAGTCAAATGAGCTACAGATGATACCTTCTGCTCCTACATTACAGGAGGGGTTGGAAGGAATCTCTAAGATCATCTTTTCTACCACCCCTTCAACAGAGGCAGCGACACCTTCCACGAGACCAGAAGGGGGAAAAAAAAGAAAATAAAAGAAAAAAAGAGTATATAGAAAATCATGATAGAAAAATGTCAAATATAATGTTGGACAGATTTCAAAAGACATACAAACAGCTATTGTAAAGATATTTAAAGCAGGCTGCATGCACTAAATCGAGTCACTGAAAATTGTAATTTTTCAATACCAGGTGCCCTATTCAAATATTAATCAGAATACCTCATCAACATGAGGATATTTCAAAGAGAGTTTCTAACTGTGCACTTACTGTGTGAAATACCACAATCAAAGCTAGGTGAGGCTGCAAAGAACTGCAACCTGGAGTTCATCTAGTCCAAAACCCCTGCTCAAACCAGGGCAAAATTACTAACTCCTGTTCTAGGAACCTTCAAAAAATAATTTTTGTTATATTAATAAATTCCAATCTTCTCTTTCATCTTGCTTATTTTCTTTGCTAAAGATGTTTTGGAGGAAGAAAGGAGGCAGTTTGGATCCCATCCACTTCTGCTTTGCCCATGGGAGAACAGCCTCGTGCTGGAGTTCTGACATAGGAACTCATGAGATCATGAAACTCTTCCAAACTTTTCTGAAACAGGTTTTTTCTGTGCTAAACTTTTTGCAAAGAAAATAAGGGCCAATTTCTCTGCCAAGTGTTGTCATTTTTTGAAAAAAACAGACTTACTAAAAGCTGCCTGCAAGTGATAGCCAAGTTATTAATAGCTGAGCATTGGCAGCAGACTTAGGAATGTTTGAAATATGTTTTTAATCTCAAGAATTATTTCAAACAATAGGCTTTATTTTATTAATCAGCCCCAGAAAATGTTACTTTGAAGTTAAGAACAACCAGATATTCTGAGATCATTTATATGCAAGCTAGCATTTTTATTATTGTAAATGCACCTTTAGATGCACTTAGTAAAATGATTTTACCTCATTAATTAGCATTATACTCTTGCACTCTTCTGTACAAACTGTTGTCTGTATAGTCTGCAGATATGTTTTAGCTTCTCCATTTCCCATCCTTCCCCGATATTTAAGTAGGCTTAATGTGCATTTCTTGTTGTGTCTTAGACAGTGCAAATGGAAAAAGAGAAGAGATGAATATGGAAAAGATAGATGGATGGCTATACACTTATTTCTAAATAAATAATAAATTGTTGATGGTCAGATGGGGTTAACAACAACAATGTCACATTTGTGTAACTCTGGGATGGCTAAAAGTTGGAATAAGTAGACAAATAACAATTACCACTAATGAAAGTGGGATATTCATGGGAATATAATAGACTGTCTATAATAGAAATATAAATGGAAGTATAATAGACTATCTTCTGTCTATAAGCAGCAAAAAACTGCTGGTTTTGAGAACTGAAAATCATAATGTGCAAAACCCACTTTGTCCTTTCTCTCTTGGCAATTATTTGCTTATAAAGTATTAAACTAATTATTTTAGTAAAATAATGTCCCAAATATATTAATTTTTCTTAAAGATTTTCCTGCTTCCTAAAGATTTTCATCACTTTTGTCTGTATTTTACATTCAATCTTTGAAATTCTAGCAGAAATAACTTCCACAGATTTTTAAATTGTATCTGTATTCAGGACCCAGCTCTTTAGAGATGTAGATGACTTGCACTAAAACCACAAGCAGTGTTTAAAATTTCCTCACAGGTTTAGAGAGAGCAAATTCTGCCTTTGGGCCAGTTGGCCCAGTCTGAGACCACTCACAATGTGTCAGCTGGTGCAAAACCAGTAGTCTGTTCTTCTGTTTTATCTGTAGTTAACAGGTCCACTTAGCAAACTAATTAATCATCATGGAGCTCCTCTAAACTTCATTGTTTCACTAGGAACAGATTTTTTTTTATTTAAATTTTATTTAAAATGTGGTAGGAACAACTTAGATATTTTGGCTTAGATATTTAAAAAAAAAATCCTTAGATGATAAATGAAAAACTAATACTTAATTCTATATAAGAGTGAAGATAAAACATAAAGAGATCCCTGTTTCCCCAAACTGTGAACAATACAGAATACTAAACTTAAAAAGAAAAAGCTCACAGTGTGGACTTACAGTGAGAGTATAGGTCTTACAGACATTTGTGGACCCACAAATGTCTGTATCTTTTCATTCAAGTAATTAACATGATTAAGTACAGTTTTCCCACCTGATTTAATTAGCTGTCATCTTACAAAACTATTGTAAGTCAGGCATTCAAGGTATATGACACATCCATACAAATGTGTGTACAAGAATAGTGAAAATGAGTGTAATAGGAGCATTCACTGGCCCAAGGCAGTTACAATTACAAGAAGTGCTTGTTTGATAGAAGGTCACAACCTGATGTCCTGCATTCACCTGAAAGAGTCTTGTCAATCCACAAATTCTAACAGTGAAAACATATTTTTAACAACCATGATTTGTTAATTTAATTTTAGAACTAATTCCATGTTCTTCTGAATATTGTAATAACCAAAATTCAAACTATAGTATCTTGACAGAAATGATGGATTAAACCTTTAAACTGCTTTTTATTTTTTTTATTCAAGCAGTTTATACATTTACCTATAGGCATGCTGCTGAATAAAGTATGCCAGTTTTTATGAAACACCAACGCTCTGACCATGATAATTCCTTAATGTTGTGTGAATCACTGAGAACTTTTTTAATGACCCTTTCCAATGTACATTAATCCTCAAGTTTCTTCCCACTGCCTCCTGATTAATTCACTTGTATTTTGCTGGAGGCAACACTCATTAAGTCTTTGCCTTCAGCTGGAGGGCAGGGGAGGATGCTTTTGGTAAAGTTCACATCACATCACTCAAGGAGGAGTGCTCCTCCTCTGTCTGGCCACTCTGTGTCAGTGACCTGGCTCCTGAAGCCACAAGGGTTTCTTTTCCAGAAAGTCTTTTTCTCACCTGCACTGTAACACACCAGAGCTGCAGAGAATGCAATGTAATTAGTCACTTTAACTTTTGCTGCTAGCAACTTGTCAAGCAGTGTTTGGGGAGAGGAAGGGGGAATAATACAGAAACAAAGAGAACTCTCAGAGTAGATTTTTAGGAAAATTAATACTTTTTGAGCATCCTGTGTCTCACAAAGGAAATGGAATGACAAAGAAGATTAAGCCGGCTCTTGTTTGAAAAGCATGTGGAAAATGAAAATGCAAAATGTTTTTGGTTCACATAAAGAATTAACCACAAAAAACCTACCAAACCTATTAAATATGCAAAATCTACATAGGAGGGTGGGAAAGAAGAAGCTATTATGGAATTGATAATGCACCCCTACTAGATAATGGCTATTTGTAAGAGATTTTTCCAACTCTGTAAGCAACAAATTTCTTTAGAGATGGTTACATTTCTTGGTTTTATTTCCTTTCGATTTATTAATAAAAAGAGAAATAACACACAAAATCTAAAGATAGAATTACAAGCTGCTAGCAAAAAAATGCTGTGTGTATTGAAAAAGTATGGTTTTTCTCTTGTTGACTACATGTAAAGGTGGAATATAATTAAAAGTGCTGTCTTTAAACCAGGTATTCTGTACCAAAGCACAGTATGGATATTTGGAATGACAAAGTATTCTAACAAACAAGCAGAAGAGAAGATAATACAATTAGAGAATTTACAAATCAAATTGGAAAAATCCACAATTTACTGAATTATAATTCTATAACCTTGAATAACCTGTCTCAGACAGGTTATTGAACTGTCATTGTTTCATCTGTTTCACCTCTTACTTCATCTTTTTTTTCCAGACATGTAATGAATATATTGAACACCACCTGCTTTCCTATGAAATCCTGCATCCTTTGTTTTTATGAAAGCACACATGCTTCATTTCCCTTTGGAAAAACAATTAATTATTATCTGAAACACCTCTCTAGCTTGAAACCTAAATCTGTTTAGCATTTAGTATGTAAAATTCTTTATCTTGTGAACCAGACAAACAGCAAAATATATTAAACCCCACTCATTTTTAAGTTTCCCAGCTATTGACCATATATGCTCCCTAGGAATTTTCACTCAAAGGAATAGACTTTTTCAGCAATTAAACTGGGGGCTTTGTTTACACTTACGTTTTCTGAAATGGGACCAAGTTGCCATTAAATTCAGTATCTAGCTTTCTTTATGATTGAACTATTTATTGAGTCACAGGAAGACACATTGCAACTAATAACAGCCTTCTAACTCCCTCTATACTTTCCTCCAAATAAAATTATTATCAGGAAAATCATTCAATCTTCTTACAAAAATTGGCAATTAGATCTGAATGCATTATTACTTCCATAAAACGTTTTTTAAATCACCCCTTCCCACAACATATATTCCTCTGCATAAGAATCTATAATCTGTTTTATCTAAAAAAAAAATACACTCAGTTTATGAATTACTTATAAAACCTTATTTGTATTTTGAAATTATTTACCTTGCTTAGACACCTGGGACAAAGAGTGATTAGTATCAATGCACTTTGCATTCATAAATACGTGTAGCAAATAGTATAGGGCTGTGTAAGCAAGAGCAACCTTGTGAGCAGTACAGGAACATCAGAATAAAACTACATCAAGTAAGTTATTTATTCAAATTCTTCATGTGACAGCCAAAGATCTAGTCTCATCTGGAATTGCTGCAAGGGGAACTAGTCAAAGCTTTATTTATTTGAAATAAAACCAGTTGCAGTCTGTCTATATTTGCAGCCTTTCCTTAGTCATATATACTTTATTGATTTCAACATCATAAGACTGTACCTTAAGCTTGCATTTTACCTTACTATTTCAAGTTAAGCAGTAATTGAAGATGTGATTTCTCTAACTTCAGGGGGGGAAAGGCAAAACTCTCCTGTCTAATAATGTTGTCTCTTTCAGTGAAATGCAAAAGCTCATCAGTGTTGCTTGTCAGCATTAAAACTTTGAACTTAATTTTGTAGGTCTTGTGGATAGAAATGTCAAATGCAAATGTAAAAGTAAATCAGAGGAAGTAAGGAACAACAAACAAAGCAGATCAAAATCCTAATGCACTTCCTGCTCCACATATTCTCTAATTACATATTAATATTGATATCCATAGCAATAACACTGATGGAAAATGTCATCAGCACACCCACAAAAATTCTTGGGGCACACAGGTGAAGATATTTTTATTTGCTTAGTAAGCACCAAGTGGTTATGTAAGGGAAAGGACTTGTGAATCATTAACATCTGCAGATATCCCCACCTGGCGTGCAGTGAGTGTTTTGAGAACAGGTGTTTTGGGTGTTTTTATTTTTTATTTCATAGATAATTAAAAACCAGAAAAATATATTTTAAAACCAAAATATATTAGGCAAATATATCAGGTAGACTTCAGGAGATCTGTTGCTTGAATGCAAGTCCTGTTTTTCTTTAGAGAGACCCTAACTGAGGTTAGAGCATGAATGATACTTCAGAACAAACCAAACCAAAAGTTTTGGTACTCGTTCTGGTACCACACTTTCCCTGGAGCGGTGGGGAAGCACAGACCAGAAATCAAAGTAAAGAGATGTGTAGGCACACACACAATAGCTTTTTAATCAGACATTTTAAGGAAGGGTTATCACAAATAAGTCACTGGTTGGTACTGAAAGATGGTCAAATACAAATTCTAATACTTTACATGGTTTTCTACCATCAGCCACAGATGCTGAAATGCAGTCACTATAGACAGGAACTCTGTCAGAAGGCTTAGCAGGAATCTATAAAGATTTTTCCACTTCACAGTATATATGACCATGCATATATGTAGACATATGTGTATGCATATTAAAAAGCATAATATTTGCAAAGGCAGTTTGCTGCAACTCAACTAACCCGTTTTCTGAAAAACTGAGGACCAAAGAGATTGTGGAGCACTGCAACTGCTCTGGATTAAGTCCCAAACAACCTCCTGACCTTGTGAAAGATGCAAAGCAAACTTTTAAAATGTTATTTTTCTTCCCAAAAAAGCTTACAGAATTAAAGTTGAGATACAAGGTTGCTTCAACATGTTTCTTTACAAATTTTCCTCTGTGAGTCACCAGCCCATGAAATAAATATGCTCTAAAGAGTCAGATTTCTTTTAGAAGAAAAGAAAGAACTTTCTCTCTCTTGTAATTCTGAAATAATATATGAAACGAATCAGAAGTAAACAGAGCAACAAATGGAGTCACGCCTCTACCCGGCTGAAATCATAAATGCTGAGAGTATTATGTGTTCTGATTCATCACAATGAACTTCCCCAGGAATCTGAAAAAGGTCATTCAAATATTAAACAACCCACTACTTCACTCAGCTAAAAGCACACTGTAGCTCTACACTATAATCCTAAAATGACATCTCAGCTGCCAAGTGCCCCTGATGTGTCCAGTTGCAGCTTAACTGATGGGAAGCTGATGACACAATTTTCTTCTCTACTGCCTGAACTACAGCTAACTGTTATGAGAATGCCAGTGGTTAAAAAGGCTGACAGGAATCCCTTAGACATTTAAATGTGGGGAGTTTGCAATTGAGAACTAGGAACTCTTAGTCTGAGGTGCACCTTGCTCCCCCCAAGCCCAGGACAGTAAAGGTTCTATAGCAGCCATCTCTTACAGGGCTTACTCCCCCTGTACAAACTGACCCCAGCCATCCTGGATAGACAGGAACTAAACATGCTCTGGGCTAAATGAGCTTGTTCCAAGTTTTGTAGGATCACCATAATCATAACTGTACATGATGCAATAGATGTCTGGGGGCAGGAGCTGTACCCTGGTGTCCAACCTGAGTCCCACTGTCCTTTCTGGCCAGGGGCTGCACACAGTGTGTGAAAACATCAGCCACCTCTCCAGCTTCCAGCAGGTCTGCCTGAAGGTGCTGGCCACACATCCTGAAGTGTCCTGTGACCAGGCTGAATTGTCAGTTCCTGTCTTAGATAGAAGATGAGCTTCTTATCACATTCACTCAATATCGAACTTTTAGAAGATTACATAAATGAGATTGATTACTTTTAACTTGATGAGATGTTCTTTAGATCATTATGTCCTCATCAAAAAGCCAGGAAAAAATTATACTGTCATTCACTCATTAACAGGTTGGGATAAAAACAATAGCAGATAGCTTGATAGTAATTTCTTTGCTGCTTTGAAATTTGCAGCCACATACTACATGAAGATCGCATTCATTTAATCTGCTAATTTGTTGCAAGCAACCCCTGATCTTTGCTAAAGATTAAAAATACATTTGTTAATGAAATCTGTCTTGAATACAGCTTTGTGGAGTGATTCAGAATATCTAAAAGAAGAGCATTGTGTTTTTATTAAGTTTACCGTGGAGAGTGAATTTCCGCACTTGTAGCACTACTATGACCTATATTGAAGACAAACTGATAACCATTGCCATGGTAACAAAAAAGCTTCAAAGATCTTATAAGAGTTTTCATGTGAATTTAAAAATAACAATGCTATACTTTCCTTTTTATTTCAAAAAGTCAGTCAGCTCTAAGCAAAAAAATTTATATACATATATATTCATAAATATAGAAAAATCATGAAATTGTCTTGCAAAATTAATTATATCCATATATTTACCACTAAAAAGTAGGTTGCTAGGTAAATGCTTCTTTTCAATAACTCTGTATTTTGCAATAAAATTAGAAAATTTATTCTCTCAGTTCAATAAGAAGGTCTTTATAATTAACCTAAAGCAATCTCCCACCACTGGTCTCAAGTAGTTAATAACATGTGCATTATACATTACTTAAACGGTTGCACTGTTCATCAGCAATTCTATCAGCAGGTTGTTGTTTTGGTTCTTTTCTTTTTTAATCACTAATCATTTAGGCATTCAGTACCAAAACAAATAGGATGAAGATGTATGTCTGTACTGCAAACACTTGGATTCCCATCACTTTGCTGCTTAATGTGATGCCAGTTGCTAAGAAGAAAATTTCAGTAATTTGATGTAAAGTTGGTTAGCTCTAGAAATCGTGAAATTCATTATTTAACATTTCTTCTTTAAGCAATTCCAGACTCTCAGCTATGATAAACAAAGGAATTTACTGGTTCCAGCCTCTATTTAACTGCAGACAATGTGTAAGCCATAAATATACTTTCAAAAATTATTTTCTCCACTTGTTGTTTTTATATATAATCTGGAATTTACAAAGGTAATCTTTATATAAAATCAGCAAAGGAATATATATTATTTATAAACCTGAGTATTCTTGCTAAAACCAACCTTGCATTTGTGATGTATCATACTCACAGCTGTAAAAATACACATCCTGTAAAATACCTGGAATGTCTTGTATGCATTATATTTATATACCATAAAAATTATCTATACCTACAAGTGTATATTCTTGATTGTGATATGTTCAGTTTCAATATTGTAAGCAGCAAAGCAAAATACTTTATGTTAAAGCCCAAAGGAATCATTCAGTAAAAATTTCAGTGTCATGCAGTAGTTATAGGTTATTTTGTCAAATGCCCATTAAATGCCTTGTTATTATGCTTAGGTAAACAAGATGAATTGAAAAACTTGTGGAAGTCCCCATGACTGACCATCCAATGTTCCAAATATTTGAATAGAATGAAAAAATTATTCTTCATATTTTCAGTTTTCCCCCATTGCACTTCTTGTTCCAGTATAGCAAAAAGTTAGGGGAAAACCATTCTTCAGGTATTTCCACAGCCATGATGCAAAAGTGTTGCTTTAGAATAACATCCAATAAACACTCAATATCCAACAAATATTATAGATTTCTATTGAATCAAAATGATATCTGAACTCCATGAAAAGGACCATAGTGATGACTTCTACACACATGATGACTTACAGAATGCAAATGAGTACAGACACTTTACTTTCCTTTTTTTTTCCAAAGTCAACAGTGTTAAAAGTGTTGATAAGGGGAAAAACCATTTAACAGCTCTGTTCCTGTACTTCAAGTTCTTCATACAGGTTAAAAATAAGAGCTGGTTCATTGATGTGGGTTTGATGACTTTTTAGATAAGCAGTTGAACACTCATGCCCTAGAATGATATGGTAAAATGCTGAAGTATTAAGAAATTATGAGTCATTTAAAGAGTAATAGGCTGAAGTCACAATATCATATGTGGCAATTATATTTAGAGATTTCCTGCATTTTGCTTCTAAAGAACTACTGCTCCATAACATCAAGAGTCTAACATAAATAGGCTCCTTGTGTATTCATTAACTATCATATATGGAAGTAGAAATGAGAAGCTTTTAAAAACATGACCATCTATCATTTTCTGTCAAAAATCCACAGAAATTTCTCTCCTCAGTAGTCACTGAGGATTAACCAGTTTGTGGCTTCATTGGCCTCCCAGTAAAAGTTTCCCAGCTACCAAATCATGATTGGCAAATAAACCGTGGTCCATCCCAGAACACATTTACCCAGGGGCTGTTTTCACTTTGGACAAGACATATAGAACATTTTTTTCTTCTAAGCTTGCCCATCCATTTGTCTTGTATTCATCTGACTGCTCAGGAAGGGTCAGTGTTAAGCATGGACACTCAATCATGATGTCAGGGCTTAGGGCCTATTTTTAGGTGTAGGAACACCTGAGCCAGCTGCTCAAATCAGCTACAGTTCAAACAGAACTGTCAGTGCCAAGCCAAAAGTAAGTAAGGTGCCTTCTTCTCAACACTTCTGCCAACAGAAATGAAACCTGGTCCCTAAGAGTCCTTTCTCAGGTCATTCTAATAATTGGTCTATAATCCACACAGCCTGACTCAGAAACATACACATGACAGAGGAAGGTTAACAAAAACAAAGAGCTTTCTTTAATTTGGGAACTTGTTACAAATGCACAAACAAAAGACAACTAATTTTCAGAAATATGTGGACCCCATTAAAGTACTTAACACTTTATTTTAAGAATGGGAGAATTTATCAGCGTATACATTCTGAAGCAAATATATACTTGTGCTGAAAAGCAAAATATCCCTGAGTGGCTCAACACAGTCTCAGTGTTCTTGTGTACTATTGCTCTTTGTAAGTACTCTACTAATTACCTAATGATTCTGAAGTATTTTTAAGTGCTATAAAAGAGTCAACTACCATCATAGTTTTATTATTATGTTATAGGACACTCAAAATGAACATGCATATGTTTTCCTTTGTTTAAAAATACTTAGTGTGCTTATTTTCTGATTTGCAATAGAAGAATGACAGAAAGTTGATATCTCTCTGAAAACCAGTGAACCCAGTTCTGTCCACAAACCTAACGATGCTTTTTCCCAGGTTATTTGTTTAATCAGTTTGTTGTAACAGACATCTTTGAAGGGGAGTGATATCCTTCTCTATCATGTCCTTTGTAAGACTGAAATTACCACTGCATTTGAAATGTTATTTGAGGATAATGCTTATAATAAAAGCAAAGACACATAGTTAGATCTATTTGCAAAGTGATACATTCAGTAAGTCATGGCATGTCTAAAAAATTATTATAGACAAGAGGTAAAAGAGGACATCCTGGTTCTAAATTCAGCACACATACTCCATCATAAAAACATGAGTTATTAATTATTTTTACTATAATTCTCAATGTAATTGATGTCAATTCATTGGCGTCTTCTTTCTTAGCAAAACATCACAGCTATTAGACCCCCGAAAGTGGGAAATAATCTTTGACCACATGACCTGAGGTAAGACACATATACTGAAGTATTTGAAAAATCAGGTGTTTTGCACTTACTGGGATGCTGCTGTCAGAGTTGTCTAACCCAGGTGAAGGCACAGGACTGTGTGTGACTAGACAGTGCACAAAGATGTGTCAGTGTGCAAGCTTTTGTCCAACCCAAACAGGATATTTTTTTACTGTCATCACATGCACAAACAGTTGCAGTCAATAAAGTGCCTGTCACCATGGGACTTCCTGTGTAGAGATCAAGCTACATTAATCCCCCAAATTCCTCCACCAAAACTTACTTTTGCAATATTCTTTTTAAATTTTAACCCTATTTTGAAACTAGTTCTACTCATGAGTATTGTCCTCAGAGCTCAACTGAACAATAGTATTAGAAACATTAATCCTACTTTTAGATTTTCATTAAGGTTATCAATCCACATTTACTACTTTGACAAATTAATATTTTGTTTCTTACAGCAACATGAGCTTGTGTCATGAACCATATACTGTGCTTGCTAAAAGCCTACGTAAATTGTCATTTTTATGTCTCATAGAGTCAGTTGCCTCCCATACCAAATTCTCAATAAATCAGATGAAGTATTTTTAAATTGCAGTATTTGTCTTGTGGAAATGTTGTAAAAAAAACCCCAGTAATTTCTAAATTGCATTTCTAGCTCTCTGGTGCTTTTGCTGCTCCACTTGGATTAGAGCTATTGATTCCACATCTGAAATTATAGAGTCTGGAGACAGAAGAGAGCTACTTGTGACATTCATCACAAGGCAGGTATTTCAGCAGTACCAGTGCTCTGTTGGTTCTTCAGTGACAGCTGTTCTTGCATAAATGTAACTCTGCAAGGTCATTAGAAAAATAGCAGATTAAAATCTATGCAAAAGTTTTCCTGATAGAGGGAATGATTCTGCCTGTGAGACGGATATAATGGCAATATTACTTTTATCTGCCATTTGTGCCTGATACAATATTTTTTTTAAATTCAGGAACTTGTTGAACACTGCTTTTTGTTTTGTTTACACCCTTTAAGCAAATATACTTAATTCCAACCATTGAGTAATTAAAGACAAATACAAAAAAAATTACATTGACTTTATAGGGAACAACTTTATTAATAAAAGTCTCACTAATACTGCTCTGGAAAAGCTTATGTCATAAGTTTTACCATTTTACTTGCCACAAATCAATGAAGAGAAGGGAAACAGTAAGTCAGAAACATAAGAGACTTTCCCCATCACCATAAAACATGAGACTGAATAAGCAGCATGGCTCTAAAATGAGTGGCAGAAAGATTAAAGATGAACAATGAGTAAGAAGAGAAAAACTATGAGATTGCAGTAATGTCTTTGTTTTTGAAGGATTCCTTCAATTGAATGCTCTCTCTGAGACTCGTATAAAGAAAAGTCATTTATGGTAGTTGAGACAATCAAAACACACAAAGTGCTTCTTTAAAAATATCTAGGGGTCCCAAGTATCAGGACTTCATTATCTATCCATCTCTCATCAGAAGGCTTCACACACCAACACCTTGTTATTTACCAGTCCCTATATTATTTCCCAAAGGCATCTCCAAGCAGCTCTCAGGGTCTGTCCATTTATGCCAACAGCCAGTTCTTCTCTCTTCCTTCTCACAGCACCAACTCACTCCCTGGTACAAAGTCTTACCTTATCTGTCCCCTGCACAGCCACCTCTCCCTGGGTCTTCACAACACAGTGGCAGACTCCAGCAGGCTCCAACTGAGCTGCAACTGTAACTGAGCCCCTCCCAGGCAGCTCCCTCTTTATCACACCCATAGCTAGGAGAGCAAGGCTGTTCCCACTCTAGGGTAATTAACACAGCTGCAATGCATTGGCTGTGGCTGCAAGATTACCTTTACTACCAGCTCTCTTTGTTTGCCCACACTATCTTTACCTATCTTACCACAGTCATTCATGGTATAATTTTAAAAATTCAAATAAACCTTGCAAATGTGGGCTGAGTTTAGGCACCCAATTTTACTTTATGTATGACCCTATCATAGTTGGACTTTGTTACAATCTGTGAGCAGCCCTACAGCGTATCTGCAGCACAGGAAAGGAACCCGGGAAGATGCAAGTCATGACTTTATTGAGCCACTATGACACATTTTTTAGAACTTCACCCATGATGATCCCACAGAATTTTGTACCATCTTACTTTTTTTTTTTTATTTCCCTCATCTCTGTGCCAATGAGAAAAATAATGAGCCTGCCTTGAACAATTGTTATGACAGCAGCAGGAGAATCTCTCAAGTATGATGGCACATTGGAAATTTGCAAGTAATCACAATGTCTACATGTCTATATATTTATGCATGTTACTTTGCCCCATGGACTTATATTTCATTTTGGAAATGAAAAAAATAACTCTAATTTTAATTTCTGAATTCACTGCAGTATAAAAAATTATTACAGAAACTATGTAATAGAATTTTATAAATGCTATTAATTCTCTCCAGCCTTTTTTGCATCTGTAGCCTGTTCCTACAATCTTCTCCTGCTGAAGTCTTGCTGAGGAATTCAGGGGAGAAGAATGACTAATTCCAAAGGTGGAAGTGATAAACGAAGGACATCATGATCATACAGCTCTCTTCTCTTGCTGCAGCTAAACAATAAAATTTTATGCTAGTAATTGATGGTGTTAGTATGGCACAAAGTTTACCACATAATGAGCTATTTTCATAGTAAATTTTTAAATTGTAGCTTATCCATATTAAAACTATGTTATAAAGCTCCCTAGCTCATCTACCATAAAACAACCTTCAGCAAGTGTTGCAGGGTATAATCTCTGGATAATCTTTTCTAAAAAATGCATAAAACTCCCCATCCATTTCAAGTTGTATTACTACTTCATTTATGAAATCCCACAGCCTTGTTGAACTGTAATCAACTTTACTGTGATGTGCTGCTATTAAACAAAGCCAGGATTGCCTGTTTTCTTTGCTTCATCCCTGATGTCAACTACACCATCAGGATACTTCAGTGCAGCTCCCAGTTCATCACAGCTTTCCACTCAGGTGAAAGGAGCTGCAAGACCGGAGTGTGACCAGATTGGAAATACATGGGGAAAAACCCCATAGTTTAATTGTGTTTCTCTGCTACAACTAACAAAGTTGATACCAAGAAGTGTCCTACTGCACTCACAACAGGTGTATTTTGGTGGGTATCATTTTTTGAAGCATTTCAAAATAGCTTTGCTTCAAATTTTAAGAACCTACTGCAGTACAGAGAGGAGCAGAAGAGGCTGAATAGAACTGTGGAGAGAGAAAATCAAGGACTAAGAGTTCTCCTCCTCAGTCCATAGAATCTGCTAAACCCTATTGGAATACAGCAGAGAACATAAAAGGAAAAAAAGCCTGGTGGGGAGAGACAGAGAAGATCCCCTACACAGTAAAGAAGCTGTACTTAATTTCTAATCAGTATAATATATTTCTAGCCAGTATTAACTTTTTTAGAGAAATAATGTTCGTGAAGCCCTGGGAGCACAGGGAGAATGTGAAAATGTGAAAGAAAGGTTTGTTTTCAAACAAAATTATTTCACAGTGTAATATTCACCTGCTGGTGACAGATTATGGAACTCATCTGCTGGATCTGCACTTCAGCACAGTTTGTTAAACTGTGGAAAAAGAAAATATAGTGGGAACTTTCTGTTCCAATGGACTGACTGAAATCACAAGAAGTCATGTTTTCTATTTCTGCAGATTACAGAAAGTAAGTTCAAGGAAGTTCAAGGAAATCTCCATCTGCATATTTCCAAACGAATCCAGTTTAAACTAGGTTTATTTTCAGAATGCAGGCATACACTATGGTACTGAGAACACCAGATGGGTGGTTCTCCACTATTTATTAGCTGCTAAAAGCAGGCAAAATTTAAAGTATGTTAACCCATATTATTCACTTGTACCTAGAGATGAAGTGGCACTTTGATTACATTCTGTGTTGCAGTTTGAACCTAGAAAAATCAGAGTGTGTGTGCCAAAACCAGCAGTGTGGTGTCCTTCACTCAGGTATTGATAGAAACTTGTTGAGATAATGAGTATGCAACCCCCACAGAAGTATCAAGTACTACCCACATTCTAGCTCCTGTGCTAATCATCAGTGAAATTAAATTAATTCAAATACAGTGCTGTACCTTCTCTTAGTAATGACAATAAGCTATTAATTCATTTTTAGATGAGAAATATATTATACTGGTACAAACTATCTGATAAAATTATATTAATCAAGCACAGTATTGATATTTATATGAACTCCAGTGAAATGAAAAAGCAAACAAAAAGCAGTATTCTTTTCCTCTCAGGAATCAAAGAACACAAAATATATTTTTATATGATTTGTTAGTATTTTTTTAAAGAACATGAGATGCCTGAATTCTGCATTTTGCAAGTACTTCAGATTAAAAAAAAAAACAAAAAAACCAACAAAACAACACCTCTGCCCTCCACAAAAATTACTTTTTGTAATTTGCAAAGTATCTTTGCATAGTCCATGACATTATGGACAGCAGGAGTGACTCTATTCCTACTCAGATAACAATTAATTCTCTGTATGTTTGAAGCTCTGATGTCATAAATAAACGATGTAATACAATCACACAGTGTACCCCAGGATACAGCATATGAGGTTTCAGCTGCATCACCTCCTCTTTGTAAGGGCAGCATGGACTAAATGCACAATTATGATGAGTGCACAAACAAATGTCACAAAATCACTAAATTTATTTTTATCAGAAAATTTCCTAATTTTCCTTTCTGATGGTATCACTGAAGGGCAGAGTTTAAATAGGTCTCCATTCCTTCACATACCTTAGATCTTTTCCCCACTTAATCTGAGCCATGTCTTTTCTCAATTTTCAAACAGAATTCTACTAAGAACTGCTTTGTGCCTTTCCCTTTTAGTTCCTGAGCAGTTCCATCCATGAAATGAAGGAGATATGGATGCTGTGCAGCCCAGGATTCATATTAGTCATGAAGAAAGTGGGAGTATGAGAAGGATTTCAGGCACTGTGACTGGAACATCTGATGTGGGCTGGAACATAACAGGATCCCAAACCCTGTCATGTTAATAACTGGACATCAGTTGTAGCAGTGACTCTGAATCTGAGAGACAGTGAGGCTGATTTTAGTTTAAACTGAAGGAAGTTTTGTTCCTCCATCCTATGGAAATTGCTATTGAAAAATAGTTTAATGTGTTTTGTAGCTCTTGTTTGATAACTATAAAATATAATATTTTAGGAATACCTTAATGACATTCAATAGGTTAAAAGCAATCAGGAGGCCATTGGTCTTTGTTATTTTTGCTATTTTATTGAATTTTTTTTTTCAACAACCAATATTTATACATGAATAAGGAGCTGAGAAAAGATTCTACTAAAAATTCAAAGAATTTTTCTCATACAGATTTCTTTCAAATGCTTGGTTTAAGTAGGACTGAAACTACTGATATGAGATTTTAAAACAAATTCTGTCTTAATATATTTGTTTTTCTTTAAATATAATGGAAAACTACTGAGTATGTTTGCAATCTATATAAAGTGGAAACAAAAGTTATCTCTTCCCTCAGAAGTCATCATGCACTGAGTGGGGATTTATGAACCATATGGACATTAGACAATTATTTTAAAATTACTCAAATGCATGTTCAAAATTTTATAATTTCTTTATTTTAAAAACCTATTTCTAGCTGTGAGAACTGATGGATTTTTATCTCTGTCTAAATGTAGAGTTATACTCTATTATTCAACAACCATGAGTTTTCTGCTGAATGTGAAGAAAGTTGCCATGTGGAAGAATACTGCACTTCTGTAGTTATGCAAAATGAAAGTGATGAGAAACATTGGTGGTTTTAGTATGTTTTTAATCATTTTCCCTTAATTCAAACACACACATCAGGACATCCATCTCAGGACAAACAGAAGTGTGAAAATTGATACTAAAGCTTCATGTTGATGTTTTAGAAAAGAGCAAATCCTTCCAGGAGACTTAATCAATATTAAGAGTGATATGGAAATCATAGCAGTTGAGAACAATAGATTGAAGGATACAGCAGGATAAAAAGAATATTTTTCTTTCAGTATGAGCTGCAGGTATGGAATACACTCAGGGGCAGCCAATAATAACATTGATTTCCATTTGTTTGGATGAAGTAATGGAAATTCCGATCAAGGCACTGGCATTGCCATCTTTTCTTTGGCAATACAGCTTTTTGCATTTTGAGAAGGCCTGGGGAAAGGCCAACAAAATGATTGTACATTCAGAGCCAGAGATAAACTGTAAAGTCCTGCAGTTATATAATTAAATGGGAAAATTTCCTTTTGTTAGACAAACTGATGAAAAACTCATCATGTGTGTTTTAATCTCTAAGTTTTAACAAATAAAACTAACAAACTCCTTTTTTCTGCAGTATTCACAGCAAATCACTCCCTGTAGGAACTGGGAAAAACACTTGCAGCCAGATTCTGACACAAGGAAATAAGATATCAAATAAAAAATTAAGTAAGGAGAAAAAAAAAAAGACCACACACACAAAAAAACCCCAAAAAACCCCAAGGTTTTGAAGATTATTATGGCTAAAAAATTGAGCAAAAGAATTCATGGTTTGGTAGTACTGGTTTATCATCTTCTTTCTACAAAAATACTGTACTTCACTTAATAGTACTCAGAAAAATTGAACACAAAGACTGGCAAGCCAATACGACAAGACATCTGAAGAATGAAGCTGACATATTTACATATCTTAAGTTATTAGGTACTTTCAACTTTTTGTGTGTGAACAAATGTCTTGATATAGACTAGAAAAAACTAAATTAGTCCAAAGAAAAGAACAGAAAGTACTGAATTCTTTATGAAAATTCTGACCCAAACAATTAAGCCAAATCACAATTTTCTGCTTTAATCATGGAGCCCTTTTGTGGACTTGACCACAGTAAATTTAGTGGAACAGACAAAAAGAGAAAGCTACACAAAATCAAGTTAAGAGAAGAAATAAAATATATATACAAGATGAATTATTTTTGCCTTTACAAAAACAATATTTTAATACTAATATAGGTTTACTTCCAAAAGCTTGACTAATTCATTGGATTCACAATACAAGTGTTTTTTGTTTCATTTTAGTCATGATGGAATTGCTTGGAAGCTGTTACGTGCACATGCACAAAATTTCCTTAAATTAGTCTTAGAGGATAGATTGCTCTGCACTTCAGAAAAGATTATACTGTTATAAATTCACATACACACACACACTCAACTGCACCTATTACACTGTCACAATTCTATGATGATTAAGAGGTTAGAGACCTCATCTGCATATATTTCTGATTTGTTTTTTACAATCAAATATTCCTCTGTGGCATTGTCCTGCACTGCACTACACCAAAACAGCATGGAAACAACTAGCAACAAGAAAGCATTGCCAGCTGGACCAAGCTATATTTTTCAGGATCTTTCTCTCACTGCTTACCAGATCTGAGTATTCACTGGACATGATTGGGTTTTCTCCTATCCTGTATAAAATATGTGGATATCCTACCACAATTTCATAACCTGGGAAAGTATATTTTGCACAAAAGACACGTTGATGTCTTACAAACACTACTGTCAGAACTCAGTACTACTAAGCATTCCTCTATTTTAATGACACACCTTGTTTCTATAAGATAACCAGGATGAAAACTCTGAGTTGCCACGAAAGGTAGAGATTGCATTTACACATTTACACTATGACAGTCTGTAAGAAAATGAAAAAGGGATGGCACACGTGTTCCTGTATGAAAAAAACACAAAGCCAGCCTAAAGAGGTAAAGGAAAATGGGGAGACACAGTCATGTGAAACTATAATAAAATTAAATCCATGAAAACCATTCTTATTCTACCCTCTCAGGCTGAAATATAATTGCAAGAACAATAACCAGGATCAATCCAAACAGAGTTCAAATTGTATAAGAAAGTTATCTAAAAAAAACAAGAAAATCAAGACTAAGAACAAAATCAAAAATATTTTCTTCACATTTAGAGCCAGATTGAAGCAGGCAGTAGTTTAATAGAATCAAATACCACATACATGAAATTTGATACAAAATACATTTTGACAAGGAATATATCATGTTTTTTAAAGAAAGAAGCAATATGAAAAATCTGAGATTTAAATAATTATATCTTTACCAGAATAAAACCATTCTGTACATTGTATTTGAATTCAGTATGGTTATTGCCTTTTTTAAATCAAAAATTTGCCCTGGACCTATGGAAATAATAGTGCAATATTTTAGATTTCTCACATGGAAATGTTTTTATCACACATAACAAAGCCCAAGTGATACATTTTAAGTGGAATAACTAGAGTACTTATAAACTCATATTGTCTAAATAACTCTCCTTTAAGAAAAGTTTTGGTTACTTTTTTGTTGGTTTGGGTTTTTTTCTTCATCTAATTTGATAAGTATTGATAAAGGCTCAGACCATTTTTATAATTCAATTGATTTCTCCAGTTTAATAGCTGGATTTTGGACTGATCTCTTGGAGTTATCTTAATGTATTTATACTTTATTCTTCTGAGAATTCTCTCAGCACCATTTTTCATGGGCAGAGCCCTAAGCCACTATATTTAAGCATGTTTTAGAACTCTATATTTTAAAGTACATTGTATCAGTAGAGACAAGTCTAAAGTTGCATGTAAATAAGATTATCATTCAATAACATCTGGAACACATCTGCTTCTCTTCCTCAGGTCTGTGATCACAGGACACAAAATTTAAAGGTCCTGGCCCTTAACCAATCAAAACAAAATAAATAGAAACAGACTATTTTTTGCCATTTTCATGCTTTAGTGCCTGAAATTAAAATTGTTTGTACATAATGCAAAACTTATAGAAAACAAAACCAAAGTATTTGTCTGTAATAAATGTAGTCATAAATGAAAGACAGGATTTAATACAGGAAGAACAGCACATCTTACATGGATTTAATTTCTCCACTTCAATGTTATATTTATCAAATATCTGTTGTGCACAAATACTAAAATGAACCTTTTTCAACTTACTGCAGGATTAGAGTCTCTTAAATAATAATTTATTTGGAAACATATGAAAAGTAATTAGGATTTAATATACAAAATGCCCCAAAAAAATATTTCTGGATAATTAAAGATAATAACAATGTTATTGGAGGATTTTTGCACTGTGTAACAGTGAAATTTTTCCAATTCATAAAATCACAAATTTTTTTACAAGAACTGTAAATATTTTTTTCAAGTTCTAGTTTAATTTATCTCGTGATAATTATACATTGCTCTTGGTAAATAACAACCATGAAATTCTCCTATAAAGCAGTGACATTGCTATGTCCTCAGTGGAATCCCACAATACTTTCAGACTCTTTGCTTTTATGGATTTTGCTGAAAGGTTAGTTATATGCCTGTAGATAACCATGGCAACAACGAATATGTTTATCTAGCTAAGAGGTTCAAAGTAAGAAAACTGTCTTCAGAAGAAATAATTTTATCCTTAAACCACTAACTTGATGTTTTATAGGAATAAACTCATTAGGAAAATATTTACACTGAAAGGAGAACAACATATGAATGTGCATTAAAAAGACAAAAATACCCAAAAAAATAATTTGTATAGGATGTTAAAAAATGATTGCAAACTCTCTAATGCTGTTTTTCTAGGAAGTAAAGTGAAAACACAAAACAGAAGAAAATACACAATGTTTACAGTTCAGAGCTTTCAGAAATAAACTTTAAAAGACTGCCAGTGTTTCTGCTCCTCAGTCTTCCAGTTTCCTTTTAGCAAACACTGAGGAATGAATGGCTCATCTATCCTTCACATTTCTTATCGATTCATTAGCATTAAACGTGAATGGTTGTGACACAGTGGCAGTTAAAGACTAATTTACAGGGACACAAACAGCATTTTATGTGGTAGAAAGGCACTAATAGAATAGATGCTGCTTTGCTCAAGTCATTTCCTTATTACTGTACTTATATAAAACATGACCATACTGTACAAAATTTGCATAATTGCTACAATGGGTTCCTAAATTCAGAAATTATTTTCCCAGGTCTCTTGTCTGTACAATCTAAATTTCATTATCTTTTTCTTGGCTGTCCTTCGGCAAGTTCCTCTTCATGTAAATAAAACAAACAAACAAACAAAAAACCACAAAAATCCCACAAAATGCAAAACAAACTAACCAACCAACCAAAAACAAGATAAAAACCCCACCAAACTAACCTCAGACCACACAAAATGTACAAAAATAATTTCCACACTATAAACTTAACCATACAGATGTTAAAAATACAAGAGATAGAGGCATAGGAGGAAAGTATCACCACTTTTTACCACAGAACACTGCTGATCTACAGGATCTGATACACTGATGAGATAGACTATCATGACTTCTCACTGACACAGACAAAAGAAGAGACTGGAACATATTCTCATACCCGTGCAAATTTGGCAGAAAGTGGGAAAGGGATGAGGAAAAAATACAAATTTCATATAGATATGCTGCAGGCTGTTGAAAGGGGGAAGGGCAATGGGGCAAGAGCTGTGGTAGTCCTGGCTCATTATTTCCTTCCTGAAGTTCTCTTCTCTCACACATCATTTATTTAAAATGGAGAAAGGTTATCATAGACTTATTAAACAGCAATCACTGTTTTCACAAACCCCAAACATCTCTGATAATACTTTGTAAAAATTACTTGCTCATTTCTGAAAACAAACGAACCAAAACAAAACCCAAGAAACAAATAAACAAAACAAAAAACAAAAAGACCCACACAACAAAACAACAACCCCCAAAGGGTTTTTTGGGGGGAGGGGGTTGGGTTTTTTTTAGATTTTTAAGAATATTTCCATTTTGAGCAGGTTCACAACCAGGAGATTAATTCTGCTCAGAGTGTTATACTGAGTCCTGTTCACATTTTTTTCCCTGTAATTAAAAGCAACTATCAAACAGCACAGAATTATCCCATGAAAAGAAGGGTCCACAAAGGGACTAATCCTCTCCTAAGTATAAGAAATCTACAACCCTAATTAAAAAAATAAATCTCAAAATTATGTGTACATTGACTGAAAACATTGAGCCCTTGTCCAACCATCCAAAGATCCATGAAGTTTCCATTTGTTTAGCAGAGATTGAACTCAATGGAAAAATGTTTCCTAGATAATTAACAGTGTGGGAATGATGGGAGGTGAACTGAGAGGAAAACAAAATTTCCTATCAGCCCCAAGTCATAAAAAGAAAAGCCAACTCTCCATGGTGCTGCATGCACAGGAAAGGCTCCCAGGGTCCACTCCCCAAGCACAGGGCAGCGAGGAGGCAACATTTGTTTGTGTTCCCTGACATTAAAGAGGATCAAAGGAAGGGCACGAGACATCTGTGAAAGCATACGGAGTTGGCAGGAGGGCAGCAGCACAGCACCATGCATGGCTGCAAGGCTGGGAGGCAGGAAATGAAGCACCATTTCATAATAAAGGCATTGCACAGAGCACCCAGAGCTGGGGACAGGTGGGACTGGGGAGGCAGAGGTGGAGCATGGGGCATCCACAGGGAGTCAAATCCACTGTGGGATGCTGTGAAAGAGGCATTCAGGGGGAGTGTAGGGATGAAAGGAGAGAACAGGCAACCTAGAAATGGAAAAGGAGGAGTCAGAGATAAGTTTACAAATTACAGTTCTGGTCTGTAGATAGGTTTAGTGCTGCCTCTTTGCACAACCCCCAGCTATAGATGATGAAAGAGCATTACAGCACTGGGTAGTCACCAGTATTTTCTCCATGTTGGATCTCAGTGCTGAGCCATCACTACAACACTTTGAGCCCACCAGATGCAGAAAAGGGATTAATAGCTCATATTTAAAACAGACTCAAATACTGTTACTCTATGACCAGGCAGTTTCACAAATCAATATTCCCTTATCTCACACACGAGGGATGAAATTCTTGCTTTGCAGGCAAAGACTAAGGTGCAGAAACTTTAATTCATGTACCCGAGGTGGTACAGGATGCCTTTGGTAATACTGGAAAGCAAGATATGTCACATGCCTAGGCTAGCGTCCTAACAAACCTTCAGAACAAATGCAGCACAAATTCAGTGAAGTGCTCACATATATTTGAGGTTTTCCCTCCATGATGTAGAGATAGACACTGTACTTTAAGTCATAATGCCATGTAAAGTATGTATAAACACAAATCTTAAATGGAAATTTGTCAAGAAAATTTTGAGGTATGGAAAAGAAAAAAGAAAAAGAAAAAAGATGTACTTGTATGCTTGCTCTTATGCTGACCTTACTGGTTTTATGCCAGAAAAAATATCAGTAACTAGGAATTTTCTGATAACATATTTTATAATGAAGCCCTTGTTGGAAAACACTTTTCCCATCAAATGTCTGGTAATGAGCTCTGCAGCCAGAAACAAGCACAAATTTGGCACCAAAGATAACAGACATGCTGTTTGGATGCTTGGTAGATTTTGTCAGCAGATGATTTGGGGGGAAAAAAAAACAACCAAAAAAAGCCAAAACAAAAAATCAAAAAAAGGCAGCATTAAAAATTAACTGAAAAATTCTGATGATCTCTGGAATTCATTGCCAGACATGGGCAGGAAAGACGTGTACCTTCCTCCAGCTGCAGGGCTGGATGCAAGCAGTGCTCTTCACTGGGAACTGCTGCGAAGGAAAGGTGCACTGGGGATACAAAGTGTCATCAGCAGGCAGAATAAGATGACAGAAGGAAAAGGATCTTGTTGTCACATTGAATCAGGATTAAACTGTGGCATATGGTAGCTGCACAAGAGATGTTATAGCCTTTTGGCATGGACCCTGGATACAGAAGTGGAAAGGGACAGTCTGTGTTTAGTTGTTAGTCCCTGCTCTATAAGAGAACTGGGTTGGAAAATAATAACTAACAGTAGTAGTAATATTGGAACATACTTTTTAATTGCTTTTAAGGAAAACCTACAGAACTCTTTCAAAAAAAGACATCTATTTCTTTTTCATTTTACAACTCAGAAAAATTTTACTATTGGTTTCTCCCGGATATCCCACCTCATTCGAGTAAAGGGGAAGGGAAAAAGTCATCTTTTGCTCTGTTTTCCCCAGGAGAGTGTCCATACCAACACAGCTTTTGCAGGCAGAGCATCACTGCACCTGAGACTCTTGAAATAAGGCACAGCTGGGTGGCTGAACCAGGCTTTCAAGCAGTGGCTGGCAGAGTGGATCTCGGGCTAAGGTAGGAAAGAGCGAGTGAAATGAGAAGTGAACCAAGCCAAAATTTCACTGGAAAGCCTGGTCCCTCCATCTGTCTTCTGCTTAACTGCAGCTCTACTTTCATGTTCACTTCAGTAGTTATGGACATTCCTTTAAGAAGTAACTCCAGTCATTTTACTGGCACTGACTTTCTAGCAAGCTATTTTATTTTCCATGGCCTGTGTGCCACTTTGTTTCAGCAAGTGTTTAATACAGCATAGACAACATTCACATTCACAAAGTCATTTATTTAAAAAAAAAAAAAAGAGAAAAAACCATCTTAGTAATGTAAAATGTCTGAGGATAAAAGAAATAAAGAAAAGTAGACAATAAGACTATAATTAGTACTGTGCGACATGTGGTGAGATTTCTGCTTTTGATTATTAGCATTCCTACAGCTTTGTCTGCCCAAGAATAATGAGGATAATGGGGTGCTTTTCTCTCACTGCAATCATAAGGTATGGAAATTAAAGAAATCTCTACAGAGTCAGAAATCTGAAACTATAAATAATAATGAAGGTTCTCGTGTACCCTGGAATTAACTAATGACGCATTTTCTGAGAGGAAAGAAAAGCAGTTCCCAGCACCATGTCAAGTGTCTTGCTGATAGTGGGTAACACTCTCCAGCTCCTGCTCTTATCTGATCACAGAACGAGCAAAAGAACTTTGATGCACAATAACCTAAGATTTTATGTGGCAGTGCTGTAGAGTTCCTATTTCCTGCCCCACAAAGATTTTTTCCCATGCAGATTTTGAGCAGGTCATTAGCACTAAGCTTCACAGAAGGACAGGCACGAAAGCATGGACCCTCAAGGTGGTGCTGAACACACCATAAAGGAGAGCAGAGGGTTCTGCTGAGCCCTCTCCTTTATTACCTGAGTTGGCATGACTCAGGAAATCATTTCAAGATTAGGTTGAAATCAGTGTAGCAACACCTGGCCTCAGGGAATGGAGGGATTCTAACAGGACCTTGGGCTGGAGACCTAGAAAAGAAAAATCTTTCTGATGTACAGTGTATTTTTCCAATTTTTTTAATAGGAATTACATCAGCTGGGGTTTTTTTTCTAGAACTGTTATATACCATTTATTGTAAAACAATTTTCATTTCTGAAGTGAATTATATGCTATAGAAGACTTTGTAATGGCATTTTTGCCTCATTCTGTAAGAAATAAGGCAAATGTACGATGGCATTTAAGATATATAAAATTTAATTCTTACTGGACATGCAGAGTGACTTCATCTGTGTATTAATAAAATTTTCCTATGAACAGCAGCAAAAATGTTAACATTTTCTCACCAAGATTCATATGCAACCCATTTTTAAAAATTTTATCTTAGGAAATAAACTGGAGGTTAACTGTATTTTGAAAGATAAATACAAGAAAAAGTAACTTCAATGCACATATAAGTGAAAAGAGTGATAAACTCCTCTTTTTAAACTACAATAAAAGAAAATTAGTGTATTCTAAGCCAATGGCATAAATAAGTTTTCTATTTTTAACTTAACAAAGAGGAAAAATAAAAATATTCCCTTAATTCAACCCTAAAACTCAAAAGGTGGGTTTCTTTGAAGGATTTTTTTGGGGGGGAAAAGCTGTAGTTGGATAGAGAATGTATAAGGATGGAAAGCAGACAAAGCACTGAATATACTTTTTACTTTTTTTACTTTCTCATCTATTGAAAGACAAATGAACATTATAGTTAGTCATCTAACATTATTTTTAAATCTGAATTTTTAATATTGTCTCAATTCATATATATTTCACAAAATAAGATGCTAAGCCATCATATGAAAACCTTATAAACACAAACTGGAAGCAACTTTTCAAAGAGTATAATTAGATTAAATAGATGACTGCGGGAGATTATGTGAGGAAACAACCTGTTGTGCTCACACCTTTTGCACAGCTTTGAGTTTGGGCAGTGGCAGAAGGGATTCCCACATTGCCCTCAGGGGCCCCAGATTTTTTATTGCAGGATCATCTCTAAGTACAAGAATATGAATGTGCCTAGAAAAAAATTTCAGTGCTGCAGAACAGAATATGAGGTAAAAACCAGAAATGGCAGCAGTGACCCATGTGCTCACTGGGGGCCCTGGGGAAACCATTTACCTTGTTTCCTGTGTTGCTAATTAATCTCAAACTAACTGGTGTGTGGGCATTTCTAATGCAAATATACTTGTCAGCAACCTGGATTTTAACAGTTTCTGTTTAAAATAGCTCTCAAAATAGAGCATGTAATTTGTCCATTTTTAATAACCTTCATTGAAGAAGATCACATCAACAGTAAGAGGGTGCAGAGAGTGAAATTACAAGGTAATCCAGGAAAACATTGTAAGGATTACAAGACAAAAAAACCCCTAAAATAGCTCTAATGAATGACTATGACCTTAAATGATGAGATGTGTTTTAGAGCAATGCATGACTACATTACAGCTGCAATGTAAAACATGAAATATGAGTAANATTCTTACTGGACATGCAGAGTGACTTCATCTGTGTATTAATAAAATTTTCCTATGAACAGCAGCAAAAATGTTAACATTTTCTCACCAAGATTCATATGCAACCCATTTTTAAAAATTTTATCTTAGGAAATAAACTGGAGGTTAACTGTATTTTGGAAGATAAATACAAGAAAAAGAAACTTCAGCGCACATATAAGTGAAAACAGTGATAAACTCCTCTTTTTAAACTACAATAAAAGAAAATTAGTGTATTCTAAGCCAGTGGCATAAATAAGTTTTCTATTTTTAACTTAACAAAGAGGAAAAATAAAAATATTCCCTTAATTCAACCCTAAAACTCAAAAGGTGGGTTTCTTTGAAGGATTTTTTTGGGGGGGAAAAGCTGTAGTTGGATAGAGAATGTATAAGGATGGAAAGCAGACAAAGCACTGAATATACTTTTTACTTTTTTTACTTTCTCATCTATTGAAAGACAAATGAACATTATAGTTAGTCATCTAACATTATTTTTAAATCTGAATTTTTAATATTGTCTCAATTCATATATATTTCACAAAATAAGATGCTAAGCCATCATATGAAAACCTTATAAACACTAACTGGAAGCAACTTTTCATAGAGTATAATTAGATTAAATAGATGACTGCGGGAGATTATGTGAGGAAACAACCTGTTGTGCTCACACCTTTGGCACAGCTTTGAGTTTGGGCAGTGGCAGAAGGGATTCCCACATTGCCCTCAGGGGCCCCAGATTTTTTATTGCAGGATCATCTCTAAGTACAAGAATATGAATGTGCCTAGAAAAAAATTTCAGTGCTGCAGAACAGAATATGAGGTAAAAACCAGAAATGGCAGCAGTGACCCATGTGCTCACTGGGGGCCCTGGGGAAACCATTTACCTTGTTTCCTGTGTTGCTAATTAATCTCAAACTAACTGGTGTGTGGGCATTTCTAATGCAAATATACTTGTCAGCAACCTGGATTTTAACAGTTTCTGTTTAAAATAGCTCTCAAAATAGAGCATGTAATTTGTCCATTTTTAATAACCTTCATTGAAAAAGATCACATCAACAGTAAGAGGGTGCAGAGAGTGAAATTACAAGGTAATCCAGGAAAACATTGTAAGGATTACAAGACAAAAAAACCCCTAAAATAGCTCTAATGAATGACTATGACCTTAAATGATGAGATGTGTTTTAGAGCAATGCATGACTACATTACAGCTGCAATGTAAAACATGAAATATGAGTAAATATTTATGCATATATTTATGTGTAACTGATACATAACTATATCTAAACATGATTAAATAGATAACTATGAGCTCAATTCTGACATGCCGAGTCACCCTGANGGGTGCAGAGAGTGAAATTACAAGGTAATCCAGGAAAACATTGTAAGGATTACAAGACAAAAAAACCCCTAAAATAGCTCTAATGAATGACTATGACCTTAAATGATGAGATGTGTTTTAGAGCAATGCATGACTACATTACAGCTGCAATGTAAAACATGAAATATGAGTAAATATTTATGCATATATTTATGTGTAACTGATACCTAAATATATCTAAACATCATTAAATAGATAACAATTCTAACATGCAGAGTCACACTGGTATTTTGTTTTTCTGATTTTCCTCTCATCATAAATCAATTTATCTTATTGGAATCTGACATATTAAGCATGTACCTCAAATAAATTAATCAAAGTCATTCCATTTTAGATGTCATTGCTTTAGTTGATGCTTCTATGCTTGCATCCTTAAAAGAGCTAAATGGGTCTCAGCATTAGGATTTTTGAAAAAGTGCAGGAAATAATGGGATTTAAGTATAGAAAATAAGACAATAACAGAGTTGCTTTAACTGGACATGCTTTATGTGAAACTTGCAGAAGGCATAGATGAAATTGAATTTTCATTACCAATTTATTTTTAATGAGCACTTATTATTGTTTATTCCTTGCCCTATTTTGCCTTTTCAACTTGTGGAGTATTTAGATACTAATAATTTATTTTGCAATTCTGGACACTATGATAACATTTTGGCTGATCTCCTAAATTTATGAGCCAATAAAGCACCACCAGCATATTCTGGAAATACTTCATCTAAAAATATTTTTATATTGCTGTTGAAAATTCATAGAATAGTATGAATTATCAGAAAGCATTGTTTTCTTCTGAATAATAGAGAATGGAAAGCAGAGTTGGCTAAGCATTTATAACAGTGTTAATGAAAGGAAATTTTCCACTTAATTTCTGGCTTGATAAGGAATGGAAATTAAGATAGTGATTTTGAATATATTATAGATTAATCAAATTTAACAGATAGTAAAAGAATTTGAAGTTTTGACTTATTTTGACCTTTCTCTTGTCTGTCTTCATGGTATTATCTTTGTGAGTAAAATAATTCACAAAAGTTCAGGAAGATTACTTTTGTGCAACAAGGATTTAATCATGTAATTTTTCTGAATCATAACTCAGTTAAGAAAGATATATAATATAGAGAAACAGAATGAAGACAGAATGAAAGAGCAAATTAATCTTTCTTGTGAAGGCCATGTAGAATATTATAAATACAAAAAGTAAGGATTTACTGCACTAATAATTCCTATTACTAGCCTATAAGCATTTAGAAAGGTCAGGATTTTTCTATATACCATCCAAATTACCCTCTACTGATACGAACATGAAAATATTATTTGGCATGTTGCTTTGTCAACATTTTGAATAATTTAGAATTCCATATTTTGCCTAAGGGATCCCAGGATATCTTCACTGAGACTTGGACTTTTAAGGTTGAGTGCAGAAGTGGCCAAGAAAGGGATACTGAACTATGGATAAGTAATTATTACTAGCATTTTAATATCAAGAAAAATTCACTTCAAGCCTTCAATCCAGATATTTTGGATTAAATGGACAAAACCCATTACTAAAAGCAATTAACAACCATTGAAAAGAAAAAGAATCTTTTGTTGAGAGAGCTGAATGTCTCTGACAGAAGTTCTTTGCTGCATGTCCTGAAAAGTGCATTGGCCTCATTTCAGTTCAAAAAATCATATAAAATATCATTGCAAGTAATTCAGTTCAACTGTTCACTCCATGTAGGATTTTTAAAACTACTTTAATTAGTTGGGTTTATTATGTTTATGGGTTTTATTTCATTAAAAAAAATCNTATAAATACAAAAAGTAAGGATTTACTGCACTAATAATTCCTATTACTAGCCTATAAGCATTTAGAAAGGTCAGGATTTTTCTATATACCATCCAAATTACCCTCTACTGATACGAACATGAAAATATTATTTGGCATGTTGCTTTGTCAACATTTTGAATAATTTAGAATTCCATATTTTGCCTAAGGGATCCCAGGATATCTTCACTGAGACTTGGACTTTTAAGGTTGAGTGCAGAAGTGGCCAAGAAAGGGATACTGAACTATGGATAAGTAATTATTACTAGCATTTTAATATCAAGAAAAATTCACTTCAAGCCTTCAATCCAGATATTTTGGATTAAATGGACAAAACCCATTACTAAAAGCAATTAACAACCATTGAAAAGAAAAAGAATCTTTTGTTGAGAGAGCTGAATGTCTCTGACAGAAGTTCTTTGCTGCATGTCCTGAAAAGTGCATTGGCCTCATTTCAGTTCAAAAAATCATATAAAATATCATTGCAAGTAATTCAGTTCAACTGTTCACTCCATGTAGGATTTTTAAAACTACTTTAATTACTTGGGTTTATAATGTTTATGGGTTTTATTTGATTTTTAAAAAACTATTTATATTGTTGATAGTTTTAGCATGACAATGCATGCCCCAGGTATTTTTTTGTTTTCCAACAGCGCACAAGGGACAGAAGTGCGTTTCAGAAAGTGGAGGAACTAAAGTGAGGTCGGACTTCATGACTGAGCTGTCTGAAAATGGCCTTGAAGAACTGAATATGGCCATTCAAATTTGCCTTCTGAATGAAGTGCAGAAATACAAAGAGATAACTGAGCTGAGAACAGTTCACCTTTGCTTGAACATACAAATGGAAATTCCTGAAGGTTCATGGTGTTGTCTTTAGGTGTATAAATATGTTTAAAATTAAATTCTGTCAGACTATTTCAGTACATCTGTCATAAACTTGTGGCAGACCATGGCATTGTGCCCAAACCTCTGACACAGCTTTGTTACCTCTATCCAGCAGACCAAAATTCTTCTTGAAGTTTTGGGATTTGTATATTTTACCGAAACTATTGAAGAAGGTACTACTGAGTCATCTAGACATGTGGGTCTTCACAGTCATATAAATATAGTTGTCTATGAGCAAATATAGAAAATTCTTCATATTCAGACTCTTGATTGACTACATGAATCAGTGCTAAAAATAGTTAATCACAATCTACTCTTCTGCAACTGACAGACCAAATGTGACAAAGATTAGCCGTCATAACGTGTTAAACATGCTCTGCAGTTCCCACTGAAATGTATGATTCAGCTGCTTTGATATGCACATTTTGCTGAAACAGCACAATTATTTATCTTCAGAAAAGTCTACAATTGAAAGAGCAAAGTCTGCTTTTGATCACCACTTTGAAATCTTCATTAGCACAATTTTATTCAGAGCTGCAGCTGCTTCTCTTTGCTGGTGGAAACTAATCAATCAAACTGCAAACTTACTTCTGAAAGAGCACAAAGCAGCAGCCAAGTATCAGTGTATTTTTGGTGTGGCTTTAAAGCACATAATAAGGAACAGAATATGTAATTCTCTTTATACTAAATACACTATTCACAGCAATGACAGTTAATTAGCAAGTAAAATGCAAAAGTAAATATTTGGCAAGATTACGACTTTTAAGCAAAGGAGTGTAAATGAACTACTGGGGTAAGTAACAGATGTTTCCATAACGTGTACCTGGCAGGAGGGCTTTTTAAATGAGGTCAGCAACAAATTCTTTCAATTATATTTTTATTTTCACTCCAGTTAGAAAGGATTAGTTAGTAACTTATCCTCTGTGATAACCTGCAATTTATTAAATGGACACTTCTCTAAAGTTGCTGGTTTTTATCTCTTGATTGCCTCAGGCAACAAGCATAATTGAGACTGCCAAACACCAGAACTGACTGAAAGGAAGTTTTGAAGAACTTTGCCTGGATTTACATCAGCAAATGCACTAGCATGGCCAAAAATTTTAGTGTGAATTTTGGCTGGACAATGTTGTCTTTCATCACTTTTAAGGGAGATCATAACCCTTTCTGCAATTTTGATGAGGCTTTATGAATATGTAGCAAGTAAAAAATTCTAATTTGCTTTCTCCTTCGCATGAAAATGTTATGTAATCTCAATTAGTTCAATGGAATAGAGCAGATGTCAACCCTGGGTGTATATTAATTGGTTAAAATACATATGGGACAAGTACAGATGTCTCTGTCTGGCCATGTGGTGCACAGTGAAAACACACTCCATTCTAGATAGAATAAGGCTGGAAGTAAAAACATATCTGTGGATGTGTCAGTAGACACACACACTGCATTCCCAGAAAAGGAATTAATAAAATATTCAGGGGGCACAGTATTGCAATTTTTTAATAATTAAGAGGGGCACAATTCCCTTGCTCAGGAAGGGCTGCTTTAACTCTTTTGCAGCCCCCAATAAACACTGTTTTGCCAATAGAAGGGCAAACATGGCCCCAAAGGCAACTTGGTTTGACACAGTTCCCAAGCTGCAGCAAGCTGTGAACAGAACAAGCTTACAGAGGCCTGCCAGGTGTCCCTCAGTCCCCTCCAGGGAAAATGGCCTGTGGGATCCACCCTGGTTCCAGGATTTCCTGCTTGGGATGCCAGTGCATTAAAGCTGCCCATTTCATCGGGGGGGTCCCAGGCCTGTGACTCTACACAGCCAAATTTGAAGGAATGGGAAACATTAATAGGAAGGAAATTTTGCAATGCTAACAAAGTATCACTTTGATAATCAGTGCAAAACCATTGCTGCATGGAAACTTAATGTATATGGATCCTTGTTTTACTTACATGCATTCAAAAATGGCTGCAATAGGACTGAAGACAGCAGACATATGACAGATTCTTTTTTCTAGAGAATCTTTAAAGATGCAAAAGAAGCTGGTATATAAATTCATCATTTTTAGCCTGGGGACTGAAGAGCTGCAATGATTTTAGCAAAAATCCTTAATGTCCTGCAATCATTGAGGCAGTTGACAGTGTCAATGCAATGCAAAATAATGCAAAATGACAATAAATTAGTTTTTAGATCTTCAGGACAAACCCCTTTTGTATCCTTGACTCTGTTCTCTGAAAACAAACGATCAACTGATGAGATTTTCCTTATGGTGACCCACCACAAGTGGTGTGGTTTTTTTGCAGTATTCTTTTCTCAGCTTCAACAAAGAAGCTGTAATAAATCACCTGAACTTAAAAACTGTGGTTGGCACGTATTAGTAAGTTACAAGCCAGTGAAAAATGCCTTTCAAAAAGGAAACAGTCAACACAGAATTCAATAATACTTTCTGAGAAGAACATATGCAAGTGAATAATACTTGTTCTGATGTGTAGTTTGGCAAGCCTCTGGGATAAGTGAATGCCATGTGAATGAAGAAAAATTTGTAGTTTCTCAAAGAGTGATTTTTATAAATATAATAAGTACATGAACAGAGGTAAAGCCCTCCCTTTTATTTCCCTCTCCAAGATTGGTTTCAAACAGTTATTTGGTTCTGCCATAGACAATCTAATAAAAGAAGATATATTTTTCTTCAGACACTATTAAAGTAGCTTCTATAATTTTTTAAAAGCAATTTGCAACAGACATTTTATTGCTCCAGAATTTTCATAGATGTCAGCTACTATAAAATAATGGGCACATTACTCACGAACACAGGCTGCAGAAAAACAGTTTTTCCAGAAATCCTGATCTCATTCTGTCACTTAGAAAGAATTCCCATTTTTCTAATATGTGGAAATCTTCAACGTTAGCACAACATGCATACCTGTGATCAGAAGATGTGTTAATTTAAATGAACAGCAAGAGGTCCTGCAGACTTTGACCCTTTCACTGATATTCCTTTGAGGATAACAAAAGTAATGAATGGGTGGTGATTTAATTAAAAAAATGAATTCTTTCTGGTTATGCATGATTAATTTCACAGACCAATAAAGATTAACACTTAACATTTGCTTGTTTTAACAATGCTCCATGGGCCTGTAGAACTGCATGAGGAGAGCATTTTCTCCTGTAAAAGCTTACAGTATTACAGTGGTGGATCCAGAATGACTCTGAAAATAGCTGGTCTGTAGAGAAGATCTTTAGGTGAAAAGTAATCATGGGCATTAAAAATCACTCTAAGAATTTCAAATGAGAAGACCTAAATCAAAAGAAAACTGATCAGGTTTTTAGTATCATCCTTCCCCTAATGCCTCTCACCACCAAAGTTACAGCACACAAAACTGTTAACAGCACACAAAACTGTTAACAGGGGAGGGGTTTTTAATAATTCCTATTTCCTTATTATTTTATATGTACACTAGCAAGTCTGGATAAAGAAATGGAACTCCCTTTTTACCATACAGATTCAGTATACACATGACTCAGGGAGAAAGTGGATTATTGCCCCGAGTGCTGGAAATTAGTCAACAGAAATACAATATCCTGGTTTAGTTTTTTAAACATATATATGAATAGGTAACGCTGTTCTCAATACGTGTGAATAAGGAAGAAAGAAATTCTCCTTCTCAAAGTGTTATTAACCTCATGAAACACAACACTGACACAGAACTCTAAAGCTGTAGCAAGCAGCCCTGTAGCAGTACTTGTGCCCTTCAGCTTCAGAGATGGAAAAGTTATGCAAGTAACTGGTGCAACCAGCTGATTTTCTTCTGGAGCTCCAATCATCCTAGCACTGGTACAACAGTTGGGTGTGAGGAAGCCCTTGTAGAGATTCTTATCTGCCTTTTCTAAATATTGCAAGACTTAGCCACCAGATTGTTGTTCAATTGCCATCACAAAAATTAGTCCATGACTCCTCAAGCATATTAAATCAAGATTGGAAGAAGCCCTTAAAGATCACCTGGTCCAAACTTTCTTGTAAAACACACATACATATTGATTAAATGGGATGGAGGGACAGGAAGAGAACTGGATAAAGAATAAAGCAAATTTTGATAGAGACCTTAGAACTATAAAGATTTCATCAGAGTTCTCACTTCCTCATAAGAAGAAACTGCACAGCAAGAGCAGGCAAAAGTTTTGCTGATGTGGCAGGAAATTCTGGAAAGAATTTGCTGAAACAGAACCAATAGTTGTGACAGGAAAGGTGACAAGCCCAGTTACACTAACAGCCTCCCTCTATCTCATGTGTTGAGGAAGGAGAGGAACTCTACCTTCCAAGTAAACTGGTAAACATTAAAGTTACAGCGTTGAAACAGAAGTTTCACTTCTCCAGCTTTGACTTATTTACAAATAGAAAAATGTATCACTTGATGCGAAGTTGCTTTTAAAGGTTTAGATGGGTACAAGAGTACAAGCACTAAGAACAGTGATTTTTTATTTTCTTTTCCATCTGGTTTTGGGATGTAAAATGGCTGCTATAATTTTAATTTACTCTAAAATGTGTATTTCAAAAGAATATTTCACTGATTTGATCGAGCCCAAACAAATTGCTGAAAGCATAAATTATTCATTACCCATCTGAAATCAATTTAAAAAACCCAAACTCCTCACCATAAAACAACTTACAGAGTTGACTGATGTATATCTCCAGAGGATATCTTTCTGTGGATTAATTTAAGAACTATTCCTATGATGAGGGAAGATGGCTTGTTCATGTATGTAACAGATTTTACATACCCAATAAGGTAATTTTCTCTTGTAGGTTGCCCTTCCCCTGGGCATATTAAAGCTGATGAGACAAAAAAAAAAAAAAAAAAAAAAAAAAAAAAAAAAAAAAGNAAAAAAAAAAAAGGCAGTGGAAAAAGAAATCCCTGCATGAAAAATGAAAGTTTCACTGCCTGCAGTATTTAACAACTGCAGAAGACACAATACTAAATGCCCCAACAAAAGTAATCCTTCCTATAGATGGTTTGAATCTTGGATTCCTTTAAAGAAGTATCTCCTGACTTAAAAAAAAAAAAAATCTAGTTCAACTCAGAGTTCAGAAAGGTGGTCAGACAAAAAAGCTGACATGTCATGTATGAGATCCCACAGAGTTTTATCAACTTAGTGTCTTACAAAAAATTATAATTTTCTCTTCCTCTCAGCTTCTAATGAGGCTGGAGGAAATCAATGACATGAAAAAACTTGTTATAAGTCAATCAAGCTGTGATTGCATTGACATTTTTAGAAAGATTAGGAAAAGCTTTCTATGACTATGGTGATGGCCTAGGATGGTTATGGCTACAGCTACCTGCTGGTATCTTAAATTGAGGGGTTTCCTTCTTGATTCTGCAGTGGTAAAGGCTACTCAGGTTCCAACAGCCCAGGGCTGGTCAAGACCTCACACCTTCTCACAGGAAATCCTTGAGCAGACCAGGTATTTTGTACCATGAGGCTTGGATTTCCCCAGCTCAGGTACAAAAGCACCCACGCAGAAGATCCTCCATAATGAGCACAAAATGCAAAAGGCCATCTGCCTAGCAGCCATGGGAACACATTGCCCCTCCTCGTGCATGCTTTGTCCCAGATGAACTGAGACATCAGCTCAGTCTCTCTGATCTCTGAAGCCATCTGTGGCAGTGCCTTCCCCTGGCAGGTGTCATCTCACCCCTGGAATATTTATTCTGCATTCTCCCCTATAATCCAACTGCTGACCCCCAGGAAGCCCCATGAGTGCATCTTTGCACTTCAGAGAGTGCAGAATGACATTTCTGTTCCTAAGGTACAAGGAGGACATTGATGAGCACAACTTCCAGAGCTTAAAAGTTGGTATTTCCAAAATGCAACAGTCCTTTCAAAAGCTTCACATGAAATCAAACCCAGGTTCATCTTCCTTGACATAAATGATCAACCAATGAACTAATAAAGCTAATTTTATAGGCTAAAGATATTTCTAATATAAATCCAGACAGCAGAACTTTGCATAATATAATCTGACCTCTTGCACAATACAGGGCATAAGATTTAATTGAGTTTTTTTAATACTTGAAATAAAATAATCTTCTCCACATATTAAAAAAAAACAAAGCCTCATTTAAGTAGTATTAAAAACCAAACAAACAATCTAATTTTTACTGCTTCCAGTCAAAAATTCTTACATTTCCAAGAATTCAATGCTTTGATAGAGCTTAGATTCACTTTATTTCCCACAACACTGCTCTTACACAAAATATTCTCTGCCAATTAAGAGAAGTATTAAAAAATTATTACTTTGTAAAAACAATTTTGTATATGCTAGACTTGTAAACTTCATCCATTCTGAACTGGTCATTCAGAATTCATGTGGAAACAATACTAAATTAATGACAACAGAAGTTTACTTCTTTATCAGACAGGGAACATAATTTTTAATTATATGTGCCAGTACAACTGTAATGATGCAGCCATTTATAATGAGGTACAACCAGCAAATTCGAAAACATTTTAATTAAAAAGCATAATGGTGATAATTAAGTCTGTCTTAACTAAAACATTTAAATTATAAACAATATGTTGTAGTAAATGTCTAGACCCAAATACATTAAGCTCCCAAAAAACACTTACATCCACCCATTCCTCTCAAGATCCCTCATGTTTAGACTCAAAAGTGCTTTGCTTCATTAGATTAACACTAGAAGCTTTAGGTTTTTTCAATGAAAAAGTCATTAGAGAAGACAGAGCTGCAATAGCAGAGACAGTTTTCATCCTTCTGTGCCTTTCTGCATGGCAGAAAGTCCTGTATTCCCCTGCCTTGGTCCAAGGAAATTCCTCCACCTCCTGAGTGAGGGGATGTTCTGCCTCCCACAGCTGCAGGCTGTGCTGAGGGCTGAGGCTTGGCTCCCTCCTCTGCAGCAAGGACCTCAGCAAAGCCTCCAGCATCTCTCCAGAGTTTTTATACAAAAGTGAAAATACACACTCCATGCACTGTCACTCACCTGATAAATGAAAAGTCTGAGTATATATTTCACATTGGTCTTTTAGCCTTATTTTAAAAATATATTATGGTACTGAGAATTGAACAAAACCTTCATCTTCTCAGTTTTTCTGGTGATAAAACTTTCCAGATTTTCTTTGTGAGGATTTAAAAATATTTATTCAAGAAAAGAAGCCTTATAACTTTAGTATCTTTATTTATATTGATACTGTGTTCTTGTTGTACAAACACATTAACCATAAACACAAATGAGCCATGTTTTAGTGATTTACTGAAGATGTTTTTGTTATAATATCCCTGCTTCCATTTTGAAGAGTTTCATGAGTCATTAAATCATCCAATAGTGCACATACAATAGAATGCCAAGTAAAAGGAAATAATTTGAAAGACATTTAGTTTTATTAGGAATAGCAACAACAACAGAAAACTCACTATAAACGTTGACTTCTCATTAAAAATTGATTTTATCTCTATGCTGAGTTTTATCTTTTCCTGTGCATTGCATAGCCACATACCCATATCAACAGAGGATGTTGTTGTGATTGGTGGCCCATTTACAGTCCATGGTTTACTAAAATGTACTCAAATCATTAATAATAAGGATGCCATTTTTATACAAATCCAGAAATATAATGCAAATCTGAGAATATTCTTATTTAATCCCTTAGGCAATTAAACCACACAATATGATTCAATTTGAGTACTAGCAAACGGGATGTAATAAAGACTGCAAATGCAAACGGTTTAGATTAATGGAAAGCCAAGGGTGTTGGTTCTGCAATTCTCTTTTGCAATCAACTGTCATTTGTTTCATTTGAGATAAGTAAAAATCTAATAAGGTTTCTTCTTCTTTAATTTCCATACAAAATTTTGGGAGAAAAGAGGCAAGCACAAAGACACATAGTATAATACAGAGGTAAAACTGTTGTATGGTGGTGCTTATTTGTTTTATTACAAATCCTGGAAACATGGCATTGCAAATATTGATACTAATATATGAATACCAGATGCCAAGAGTTTATTTCCTTAATAAAATACACATTTTAAATATGAAAAGGAAAAAAACTTAAATTAGCTATGATCTATTCAGAGGGATACACTTCTAAAAGTGTTATTTCTAAATAGCCAACTCTCTCATTAGTACTATGTACAAGTATTTGAGGGTCCAAAATTTTCTGGAGGATTAAAAGCTCCTTGTGATTTTGTAATTAATTCTTCATGTAATTCCTATAAGTCATTCTTTTGTATAAAAACTAAGAATTTGGAAAGCATACCGTGATGTAAAAATAGAAGAAAGGTGAGTTCTAGTAGGAATTTATGCAGAGGCCCAGAGTGAAAGATAGACTTGAGGAAAAATTTTCAGTGCAATAATCAGACCAGAAAAAGATCCAGCAAAGACTAAAGCCATTTTTATACGTAAGGAAGTGCTGGCAATTAATGCAGCCTTGAAGAAACGTGTGTTAAATTGAAGCACACTCATCTAAATTAGCTTAGGAAAAATGTTTTGTATGCAGGGGATGACTTGGGAGAAAGTGTGTTTTACTTCCAGACTGATGCTGTGCCTGGAATTCAGAAAGGGGGATAAATGATACTATGAGAGATAACTTAAGTGCTTTTTCAAGTGTTTCTTGTGAAAGTTTCGTCAGAAAAAAAAAAAAAGGTAAATTGAAGTGTTATCTATAACAATTACATTTGGCAGACGATTGGTGTTGGAGTGGGTTCATTTATAGTAGATTAATTTAAATGGTAAAGAGAGGTGTTTGTGTAAGTCATGGCCTTGATTAAATTTTTTTTTATTAGAAAAATCTGCATTTTTCTGGATGGGAATTCTCAATGTGATGGTACATATCTGAGATATAACCAAACACTCCATAACCATTTTCAGTCTGCATACATTTGTATGCAGAACTTTGGTATATTAATAACATCAAACAAAATCTTAGAGACTATGGATATTTTCATAGAATCATAGAATGAAAGAATGGTTTGGGTTGGAAGAAACCTTAAAGATCATCTCCTTCCAACCCTGCTGCTGTGGGCAGAGACACCTTTCACTAGACCACGTTACTCAGAGACCCATCCACCCTGGTCTTGAGCACTTGTAGGGATGGAGCATCCAAAACTTCTCTGGGCAAGCAGTGCCAGTGTGACACCTCCTTCACAGTAAAGAATTGATTCCTAATATCTCATCCAAACCCACTCTGTTTCACCATGAAGCCATTCCCCTTTTCCTGACACTCCAGATCCTTGCAAAAAGTCTTTCTCCATCTTTCTTGTAGACTCCCTTCAGGTACTGGAAGGCCACAAGTAGACCATCCCTAAGCCTTCTCTTTTACAGGCTGAAGAATCCAAATTCTCCCAGTTTTTCCTCATGGGAGAGGTGCTCCATACTTCTAATTATCTTGGTGGCTCTCCTACATGTATTTACATGCATTTTCCCTGTTGCATTTACCTTATCATTAAAATAATCAAAGTGTAGTTTATATATGAATGCAGCTGAACAAAAATCACAGGAGCAGTAATTACAATTAGTCCTATTCTGATCCCACAGATCTATCAGTGACCATTTGCAGCTTTTACAGCTGATGTGCATTAACATGTGCAATGTAATTGTNATTTTATAAATATAAATCTTAAATAAAATTAAATTATTTTAATTCATCACACTTATTGTGTAATAATATTGAAGTGGTATGTTTGTTAAAATTTGAAATTTAAAAGGTAATTTGAGATAAAAGAGCAGAGAACAATGTACACAAATTGTTNTAGCATTTAAACAAGGTAGGTGACATTTAGAAGGGGGTTTTTTTTGTTTGTTTTCTTGGACTAAAACGCTTTGGAAGTTTTTAGCATAATTCTGTGTGGTGTCTCAGAGTTCTAGGTTACTGCTTGATCAGACACAGCTCAATAACCTTAGCATAAAAACACTGATGGCAATTTATTTTGCAGTGGAGTAGATCAGTGTCTCTTCTTCATTCACACCTCACAAACCATATAGAATTATGAAAACCTTTATGGTACAGTAGCTAAATACAGAAATCTACTGTGAAATTTGTATTTACATGACACATTTAATTCAGTGCATGCTTAGTGAATTATCACTGTATGATTTTCTGGTTTATATTCAGAGAACAAGCAAATAACCTTTTTATTATATAATTTTGCAGAGTTTTATATTTCATAAAAATAAACTAAATAAATAAATAAATTTTATAAATATAAATCTTAAAATTAAAATATTTTAATTCATTGTGTTTATTGTGTAATAATATTGAAGTGGTATGTTTGTTAAAATTTGAAATTTAAAAGGTAATTTGAGATAAAAGAGCAGAGAACAATGTACACAAATTGTTACACAATGAAAGAAAAGAATAAATAGAACCAGCTGTTTATAAATAACAGCTATTTAAATATAAGATACAGATGACTGATAGCTTAAACACATAGAAGAAATTTCCCTCAATAACAAGTGAAACAAAGTTTTAGAGAAAATTTCTCCTGAACCCAGTCCTTTAATTGTAATATATTTGAACTGCAGAACATGTTAATTAATGTTCACAGTTCATTGCAACATTACATTTTTTTAAATTAAGGGAAAAATGGGAATAGCTTTAATGCTATTTTGAATTTTTTTCACTACATTTGTATTCATTAAACCCTTTTGTGCACATTGGATTCTATAGGCATACAGCAAAATAGTGAGTAATACTGATCTAAAAGCCAACGTATAATACTTGAAACCATTTCCCTTATTTACAGAGAGACTACTTTACTGTAGTGTCTAAATCTTCCCTCCATCTAATCTAAACCCCCAAGGTTAATCCAGAGCTATTCTGAAGCTGATAGTGTATTCTGCTCTGGGTTTGCAGGTCTTGAATAGTCCATTGTGCTGAACAGGAAGAAAAAAGAGAGATTTATCAAGTGTGATATTTTGAGATGGTGCTGACTGCCTGTCCCATAAGCACTGCATGACTGTTATAACTCACACATAACATCAACTCCCAAAACCAAACAGTTTTCTGAATACATAAATCAAACTACTGGACCCATGCAGACAAGCCATATATGAGAAAAAGGGTCAAGACCTCGAACTTTTAAGAGAAAACATCCGATATAACCCCAGTGTACACTGTTCTGCTGGCAAGCAGGATTTCTCCCCTCATCTCCAGCTCACTTTCCCAGCAGCCCTGTCTTTGGCTTTCACCACACTCCTACTCAGAGTGGCAGTGACTGTCCACAGCTCCCATCAGACCTGCCTCAGACTGTCAGTGATTTCAGCATTTTAAATTATTCTGCTTTAAATTAATTGTAATACTTTTGCTAAACCATTCAGGGATGGGTTCCATGCACTCTAGTATTCCATTGAAAATATGAACAGGAATAAGCACATTAAACAAGAAAAAGGTATTCAAAAGCATTATATCAAAACAGTGAAATGTTTCCAAAAGCTACTGGAAGATGGCATTTGGCAGAATGTTGTTTCTTCCAATATACTTTTATACTTCAAGTGTTAAAATGTAATTATTTGCACTGGCTTAATCATTCTATATTCTTGTTTTAACCAGCTCTGGCTATTATTAGCACTAACTATCACCAAAATATTTTTGCAGAGAGCTTATTTAAAATAAATCAAATCATCTTAGTTTTTCATTTAGGGAATAGTATGGACTAGATTTTTTTTTTTATATTGATTATAAATAATAAACAATTTGTGCCAAAATGCAAATATGTCTTGATCATATCTCATTCCAAACTGTTTCATGACAGAAGTTTCTTACAACCAGTTTCAAGTTCAGTCTATTCAGCAAATGATCATCTCTGACATCTCAAGAATCACAATAAGTTAGAGGCATGCAACAAAATCTTTTCTTGCTGCAACTTCCGAAGTTCCAACTTTAACCTGGATTCTTGACAAGTGCTGTGCATCAGTTCAGAGGAAAATCACAAAAGCAATGAGAACTGTCTTTTACAAAAAAAGTATTTTTTAAAATAATAAATATTTATATGTAATGTTAACTTCAGATATATAACTGTAATTGTACTCATAAGGTATAAAAAACTATAAACTTAGCTTTGCAAAAATGGAATGAAAATTCAAATGTACCTTTTCAGACTAATCTTTACAACTATTGATACTATCTTTCAAACTTTATGAACCTGGATAAGTTTTTTTCAGTCTCCTGACTGAGTTAAATAAAGCACTCAGCCAAGAGCAGATGTGTAATTCTGCAATGGAAGAGGGGGCAGGGGAACTGAGAAGTAACATTATTTAGTTGGTTTTCTCGTTCATAGTCTAAAGAATAAAGTCTTTCATTGACTGCAGCACTCATGACTCCTTCAGAATTTTCAAGGCTCATTATTTAACAAATGATTTAATAAGCTATTCAGACATTAGGCTTTACAATGCATTCAAAACCCAAGGATGGAAGAAACTAAATATTTTATAAGATAGAAAAAATTTTTAAGTAGCATCAGTTCCAATGTGATTTCATGAAAATTTGCTTTTATATGTACATTTAGGAATAGGTATCCAGAGATTTAGCCATTCTCATTAAAAAGTCACAAAAATCTGCATATATTGCAAATTTTATTCTTGATCAACTAGCTTACCAAACTATTGTACAGAAAAAAAAAAAAAATTAGCATCATTGCCTTAAGAATGCCCTAACATTAAAAATGTAACTTTAAAGCCTCCATTCAGGGTTACAATAGTTCATCCAACAGCAGATGTTTTCTCTTTGACAGGATGCCTATACTCCAAATACGACTTCTAGAGGGAGTGAAAGAATGCAGAGTGCTTTAGGGCTGAAGACTGAAACCCAAATGAAATTTATATGGGTTCATACCCTATTTAGGAGATGTATTTTTAAAGGGGACTTGGAAATATCTTGGAAATAACTAAAATGATCTTGAAAGTAAACAACATTCACTGTGTGCCACCACTGAATAATGAACTATTCAACAGCAGGGTACTTGAAGAGATCACAATATATGTAGCCTGGCTGAAGCCTGAGCTGGCAGAGTGCTTTAGTGCACCCTGTGTGCTGTGTGTGTGTGTAAGGGAGAGAATTTGGGAGATCCCAGCAAAGGCCCACACCAAAAGCATAATGTGTCAAATTTTAGTAGGCTTTCCAGGAAGAATTCACCTTTCCGTTTTGGTGCTTCTGGTAAAAGCCAGAAAGAGACAGAATTACAATAAATGCAGGAAATACAAAGAAGTTGATTTGAATTTGGTTTTCCATGTGGTGGAGGGAAGAAATCCTCCAACAAACAGCCACAGATGAAACACGGAGGACTTTAAATCCCATATTATATTACTCTACCTGGGTCTGCCAGAGCAAAAATCCCTGCTGTTCCCCACACAGGTCTTTGCTGGATTTTGAGGAATATCCATGGTTGCCCTCTCCCAGGTGCCACAGCCTGGGACAGGGCTGCAACAAGGCAACTCTGAATGTACATACAACTGAGATGCTGGAGGGTGGTGATGGGGAAAAGGACCTGGGGGTCCTGGTGAATGGAAAGCTGAACATGAGCCAGCAGTGCCCTGGCAGCCAGGAGGGCCCAGCGTGTCCTGGGGACATCAGGCCCAGCACGGCCACCAGCACGGGCAAGGGAGGGGATTGTCCCCTCTGCTCTGGGGCAATCTCACCTCCAGTGCTGGGGGCAGTTCTGGGTGCCACAATAAAAAAAAGATATTGATATTTTCTCTCTGTGACCAGCAGCAGGACCCGAGGGAATGGTCTGAAGTTGTGTCAGGGCAGGTTTAGTTTGGATATTTGGATATTCTTCACCCAGAGGGTGGTTGGGCACTGGAACAGGCTCCCCAGGGAAGTGATCACAGCACCAACCCTTGACAGAGTTCAAGGAACTTTTCAACAATACTCTGGAGCATGGTGTCATTCTTGGGGTTGTGTTGTGCAGGGCCGGGAGTTGGACATGATCCTTGTGAGTCCCTTCCAACTCAGGATTTCTATAGTTCTGTGAGATTTTGGGGATTATGGGGTTTTTCTTGGTTTTTAAGAACAGTTGGCATCAATAAGTTTACTGGGCAATAAAAAGAGAGCCCTCTGTTTTGTTGGCTAAGATGCCTCATTAAATAAGACAAAATATCATCTGATTGCCTTATTTTGCCAAATATATATACATATATCTATTAGCATTTAAGAAGGAATGAGGCATACCTATTCCAGAACTGCAAATCCCTTGTGTTTATGTGGGAAGCTGAAGTCCCTGATTTGAATTTCTAACACACCTTTTAGTCATTTTCTTTCAGTAAATCTTGTCCTGCCCTTGGGGTCCCCTAGCACAGTTACTTTCCAGGGAGTATGGAACAGGAACATTTTCAGCTTTCCCCAAGTGCAATTTTCAAATCCTCTCCATATAAGTTGAAACATTTTATCTTGGAACATAGACTCACTCCTAGAATTTGTCTGTCCTTTTTTCTTCTCCATTTACTTTTAAAAGAACTCAGAAGAAGTAGACAGTAATACTTTCATTATCTGTCCATATTATTCTGCTCCTGGGAAAGTTTTTCTGGTTCCCACTAACCTTTCCTCTCTCTGTGTGGAGATTAAGCACTCAATCCCTTTCCCTAGCACATTATTCTTCCACTCTGACAAAAGAAAACGTAGCAACTTTACTATTTTATTTTATTTTTAATAATTGCTAAGAGCTAAATCAATAAAAATGGCCATGGAAAAGGCTGTAAAATAGCTCAGTTTAAGAAATTTGTACACACCATTTTTGTCTATTGGAGTTGTAAAGCCTATAATAAAACATGATGGCAGGATTGGTAAAATGCTGATATTACATACTGTTTATGAGGGAAAATTTTTTTACAAAATACATTTTGCCATCATCTCTTGTAAACAGCTACCACACTGATTCATTGGTCTTTTTCTCTACCTTTCATATCAGGAAAAAAAAAAAAACACTTCAGTAATCATAGGTTCTCTGAGGTGATTTCCAGAATAAATGTGCTCTGTTGAATTAAGTCTGTTGGAAGATTGGTGGACTAGAGTGGAGAGACAGGGAATAAAGCAAGTTTGACTAAATGTGCTTGCTTAGTCAGAATCTCATGTCCTTTCTAGAAACTTGACTGGAAAATAAGATAAGTGCACGCTTTAATCTCAACATATCTGTACAGTGAAGATAGTAGCATATTTTATACACTTAAATGTGCCTCCTATAAAGTATTCAAATATCTTCTTTCCACTCAAACTTTTCAAAAATTTGTCCATGTAGAAACTGAGTGCTATAGACTAGACTGCAATACAGCCAGACCAAGTCAGGCAGAATTTTTGGGCCCATCAACTACATCAAATTGCTTTTTCAGAAAGATGAATGTCATCAGTAAAATACTGATTCTCAGGAAGTTTTTGATGCTCAATTCATAAGGATATTTCTTAGGTGATTTTTAAATTATTATAATTATTATATTTATTTATTTATTTAAACTAAAACAGAAGGCAGTTGAGACAAGCTGATAACTTGGTGTTTACCATGTCCCTGACAGACCCAAGAGACCAAGGCAGACCAAGGCAGTGCACCCAGGTCAAGGAGCTGTCAAACCATACCAAGACCACTGTGTGCATTCAGCAGCACACTGCATCATGTTTGCATCACCTGTCATTATGTTTGCCAGTCATGTCCATCTGAATCTCTCCTTTCCCATGATTGTGCTAGAATCTCTGAACTTTCCTGTTTCCACTTTTCATCACAAGTTTTGATTCATATTTACTGCATATTTCTTTTCCTTCAATATGTTCTTTAGTTATCCTCCTATCTGCCACCAGATCCTTAATGGAACTTGATTCTAAGACCTCACTCTAGATAAAAATCTTCCTTATTTTCACCACTGCTCCATGGCAAAGGTAGATTTTCCCAAGTCTCAGCTTTGTCTGTCCTTTCTCCTACTCTCACAACATATCCTCTTTAAAGAGTTTGATTCCTTTACATTCAATTCACACACTTTCCTAGCAACGCATCAAATTTTCTCAAGTTTAAATCCATTCTCTTACACCTTTTAACACCTGCCACATCTAATTCTGTTCATAAGGTACTATCATTTTCAGGAGTATTACCATTTTTTTCCTATAACAGGATCACTCTGTTTTGTAGTCAAAAATAAATGAACACGACATTACCACTCTTTTGCTTTCTTCCACTCTACTTCTCATTGAGACTCAATATTATCTGTTTATGTCATGTTTGTCTCAATCATTGTTTGTATTTTAGCACCTCATAAGCTGATATTGGGGGAGAAAAGTTTATGGCTTTTTAAGGAACAAAATGTTTATATAATGCATATATGCAGTTAATTCCAACAACTTACATAGAATGCAACATGGAAGCAGAGCTATAACTGATAAAAGTTATATGAACTACTTTTCCTTAAATTTCACAGTCTGTGGTTGAAATGACCCTGACATGACAATTGGCAGAGGATAAGTCTAACAAACTCAGTGGCACACAATCATGATGAGGATTAGTACTGTAGTGTTGTGGTTACTGCAAGCATGACCAGATCCTTTAGGATGAGCAGTCCCAGTTTCCTGAGTTCACCTCAACCTGCAGTGTACTGGGAGCTGTCAAACCATACCCTGCAAGCCCACAGGTGTCCTGCTGCTGTGCAGAGGCTGCCAGGAGAAGCTGTTCACCTCCCTGACACCAGTTGATGCTCACAGCCTGGCTCTGCAAGGCTTCTTCTCCTCTGCTCTCCCCTTCTCTGCTGTGGTGTTTGAGTGGCCTTGCCAGCTTCCCTGTCTCTCTCTGGGACCTACAGCTTCATGTCCTTCCCCAGATTCTCCTGACAGATGCTTCACTGCTCCCAGTGAGACAGTGAGATACCTCTAACCCTGATCCAAAGCAAACTGGTCACTCAGTCCTTGGTTGCAGCTCTTCATCCAGGGGGTGCAGCTCCAGGAATGATCCATAGAGAACAAGTTCTGAGGCTGTTTTAGACGGTGTCATGCTATTACTGTGTAACCCAGTGAATTGGTACCTATGTTCATTCAGTAATTCAGCAAACAATGGCTGAATTCTGTCTTGCCACAAGCAATTCTAAGCTTGTGCTGGGTTGACAATTTGTTTACAGACCCTCCTCACCTCAGCACCTGCCATTCCACCAGACATGGTCAGAAGCCTTTCCTGACATGAAAAGAGATTTAATTTTCCTACTGCAGCTTATCATGCCAAATCTAAATTACTCCCTGCATTTCTCCTTTAGTTTTCACTCTCCTCAATTGCATTTCACTCTAAGAGCATAATAAATATCCAACTGTGTCGGACAATATTCCTTCTAGCTCAGAAATCTGGCTTCATCTAGCTGAGCAATATCAATGGGAAATGTTATTTAGAGACTTGCCACTTTCTGCAAACTATTCTCCCATGGAGCTGATCATCCTTTGTCCCCTTTCACTTTGTAGAAACATGGTCAAGTCCCCTCCATTTTCTAAAGAAAAACACATTCAATGTTCCTCTCCAGCAACTTTTTTTTTTTTTTGGTCCTTTTTCTTCAATTACTATTGGTACAATATTACAATAACCCTCCCTAGCTAAATTTCCACATATTTTCCAGAAACCACTAAAACAAAGTCCTTAGTACACTCTGCAGATTTTATGAAAAGAAGTGCCTCATTTTCCTTCTTTGATTTAATAGCTTCCTTATGCCAAATTTTCTCCCATCTTTGTTTTTCTTCTGCTATTTGATTTTCTCAAATTTCTTTTTACCTCACCTGAATCACTATTTCAGTCCATTCTAAACATAAAAATATGATCTCAAATTCTGTCATAATTTTCTCCATGGTTACCAGAGTCCCCTTGGCCTTGTGCATTTTCCTTTTAAATTATTTCTTTCATGAAACCTCTCAAAATTTACTTTCCATTGTTACATGGCAATACTTCCCAAAACTGTATTCTTGCCCAAAAATTTACCCCACATGACTTCAGGACCTTATACCTGTAGCAGACATCTTTTCTAATATTTATTGCAGAAAAAGAGTCCAAACAAATCCAATGTTTGCACTGATCTTTTTCAGATGACTATTTTAGAAAGAATGACTTCCTAGTTGTGTCTTATTTCAGCTATGAAAGAGTTTGGGTGGATACCCATTAGAGACATGTATCCCTATTCAGGATACCAAGCTAACATCTCCATTTGATCTTGATAAATATTTTACTGGATGCCCTACTGTAAACTTAATTTCAGTTGCCTAAATCATGTTTTTTTAACTGTTCCTTCTTGCTGCCTTGCTCTCGTCACCAATAATCTCTATCCATCTCCATCCATCCATTTTTCCTGGATGTCAATTTTAAATCATGTTTCTTACTCACCATCATATCTAGGCTATCTATATCACGACAAGTTTTATTTTTACAACCAAGACAATGAATGTCTATAATTTTAACCTTTATTAGCTTAGTCCCTTTTTTTCCATCACAAATGAAAAGCTATTCAAGATGCATGTGACAAATTCATCATTCATTCCTATTACTTTGATGATACAAATTCCCTCTTTTTATTTCTCTGTTGAATTCCCCTCTTTATCATAACATAAATGAGAGGAAAAAGGCATCACATGTCAATAGTCTTCTTCTTTATCCTTCAATATCAAGGATTCACCTTGCACTTGCCACTCAGAAAGTGCTCACAAAGCAATTCCCCCTTCATGTCCTCAAGGGTAGTTACTCCTTTATAATTAACAATGAATTATTGTTTCCTTGTGATTGTTCATCATAATGCTATTATGGGTTCTTTTTCACACTTCTATTGCAAGCTGTTTAGGGATAGAAGAGCTTTTCTTCACTGTACAAAAACCTCTTAAGTGGGGTCTGGACAAGACCTTCTTCTATTTTGAAAATAGAATTCTAAATTGAGAATCGTATATTTTTTTTTTTAATGCATAATTTTTGGGTGCATATTTTGCATAACAGAAAAGTTTTGTACCAAAATGTCATGCCAAGACACAGGGAGAGATTAATTCTCTTCCTCAATGGATCTTCTGTGACCCACAGTTAAATGAATTAGCTTAATAAATTTATATCTCTGAATCCTTATTATTAAATTCTCAATTGCTATCTAAAAATTACTTTAATTGGAGTAACACTAGCAAAGTACAGTCCATGGGTATTCTGTGAGCTGTGCTGTCATACTATGACAATTACTTTGATAGAAATATCAGTTATTAATATAGTAATGAAAAGTACAATTATTTTCTAACATGAATGCAGCATTTTTACTTTCTCAGGTTCTGCTTATTCACATATTCTGATGATAAAGTGAAATGTAAGTTCTTTTTCAGTTTTTTTGGCTAATAGTTGTGGTATAATTTTGAACACTAATGAAAATGGTTAAGTGAGTAAAAACCACATAATTACTTGATGCATTTAATGGAATCAAAGGAAACAGTCCAGAAGTGACAAAATTACTTCCAAGTGATGAAAGTTGTTATCATCCATGGGTTTTAATGTCATCAGAGGGTACCATAAGAGTGTGATATCAATAGGCTGAAATAATGGAAAATTTGAGTGTTGCACAGGAAAATTATCTGAAATATTTGTATTGGGAATTGTATCTATCACTCTGCCATGGTATGATGCAATGCATAAGATTTCCATGCAAAACCACAGAAAGGGCAAGTGGGTGTATGTCGCACTGCTACACTAAAGAATGGCACAACGCAGCAATCATGAGGGAAAAGAAAAGAAGAAGGTCTTTAATAAAATCGAGGTTCTTATATACAAGGAAAGAAAAAAGTTTTTATTGGGTGAGAAAATCCCCACCTCTACACACACACTGGCTAATACACATGCTTGTCAAGGAAATCTATCCTACCAAGAAGAATGTAAACATCTAAGCTAGTTAGAAAACAACACCTGTTATTTACATGAAAAACCATGGGAAAACTGACTCCAAACTACAACTCATCAGAAGGCTTAAAATTCAGGGTGACAGGTGTACACTTAGCTCACCTCTGACCAAATTCACCCCATTGGGGATTGGCATAAAAGAGTTGTCAAATGCAGCTCAATTATCCATGTTCAGAGAGGACCTGTATTTCTTGTAACTAGATTTAAATTCACAACTGCACTTAGTTGTCAAGGCACTTGAGGCAGCCTATGAGAAAACATCCACAAGATTATCTGTGGTAAGATAGATGAAGATAGTGTGGGGAAACAAAGAGAGTTGGTACTAAAGGTAATCTTGCCGCCAATGTATTGCAGCTGTGTTAATTACCCTAGAGTGGGAACAGCCTTGCTCTCCCAGCTATGGGTGTGATACAGAGTGAGCTGGCTGGGAGGGGCTCAGTTATAGTTGTAGCTCAGTTGGAGCTTGATGGAGCCTGTTGCTGTGTTGTGAAGACCCAGGGACAGGAGGGGGTGCGAGGGACAGATAAGGTAAGACTTTGTACCAGGGATTAATAGGGACAAGGTGCTGGGCTAGGCTACAGTGAGCTGGTGCTGTGAGAAGGAAGAGAGAAGGAAAGCTGGCTGCTGGCATAAATGGACAGACCCTGAGAGCTGCTTGGAGATGCCTTTGGGAAATAAGATAGAGACTGTTAAATACACAGTGTTGGTGTGTGAAGCCTTCTGCAAAGTATGAAAGACTGATAGATAATAAAGTCCTGATACTTGGAGCCCTCTGAAAATTTTTAATGAAGAACTTTGTGTGTTTTGACTGTCTCGACTGCCACAATTATCAGCCTAGACACAAATATAGCAGAAGAACCATTCACAGAAGGCTGGTATCACACAGCTGGTGCATGAGGCACATATACAGGAGACACATCCATGTTTCACAGCAACAGAGCAGGAAAAGAAATTTTTACTAAGAACCCCAGGTAATGTTCTTGAGGGACATCTTGATGGATCTTTCTATTTTCTAAATTCTAGTCAGCTGCTAAGAGCTAAAGAAGAGTCCACCTGTGCAAATCAGATCAATTTCTAAACTGATGTTTTGTGGGACACATAATTGATGAATCAGTTGATATTTTGCCCATACAATTTTTTTAAGTAGTTTGCATCAAGTATGAAACTGTCTCTGGGGATAGAGCATGGAGGCAGGAAGTATGTAAAGCCTAATCTACAAGTCTCTGAGTTTTCAGGAAAAGTGAAAATAAAACCAATGACTGATTACAGATGTTTCCTTGCAATTTCCAGACTGAAACATCTTAGTGTAGTTAAACAATGAGGGCACTCCTTAGAACTTACACTTGTTATCAATCTAAGGTTGAAATTAAGAAAATTATTACGTTCTTTAAAGTGTTTTTTGCTGTACATGTAAATTAACTTTTATCTCCATGACAGCTTGTTTTCACAGCTGGTCTTTTAACTTCTAATCCTCAATTTGGCTCCTGAACAGAATCCACATATCAGGTTTTTTATTTAATATTCAATCCTCTTCCCAACTCCTGTCAGAAATCAACTTTTGAACAGGAAAGCATAAAGAAGTGCACTTTAATTGTTCATCAAAAGCCTTCTGTGAAATTTTTAAGGGCTAGGAGACCAGCAAGCAAACCCTGAACAGTCATACATCCCTCCATAAGTTCTGGATTTGCACACAAATATATTTTCACAATATTTTCTACATCAGTTATCAGAAATATTTGTCAAGTGTAATACTCCATATTTAAGAACACATATAAACAAAAAGGTTTTCTTTTCAAGTATTTAGTTTATATAAAGTGTGTTTATATCTCTCAAGATGAATTCACATGGGTAGAATAATGAGACATCATAAAATAAACTCAACAACAGTCATACTCAAAGTTCATAAAACAAAGACTAATCCCTCTAATTACCATTCTGTGGAAACCTGTTGTGGTTTTATAAGACAAAGGACATGAAAATTAACAATTTCAAAATAAAAATAATTATTACGAAAAAGTTATTTGTTAGTGGCAAGCAGACAGTCATGAGAAATAATATGTAGACCTTATCAAATCTCACTTTTAGTTATATAGAATATACCAATACATATATACACACAAGGTACTGTATTCTTATACTGAGGAGCTCTTATAATAATCAGTATTGATAGGATACATGAACATCAGTTCTGTCTTGTTTCAATTTGTTAATTTTTCCTTTCCATCATCCTTTCTATCATTCACTGTCAAACTAGAGCAATAATGAAAACACATTGTGTTACTTTGCTCTACATGAAATATGTTAAGTATATAACTTGACAACTTCTTTCTGATGATGAAGAGATCCAGGAGAAGCAAATATTAGCCTTATTTATGTTAATGGTATTTTTTTCTTTAATGAGCTCAAAACCAGATACTTTAATTTTAGCAATTTTAATTTGCATTTTATTTGAACCACAAATTGGGACTTCAAGAACGATTGCCCATTCTTTTAACTTCAATGTCTGAACAACTTTAAAAATTACATAATGTAGAGGGAAAATAAATGGAGTTTAAGTATATGATCTTGATAAATATTTTTCAGTTTTGTTCGGGTTGTTGAGATTTTGCTTGCTTGCTTCATCTTGAGTGGGTTTTTTGCTTATTCATTTGTTTGTGTTGCTTGGGTTCCTTTGTTTTGGTTTGTTGTTTTTGTTTTTTAAGTGTAGCTATTGAATAAGTATAATGCTTACATCTTGGTGCTTTGCTCCAAAGGAACTTTGAGACCTGAAACTCATTAATCATGAAGGGGCTGTGCTTTACATTGTGACATTGATCATGCCAGCCCCTAATCGATCAAAAGCACTGTAGGAGCATTTAACTCAGTTTGAGGTCCAGCAAAGAAAACCATACGTTATTCAGAGATGTCTGGAACTCAGGGGTCAGGAAGACAGATTGCATAAAGAACTGCAAAACTAAAGGAGTTTTAGGTTCTGACATGGATGCAATCTCTTCAGAGAAGATTAGAAGTGTGGAATAACAGTAATGGAAATTTTATTTATTTACCAAAACTACTGTAGTACAAGTTTCTTATCTCAGCAAGCTATCAGATAATAATGATCTTCAGATGCAATCGACCTGTGTGACCTCAAACTCATGACCTGAACGTGACACATCATATATCCCCTATGACTTCTTGCAGAAAACAATTTGGCATTTGGAATTACTTTTTTGAAATAGATAAAGGCATAATGATCTTTGTGTGGCATAATCAGGGATCAGACAATATACACTAAAACCTTTGTGAAAATAACATTTATTTTCAGCAACTCTTGATAAAAAGGTTAAGAAATTGATCAATGGCCACTATGTCACAGAACTATTAGACATGTGGCTTTGTAAGCTATGAAGAGGATCCAAGTTGACAAGCATTCATAAATGCAACTGCTGAATTCCAATTCTATCATGAAGAGATGCAGAAATACTCTAGAAACTCAAAGAAAATATTTTTTAAATTAATACAATGCACACAGCCTGAAGGAGAGATATTTTGAGGGACCATCATTCCAGACTACTTATAATATAGACTTCTGGTAGTCTTAAAAAAGATTCATGGAAGAGGGCTGGCTCCCCTCTTTTTTTTATCTCTGTTTTTATCTTTTTGTAAACCCACAGAATTGTTAAGTTTGGAAAAGGCTATTAAGACTATTGAGCCCTACTGTTAACCCAGCAACAAAGTCTTCACCACTGAACTTATGTGCCACACCTACAGGTCTTCTGAATATCTCCAGGGATGGTAGTTCCTTGGGAACCTGTGCTTGATATTCCCTTTTCCATGAAGAACTTTTTCCTAATATTCAATATAAACTTTACCTGGTGCAACTGGAGACCATTTCTTCCTGTCTTATTGCTTTCAGCCTGGGAGAAGAGACTGACCCCTGCATCTCTGCAATCATCTTTCAGGTGGTTGTAGAGAGTGATAAGGTCTCCCCTGAACCCTCTTTTCTACAGACCAAACAACCCCAGCTCCCTGAGGTGATCCTCCTAACATGTGCTTCAGACCCTTCCCCAGCTCAGGACTCACTCCAGCCCCTCAATGCCTTTCTTGTAGTGAGAGGCCCAGAATTGGACACAGGATTTGAGAGGTGGCCTCACCAGTGCCCAGTACAGGGGGACAATCCCTGCCCTGGTCCTGCTGCCACACTATTGCTGATCCAGGCCAGGTGCCATTGGCCTTCCTGGCCCCCTGGGCACACCTGGCTCATGTTCAGCTGCAGTTGACCAGCACCCCCAGCTCCTCTGGGCAGCTTTCCAGCTACTCTTCCTCCAACCCTGGATCATTGTCTGAGATTGTTGAGATCTGAGTACAGGATCCAGTATTTGACCTTGTTGAAACTCATGCAATTTGCTTCAGTCCATCAGTCCAGCCTGTTGAAATCCCTCTACAAAGCCTTCCCACATTCCAGTGTATCAACACTCCTGCCCAACTTGTGATCATCTGCAAACTGACTGCTGATGCCCTGGAACTCCTCATCCAGATCATCAAAAAAGATGCAACAGGACTGGCTCTAATGCTGAGTTCTGGTGAACACCACTGGTGTCCTTCCAGCTGGATATAACTCTGTCTCCCACCAATTTCTGGGCCCAGCTATCCAGTGTTTATCTAGGAAACTGGGCACACGTGCAAGCTATTTTTCCAGCAGAATGCTTTTGGAAATTATGTCAAAGGGTTTTCTAAAGCCAGGGAAGCAATATCCACAGCCTCTCCTTTACTTACTAAATGGATCATCTTGTCATAGAAAGAGATCAGGTGAGTCAAGTGGGACTTGCATGAAACACCTCAGCCTCTTCCTTCTCCTGTCATTATGTTTCCCTCCACACATAAAGGATGAAGACTCTCCTTAGCCCTCCCTGGGTTGCTAACGTATTTATAGAAATATTTTTATTGCCTATTATGGCAATAACCAAATTAACTTCTAGTTGGCCTCAGCCTTTCTGATTTTATGCTTTCATAACCTCCTGACATCCTTGTAATCCTCCTGAGTGGCCTTCCCCTTCTTCCAAAGGTGATAAACTCTCCTCCTTTTGTTCCCTGAGTTCCAGCTGGTTTCTAGCCAAATCTTTCTGTTCAGCTAAGCCAGTCTTTTTCCTTGTCAGCTCACCTTTCAGCACATAGACACTCCTGTCCCTCAAAATTTTCAGTCTTGAGGAATGTCCAGCCTTCCTGGACTCCCTCTAGCCTTTAGGAATTCCTCCAAAGGGACTTTGTTAAACACTCTTTTAAACAGACTTCCCTCCAGAAGTCAAAATAGCAGTTTTGATGACCTGCCTTCTTTTTTTCACTAATCATTTATCTGATTATATTGACTTGCTTTACTTCAGAACGAACAACCATTCTGTAATGCCAGTTATTATATTCCTACATCCAGTTTATGTAATTGGCTAAAAGGGACAGAAATTGGCTTTTTTCAGCCTCCAGAGAACATTCAACTTCCAAATGGCTTAGTCTGGTTTCTGAGTGAAAAATTGATGTTGCCAGCTGACCAGTCATCTCTGATCATGTGGCTCATGTCTAAACAAATAACCAAATCTTTGGGAAAATTTACACAAACAGCAAATAACAATTCCAGATAAATCTGAAATAAAAACATACACCCAGTAAGGCATAAGAATGTATATCTATCAATTTACATTTAGAAATATTTACCAATTTCCTCTCAGTTATTTGTTTCTGTATCACTATTGTTCACTGATGAACAAGCAAAATATTTTTGTACTCATTTCAAGGGCACAAGCAGCACTTTAAAAGAACAGATAACAAATAGTGTTCTATCCTTCAAATACAAAGGCTGTCCTATCATAAATATTCAATAGAAACTTCAGCTAAAAAACCTCAGGCCTTTACTCTCATATAATTTAATTTCTCATTGTTTTGCTTCTTGTTTCCATTTACCCAACAGACTATTATGGATTTTGTTGCCTGTTAAAGGCCCTGATCCAACTTTCTCCAAGGTGGTTGGACCCCTTTGTTTTCCTGTATGCAGACCTTTTGCATAATAAGACAAAGCTTGATGCCCACCAGCATTTTCCTATAAACCAATTTTTTCATTTGTTCTCATAAACCATGTTTGTAATGAATTTTCATATTTACAAAACCATAAAATTTCGAGTGTTTTTTTCTGGTGGGAACTGTATGAAATGCCACCCTAGGGTATTCCAAAGGTTTCATTGGCAGTGTCTGACAGAGCTTCAATGAGAAATAGGTACTTGGGTAGGCCTTTGCTTTTAGCAAGCATTTCATTTGAAAAATCAGTAAACTCTCTCCCATTCAATTATCATTCCATATAAACTCTTCAAATAAAAATAAAAAAGTGTAATTTTCAGCCAGCTCTCAAAGCCCATTAAACACTCAATACATGCTGTGGCTTCACCAAAGCTCTGAAAGTCAGCCATGGCACCTCAGGTATCCTTTGCTCTGTCTGTGCTTTAACACAACCAAGCACTAATTTAGTGCAACTATTTGCAACTATTGCAAAAGAAAAAAAAAAACAGAAAACGTATAAACTCACCTCATGGTTTGCACTCTCTTTTTCTAGTCTTTGTTTCATTATGTCCTCCAGAACNTGCAACTATTGCAAAAGAAAAAAACAGAAAAGGTATAAACTCACCTCATGGTTTTCATTATTTCCTCCAGAATTAGAAAAGGTCCACAAGAGTTTAACATTCCCTCCATTAAAAAAGGACCTCTACAGGAACAATTTGTCTTCCAGAATTTCTTGCATCTTGAATAATGTCCCCAATATTTTAATAATGGAATTTCCATTTCAATTGATGCTATCTATGTCATTAGCATATGGAGATAGGGATGCAAATACTGAGAAAATCTCCTCATATAAGGAATCTTTACAAGATAAATTATTGAACATTTTACAGAGTTCAGTCAAAGCTCAACATTGTAAATATTAATTAACTGAGCAGTGCTAAAAATTTGTGGCTGCTTCCCAAGACTTGGGAGAGTTTTTGAGAAGCCAGGTCTCATATATATAGAATATTTTCATGACTAAATCTCCCATATATATATAGAATATATCTCTGAATTAAGCCCAAAGTTAAAATCCTTCAGGAATTGCTCACATGAAGACAAAAATTCTTTTAATGATTACATTCACAATTATGTATTTTACATGTGACAATAATAATGTATTTTACAAACCACCAATATAAGCTGGCATACAGAGAGGGAAGACATGTTCCTTTATTCACTACTACAGAAAGTTTAAGTGAAGTGCATGACCAAGTCTTTGCATGGGACTGATGAATATGGGATGCATTTCTCCATTTCTTATAGTGAGTGCCTTATAATGCCATTGTTTGAAAGATTTATTCCTTCTTTGCTCAAAAAATAAAATTCTTCTTTAAAAAGACATTATATTATATTTTATAATTTAAAGAGTTTTAGTTCAGAGAACATGAATGGCACTAAATTCATCAGTGCCTCCCTATCATCTTTAAGCAGAAGGATTATAGCAAAGAAATGTTTTTTTTTTTCTCTGCTTTATCTTCAGTCTCAGAGGGAGAAGACTATGGCAGACCTAATTATATTCACAATGAACTCAGAGGAAAGTGGTTCTGAGGTGAAATTCTCATTAGAACAATAACTCATATATCCATATGTTAATTCATAAATAGATGCTGAACTGTAGGATGAGAAGTTTCTCACATATATCAACTATATTTAGTGTTAATGAGCTTTTTAAATAGTTGTCATGAGAAGTCATATACCCAGAAATTTGATAAATTCCAGTGACAGAGAGGAATAGACCCATTCAGACAGTGAGCCTTCAAACTATGTTCAAAGCATGACATTTTCCTCCATGCTGTATCTGAATTACCCATTAACCAAGATAAGTGGAAACACTCTGACACCAAATGTCATCAGCAAGATCCATAAAGGTCATTAGCTTATTAATGTTACACTCAGCACTTGTGCAACTCTGGATGGTGTCACTTTCATTACTTGCCCACGAGAAGGGCAATGATACAGAACAATAAAACACCATTTGAGAGGACTTGCAGGTGAGTTTTCAATAGTAGAACATAAAATTACAACAATTGTCTTGCATGTTCAGAAGCCAAAGTTTAGGGCACAATTTTTGACATAAATTTTAAGTTAAAAAATTTTAGCAGTTTCTTCATGGTTATCTCAGACAGTATTTAGTGATACCTAATACTGCATGGCAACTTGTGTATTTTTTATTACCTTTGAAGTTCAGCTCGAAAAGTTATTTCTCATTGACATGACTAGGACATTGCAAACTTTAGCATCTCTCTTCAAATCAAGTAATCCCTTCAGTCTAGTTGATATTGCAAAATGTGCTCCAGGCATTTTCTTTTTAGCACCATAAATGAGATAGCATTCAGCCCTCTTGCATACTTATGCTGCATATGAAAGTGAGGAACATTTATAGCTATTGCTGAAATAGGGTGATGCTAAAAATCTAAACTTAACCTTCAGAAATGTGAAAAATGATGTATCTATTTCTATATTTTCACTCAGATTACAGATGCTTACAAAATACAGAAGATCTGCAAATGTCTGAGTTCCTGAAGAATTAAAGTGTTCTGATGTCCTTAGCTGTACATCTATGACCAAAATCATAAATGAGATTGGGTTACCAAGGAGGCAGAAAAATAATTTGCCCCTACTTTTGGTTATTGTCAAATGTATACTAGATTACTGGAAAACATGCCATTTCTTTTTAAAGAAAGTAATGATTTATAAGGTTTTTTTCATGATCCTATATGCTCACATGCTCAAATGCAACAGGCATCTAACATCAAACTCAGTCTAAGCAACTGTCTCAGTAAATATAGATTGAGTTGAGAGTCAGGCATCTCAATATCATTTGGGATTTGAGTCATGGTAAACAATGAAAAAGCAAACTAAATGAGGTTCACAATGTCAATATTATTTCAGAGGAATAGAAAAAAAACCCAAAAACCCAAGACTGTGAATTTTTACATATTCTGTTATTTTTTCCAACAAAATCAGAATTCTTACTTTAGGGACTCTATGCAGGAGCTCAAGCCAAGAGCTCAAGCCAACACATGGTTTCAGTGAGTGAAATATATCTTTGGGAGGAAGAACAGAGGTGAATTTCAGAACAAACCCACAGGCTCAAGCTATACAGTAAATTTTCTTTATAATCATCTGTGTTGGAGGCATGCAGCTTCAATCTCATTTAAAATGACAAACTACTTTTCCCCACAGCCTCCCCTAGATTTACCCCTGCAAATCAACAGTTGATATGTATGTCCTCTCTGCTATTTAGGCTTAATTTGATCTTGTATTAAAAATACAATCTGTCTGAAAGCATTCTATAGATGTACACAGGTTTCCTAGATTACTGCAGTACTGCTAAGGTAGTGCCCTTTAAATATCAGCTTTATCAGCAGGGAATTAAAAGACTTTGAAGTCGCTGGTGAGATAGTGAGGTGACAAAACACACAATTTGCATTTGCTACAGCAATGCTGTAACTGTGGCACAGCTCTGGTGTACTTCTACCACTGAGGGTAAGGGAAACTTTCCATGCCTTCCTCTGCTGGAGAGCTGAGATATCAGCTATTCTACTTTCTGCTCTCTCATTCTCTTTGAAATACTTAGGAAAGCAGTGAATCTGAAAATTATTAAACTACATATCATAAATTACTGATAAGCTATATTACAATTTTTATTCAGCAGGAGCTTGTAATAAGAGGAGCCAATTGTGTTAATAAATATGCACACATGTATATCCAGAGAAGAGGAGGGAAAGGGAGGAAGAGGGGGAAGAATAATTTTATTTTCTACTGAAATACAGCATTCTCTGGTATAAAATGAAGCAATTAACAACAGCTCACAGAACTGCACAAGACCGGAAGTGATTATCACAGCCAATTAAAAGTGCAGAGGATAATTACATTTGGCAGACTGCAAACCCTTGCTGGCACCTGCCCAGAACACAGGTCCAGAGCAGCAGCTCAGTTAGTCTGGGAGCTGGTTCCAAAGAGCAAGGGCCCAGGGTGAGTGTGCTCAACATTGGCTTTCACACCAGCAGCTGCTGACTCACGAGCTGGCCAACGAAACAGCCACAAGAATGGTGCAAAAAGGGATTGTCAGCATCTATCAGGCAATAATTAAACCTCACCTCTGTACTTTTTTTTCAGGCATGTACTTCCTCTCTGTGTGTCAGCTGACTAAATAATTGTCACAACTAAAGGTGCTTCAATCAATAGACATTTCAGCTGACTGATAATTTCAATGAAGCTTCAAAAAGCCACCGCTGACATAACTTTATCCTTTTCCAACTTGCATCACCAAAATTCAGGAAGCTATTATATTGACAGTCAAGTTTAACTTGACATTTTCTGAATGCACCTGTCAGACACCTATTTTTTTTTTGTTATGACATTGAAATCCTATTTGTCCTGTATATGGCTACTAATGATGGTAAAGAATTCACCAAGTTAAAAAGGAATAAAGAACTTTTAGGCATAACCTAAACTCAGAACTCTTGTGCTTTTTCTACCTCCTTTTGTATTTGCTTGCAATGACCTCAGCAGCCTCCCAGTAAATAAATGAAATGGATGAAGCAAGAAGTGTGGGACAGAACAATGTCCAACAGAGGCATTCATTCTTATCCACATCTATTCATGTGACCATGTTTTGTTGACTGATATATTTCCAAAAATACAGAGCCTGGATGAGCCTGGCAGGCATCTCTGGGGATTGTCTGCTCCAAGCCTCTGCTTAGAGCAGGTCCATGACAGCAGGTAGCTCGAGTTGAGTTTTGAATATCTCCAAGGATGAGACTCCACAACATCTCTGGACAACCTGTTTTTGTGTGAGATCACCCTCATAGTGAACAATTTTTTTCCAAGTGGAATTGCCTGTGTTTCAGTTTGTGTCTATTGCCTCCCATCTGTCCCTGGGCGCCACTGAGAAGAATCTCTCTCTGTTGTTTTTACTGCTCAATCATGTATTTATGGGCATGTATCAGTTCCCCCTGAGCTTGTCTCTTTTCCAGGCTGAGTGGTCCCAACTCTGTCAGTCTCTCCTCATTTGTCAGATGCTGAAGATCCTTAATTTAAGGATCCTAATTTAATAACAAGGATCCTTAATTTGCATCCTTAATTTAAATTCGTTCCCTGGGCTTGCTCAAGTAAGTCATGTCTCACTTTAACTGGTAAGCTCATTTTTTAGCTAATTTTCTGAAATTTATTTTCTAAGAAGAGAAGTACAGCTGTGCTGTCACATCCATTTGAGAAGTAGCTACAATTTAATTTTATGCTCCAAAACCAGCAGCAACACACCTAAAATACTAGTCCTGAATTTTATTATCATTGTCAGTAAAAACACCACAACATTTACTTAAGGAGCTTCCTAAATAAATGTATGAACATATTTTTTGCAAAATAAGTTCTTTAATTCAGTTTCTATTTTTGCTATACATAATTCCTCATGTTAATGTGATTCTCCTGTAATTTTGTAACTTACTTTCAGTTTGCTTCTCAATGGAAGAGGTTCTTTTGGTACTGCTGATTTTGTATATACTATTATTTATCTAATAAGCTATTCAAATCTCACTAATTAATTTTTTACAAGTAGAAAAAAATTATAAAATAAAAGGCTTAAAGGGTATTGAGTCTCAAAGTATATTAAACTGGGACAGGTTTATGTGTTTTTCTCCAATTTATTGCCGAGGTAAAAGAACATTTGTAATGAATGATGAATGGGTTTGTCCCTGTAAGAAAGTATGGATAATATCATACCTGAGGGTTTATTGCTGTATTTAATGTTTGTATTTACTTGTTAATACATAAAATCATGAAAATACTTATATCATTTTCTCATCTAAGTCCAAAGTTTATTTGCATTTAATCCCAGAAATTTCAGCATTTCCAGAAAAAAAGAAATTGATTTGAAGATGAATGATAAAGGCATGAAAATGCTTCTTATAAAGTAATAGTACTGATGTATTCTAAAGTATCTAAGAACAATATTATAGTCATGTCTCTTTCATCACATTTATCCAAAAAATATTGTTGGTATTAATTACCATAAAACCATTAAGAGGTACTGTAAATGCATTTAGGAAATTAGCTGGCTAATTGAATCAACTACATGAAGATTTCTTTCTGGTTCAGGGTGGATCCAGCAGAGACTATTTTGGAAAACACAGTAGGTGAGAGGCTGCTGCCCTATCTGCATCCCTTGGACCCACAATGGGAATGTGTTTATGAGGAGATGAGGAGTGGCAGAAGTGGAGCCACAATGTCCAGTGTCCATTTCACACCCTTCTGAGTTTTATCATCAGTATGAAAAAAACATAAGGAAAGAAAGTTCCACTGAAGGATTTGAAACAATCATCAGCCTCAGGTGCTGCAGATTGGACTTTCTCTGTGTGTGGGAGTTAAGTGAGAAAGATGAAGAAGAAATGAAGAGTAAGGACAAATGAATACACAAGGGAAAATAGATCAACCATTTGGAAAATATCATTAGAAAATTTGCTGCTAAACATTTCTATAATGGTTATGGAAAATTCCTTTGCTGCAGTAAAAATTATTTCACTTGGCAAATTCAAGCATGACTACTGAAGGTTTAATGCAATGTGTCAGGAGGGCATGGAAACAGTTTAGAATTAAGCAGGAGAGCTGAGTGTTTTATGATTCTCTGGGACCTACTGCAGTTATTTCCCAAGCCATCACACCAATTACAGACCCTGACTGGAGAGTGCATGCTCACTGAGAACAGGAATAAATATGCTGACCTCTAAAATAATAACTGATTTTCTGTCGATGGTGTCATCAAAAAAGAGTCACAATTCCCACCTCCAAACGACAATACAGCTTATGTTCTTAAGCATGCATTACAATGGATCCATATAATTTTTTTGCTACATAATATATTGGATTCACTGAATGTCTCCAAAAGTCACATAGAGTTCCATTTGGTATTACTGATTTGATCCTATTTTCAGTCACCTGAAAATTTCAGCTTTCTTGCAAAGCTTAAAAAGCACATAAAGTGTAATCATAATGATAAATGAACTGTTAGGAAAAACATTTACATTGTATTTAAGATAGTACTATTATAATGGAGATACTTTGTAATTTGACTTCTACTTAAAATACCATAATTTGATTTGAATAATCAATGAGAATTGTAGCATAGGAGCTTAAGAATATTAAATATGTTGTACACTGAACAGAATAACAGTGTCCCTCAAATCTCATTTTATTGTATTTTTTACCAGTCATTTGACTTTCAACCCCAAACTACTTCTGCACTGTAAAATCATCTGAGAAAAGTGACCATCTTGACATCATTCAAACCTTAAATAGGCTCTTGCATTCTGAAAACTTACTCTTTGCTCAGTACTTTGCAGCTCAGCCAGAAGATGCTCCTCCTACCCACTTAAACAGAAAAAAGCACTGGGAAGAGATCTTTTCTATTCCTTTTAATGTGGAGCTAGATCCTTTAGAAATCTTATTAATTTCACATCAGGACCTACACAAGCTGAGAGGAGAGTTTGGAAATCTGGACTACTTCTGCTGGATTGCAACGAGCTGAAGGCTGCTGCATGTTAATGGGCACAGTGAGTTTGGAGATGCTGCACAGAAACACAGAAGGAATTTTGTGTGGGGAATCAATGAGGAGTTAACTGGGATTCTGCTGGTGATGTGTTATTGCTTTGTAAGTTTGGAGCACTTCAGTTAAATATTTTGTCTCAGGGAGACCAGTTGATGATTTCCACTTTGTTTGGAAATAGAATTACATAGAGACACCAGAGAAGAGACCTTAAAATCTTTTTTCTTGACAATGCTTTATGCTTTAATGGGTGAAAGGGAAATATGTTTATGAGTTAACGGATCTCAGCACATAAGAGTTCAATAGAATTCAGCAAATCATTAACTTGCTGAAAACCTGTAAGACAGCCTTTTCCTTATAAGGATGACACTCTTAAACACTCATCCCAGTATCTGAACTTCGTTTTTGCAATTTTATTGAACCCACTAAAATATTTCCACTGTTTGGTGCTTCAGGGAGTAGATTTCTTCTCAGGGAGAAGACAGCAGGTGGAAATATGAAATAGGAGTTCAGTGGTTAACCACAGAAACCAATGATAAATTGATAAAATTAAGTTTTTTTGTGCTCAAACCATTGTCACCAGATGACTATTACAGAGTAATGACTAAAATTCACCCTCTTTGTCAACTATCTTTAGTCTACTAAATTCTATTATTTCATTCTACTGAAAAATCAAAGCTTTTACATATCAACCAGTTGTTATATAAGAGGATCAAGTACACTTAAACAAAAGATAGCACATATGATAAACTAAACATCTTTAAGACTGATAAAGGTAAATTTAAAGGTTCACAAGGAAGATACTTTTGAAAACTTCATATATACTTAATTTTCTGCTCCCATCAAGTCTTCAAAATCCTCTTCCATCACCTTCTTTACAGATTAAATATTCCATCCCATGCAAATAAGCACAGCAAAGGAAAATAATGAAGAGAGAGACAAATTTGAACAGCATTCTTAACACCACCTTTGATTTTTAAACCTTCTGAGCTTCTGCATCTTTTGGTACTGTTTACAGTTTGTAACCAGAAAACACTGAGAGATATGGTGTTACATACATCAATTCAAACTGGTGAGAAAATACCAATTCTCTCATCCTGGTCGTGTTAATTCAGCAGCAAAACTAATGTAAGAAATTTATTAGTAATGTCAAAAAGTAAAATATGTCAGAATTTTTTATCCTTGAAACTCTTACTATTGCCCCTGAATTTATTTCTAATAGATTTAACCTTTCCATTATAGAAATTCTCCAACATTAGTAGCATCAAGTAGTGTATTTATAGGCATCAGTGTTTAATTTTCAGACATAAGCCTAACTCTGTTCACTGAGTGTTTAATGAGGTTAAAACCAGATGGGAGTATTTCTTATCAGCATTCTCCTCATCCTAATTGTGCTGTACAACAGTGGCACAGGAAATCGTTGATCAGTTTTAAATCCTGGCCTAACATGTTCTTTCTGAGGAGTCCTTTTGTATGACAAGATCTTTGTAATTATGTGATCAAGTTTTAATTCCTGTGTGCCGTGGCACCTCTACATGAAAAGTGCATGGCCTACATCTTTCCAGGGTGTTGCTATAATTATTTTACACTGGTAAAGATTCAAGGATGAGAGTAAGGGAAGAGTGGAAGAATCTGATCCAACAGAAAAACTTGTTCTAGTTTTACCAGATGCTGGACCTCTTTTGCTGTGCTTAATGACAACTCTGCACTGGTCATTTTTTACTGAATTAAAAAAAAAATTATTTTTCTTCATTTGATGATGACTAATGTGAAATCCTTTCATGTGAGGAATGGAAAGCTTATTTTGTGGATTTGGATATTCAAATACCTTATTTTTTAATAATTTGCCATGAATAACTTGGTATTTAGTTTGCTATCCTACTAATTTCTGCTTTGGGAGCAACAAGGAAAAAGGGTTAGATGAAAAAGTGATGATTTTTGAAAAATATTATGTATCTTAAATCTGGCAAATCTGATATGGACATTGTCACTTAGTATTTATGTAGCAGAACTTGCAAGAGACCTCAACACAGTAAAAAAAGAAAAGGACAGTCTAAAGAGATATATTGTCTGAAAGCAAGAAAAGGAAAGTACAGCTGTGACCTCTTTTCTAAGGAAAACGAAGGTACACATGAGGTAAATGTCAGAATGAAGAACAGTAGTAGAGAGCTGAGAGCACCTGAGCACATCAGCCAGAGTCTGCTCTTTATCTCATCTCTAACAGTTCAGCTGCCATCAGCTCTAAGTGACTGGAGGTTTCTGCTGACCCTGAATGGACAGAATCTCACCAGCCACAGCCATGGGAAGTGAATCCAGTCTGCCCCAATGAAGTAACAAGAAACAGACACATCTGTGTGGATCAGCCCATCACTGATTGTGGCAAGAGATGGCCAGCTCAGATCAGCCACTGGTGGATTTCTGTCCCTGTGGCTAAAAACAGCTGAGACAAAGCTACGTACTGAACACCAACACATACATTATCTGTCTTTGTCTGCTTTTGTGAAAATTATTTCTTCTGAGGGTCTGTTTTCAAGATAACTTCAGACTTTGGGAGTATATCTAGGTGACTGCCTACACAGCTGGTGTTTTAAATTGATCACTATTTTATCTGTATGCTTAAACTTCTGGGGTTGTAAAATAAATAAACACTCTGAGTAAAGCTGGGAATAAATACTGACAGTTTGAAGAGCTCCAAAGCAGCCAAACAAAGTCTGACATCTTGAGCAACTTAAAATCCCAGGGTGCAGAATTTTTCAGACCTGGTTTGTAACTCTGAGAATCATGAAGTATTTTCATTGGTTTGATCATACTTTGCATTACTGTTTAGTTGGAGGATTTGATATCATATAAATTTATATGTGAGAACCAGAATATTCAACAGCATAACAACTGCATCTCTTGGAGCCCTCTCTGTTAAAACTGTTAAAGCACCTTTGTTCTTGGTTTTCAGCAATGCAACTTAGAATAAAATCAGTCACTAACTACAAACAGAAAAAATTTTCAAACCAAACAAAAATACCTTTTCACACAATGCTTAATTACAAGAGTTTAATTCCTTCCTATAAGATCTTGTGGAGCCTTTAAAGGTACATAGAACTGTAAAAAAATGTGAAATGGACTTTGGAAAAAGACCATTATTATGGACAGCAATGGAAATATTCCCTGAACTCCAAGTAAGACTGAAAGGCATTCTTGGGAAATGTCATGGTCATGACATTCAGTTCTTTCTTTTCTCCTTATGCAACTACTATAGACCAAATGTGAAGATATGGATTCTTTCAGGGTAGAATTAGTACCTTTAACAAGAGCTTCTGAAAAGTTCTGTAATTAAATCCCAGAATCCTCTAACTGAAAACCATTTCCCAAGACTGAAAATAAGAAGAAAGCTTATTTCCATGAGCTGCAGCGCATGATAAAAGAGCTTTTAAATATTAAATGATATATGCAAGCAATAATAAACATATTCTGTATGAATATGTGCCCTATTTAAATTTCTCAGCATTTGCCTTCAATGCAGAATTCAGTAGCTACTTCATTTGTCTAAGAGAAAACATAAATACACACAGTAACTACCCTCTCATTACTTCAATGAAAAATTCATATCTTAGGCTACAAATCTATGTTTTGTTCACTTGGTTTGCTATCTATTGGGAAATTAGTATTGCAATTCTGCTATTTGAAATTATTTGGGTGTTCAGGGAGAGAGAGAGAACATGAAGGAAAGCTGATTATTCATCTTGCTTTACATACATCTAACCCAAAACTACTTGTATATGCTATTTGTTTAAAGCTCTAAAGCCCTGGTCAATTGTATCAGGGTGTTTTAAGATTAAATCACTTCTTATTTAGTTACTACTGCAAGAAAATATTTTCTTTTTTTTTTTTTTTAATTTTAATTCAAAATATTCAGAATTACTCAATACTCTTATCTATGCTAAAAACATAACAATCAGGATATTTGTCAATTAAGAAGGTGATAAATGTGCTCATAAAAGGTTACAAAATAAATAGCATTCCTTTAAATACTATTAACTTAGAGTGATAAATAATGCCAGGAAAACTTTACAAAGATAAAACAAAACCTTTGAGAAGTTTTTGGCATTACTAAATTAGTATCTTAGTTATATATTTGGGTTTGTAAAAGAATATATTGGTTCTGTTAGTCAAGTCACACCTACTCTTCTGGAAACTACTAATTTAATAAAGATATTCAGTATTAAGATATATCCATTTTTATCCTAAAAATTGCTTTTTTAAAAGCAAAAGTTGGGCTAGTTTTTTTGTATTTCTTCTTTCACTACTTTGTGCACTCCTACGACTTCAAAAGCAGAACACATATCCATGTTTCCATTACAGTAAATCTAAATGTACCCTTTGGTTCTGATTTGACTGAGATGAGACTGGATGACAACAGGAGAAATGAGGAAGATAAAAAAGATGATTATAGAAAGCACATAATAAATAGAAATATCACACACTTTTAAAAGTGACTCAAAAACTAAAATTCAGTATCAGCCCAAAGTGACGTCAGCTATTGGCAGCAGACTCTGTGATAACAGGGGCTTCCAGTCAGCTGCATCATAGATGTATTTCCCCAGAGAGGAGCAAGAGATGCTGTAACTACCTGATAGATGCAAACATCAGGCAGTTCCAGTGCCAACTAAAACAGTCTCACATCAATACAAACCTTTAGAGACTTTTTTTGCATGGATAACATCTTTTTCTGAGGGAAGTTTTTCAGAGAGTGGAGTTTCTGATGGACAGAAATGCCTCATAAGGAAGCTGGAAATTGTAGCATGGATAGCAATCTAAAAATGCAGCTTATGAGAATTTTTTCTCCCTTCTTACAGCTAAACCTGATATAAAATCATAATTAGGCCTAGGGCTCATTATGCTTTGGACCATATTCTAACACATACTGAGTAGTAATGTCAGTGTTTACAAGGAGACAATTAGTTGTGTCAGTGAGGTTTGACTTGCCCCAAACCACAGCCCTGCTGCCTAAAATTGACTTTTCTTCCATAAAGTATGATACTAGCACTGATGTACATTCATCTGAGGGACAGTTTGTTTCAATTCTTTTCAGAGAGGAAACACTCTGCTGACCTCCACCTCTCACCATCATTTCTCAGATCCTGTGAAATAGTAACACAGAGGAAGCTTTTGTCACAGGGCTTTTTATGCCACCCTATATTTGTCAGTATACATTTCTCTAGTTTGAGAATACAGCTAGGATTATACACAAATTCATGCTCCATTTTCCCCCCTTTCTTGGTCTCTGTCATTATGACTTTAACATGTTTATCACAAAGAAAGAAATTAGAAAAGAGACAGCTTGGAAAACATGTTCCATAGTTTTCCAATAAAAGTGTTAGCTCAGATTCAAAAAGATTTTTTTTTAAAAAAAAAGAATAACCAAAACAAACAACAACAACAAAAAATCCCTGAACAAAAAACAGTCTTGGAATATCGGTGATAATGATTATTCTTAGAAACAATTTCAGCAATAGATAATATCTCTATATCAGCTGCAGCCTATCATACTAAAAAAGTTTTTGCCAATCTGAGACCTGTTTAAAATGCCAAATGCTGAGGAAATATCCCTCCTACCTCCAAGCAGTTGCTCCTGCTTTGTATTTCCACTGTTAATGACATTTAACAGCACAATGTTTGCATAGGGACCAGAAATAGAAATATTTATCCTTTAAGGAGCAGAAGTGTTGAAGAAAATGTATTTACCCCAATTTCATATTTTCTTCTTTTTCCTCTGTCATTCTATTTTTTCACTTTTTAAATTTTTTCTTGGCAAAGAACTGGAAGCTTGCAAATGGCAAAAAAATAAGCTGTTTTGAAATAATAGGACTGTCATTCTAAGGTTATTTTTCTGCACAGTCTCTTTCCAAAGTAATCTTTTTGTTGTTGTTGTTAATTAATCAACTCATACCATGTTTTAAAAGTATTTTACTTACTTATTTATGTAAGTAAGTATTGAAAAGCAAATTAAAAAAGATCAGTCCCTTTTTTAAGGCGATGGAGTGCTACTTCAGTTTGATTATATTCTGGTCCTTCAGGTGAACACAGTTCTAATCTGATTCATGCAAATTTATTTCAGTGAAATAACAAAAGAAGCAGAACAATTTTATTCTCATAATTCTTATTTCTCTGGGAGGTCACTCTAAACAAGGCAGCAGTGCTGTAGTGAAGGGAATCACTGGAATGAACTGGATATTTATAGTTTATACGCTAAAGGTGAGAATTGTTGACAAAAAATGGTAACCAAGAGCCCAGTGTACCATGACTAGCACCAGAGATGACCAGGAAAGACATAATCTTCATTTTTGGTCAAAATTGGGGGAAGAATTGGGTTCATAGGAATTATGTTTCAGGTCTGAACAACCTACTATATTCTCACTTCCTCATATCACATTTGTACCCATGTATACACACACTACTGTGAATGTCATGCCCATTTTGCACTTCTAAAGGTACCCAGTTCCTTGATAAGCAAGAGTCAGAGAGGAAAGGTTCACATGGAAAAAAGCCAGAGTTTCAAGACAGCTTAGTCCTGTTTCATGGGTACTTTTCATGTTACTCTACAGAGCAGCACTAAGGGCAGAGAAAGACATCTGACACTAAGCCTTGACCCCCTGGGGAAGCACAGTGACAGTCCCATTTGACCCTCCTTTCACTGCCGTGTGAGGGGAAGGGAATGTAATTCCTAAAATGGTCTGAGGGTCAGTTAGGGGCTAATGAAAGTTTTCCATGATAATCCAGGAAGGAATTTAAGCCTGCATTATTATCCATTTATTTACCTATTGGGTAAATAAAGTGGCAAGTACCTATTCTGTAGCTCTACATATTTCACAGGTGTCCTTTTCTATGTTGCAATTATGAAACTCAGAGCAGTATTAATTCAAAACATTTTATTTTTTTAATAGCTACTTTAACTTTTTTAAAAAAGTCTTTCTATAAATCATTCAGGGTGACTGATGCATTCCCCTGATATCCAAATGCTGTTGGGCACATAAGAAAATTATGCCAAGCTGGAATTACAGAATCTGAAGTGAATATCTGAAGACTTTTCTGTCCCCCAGAATGTGATCAGAAGAGTTTGTGACTGGGAAGGCAAGCACACAAGTATTGCATGCCTCTATTTGTAATAAAGAAATTGGAAAATGTGTTTGAGAACACTTTCTGCAGTTTACTGAGTACAAAGCTAAAGATTGGTCCCAGCACTGCCACACCCAGCCTATCTTCAATTTACTAGAAAAATCTAGATTAGCTAGAAATGAGCAACTCTTACCTGCCAACACCACTCTGGCAGGTTTGACAGTCACATGAAACCTTGCATTGTGCAGTTTTCACTGCCAGTTTGATGTGTTGCCTGGTTTAGAAGCACTGGAAACTTTAGACAGAATTTCCAAGTGGGTGCTGCTGGAAAGCATTTTACACAGCTCACCTTCAAGGAGCAGGGCTGTGGGCAGCCTGAGATCCAGCAGGGGAGAGACTGGCAGCAGCACGGGAACATTTCAGCTGACCATTATGGAAAATTCCAGTGTCTGTCTTGCCTCCCACAGCCAAGTTCAGTGTTTGATTTTGCAGCAGTTTTGATGAGATTGGAGCTTTAGAAGTGCAATGCAGCCATGAACTTAAAGGCAACGACTTGAAATTTGGGCAGGATACTGAAAGCAGAGTGCAAATGTTTTGCTTTCCTTTCACATTTTGGATAGGCAGAACAGGCTATCACTAACTTCTGCTGTTTGCTGGTGGGGTTCTGTTTGTTTGTTTTGAAGTAGTGCTGTCTTTCTGAGTGCAAATACTGATTTTTACCTGGTGAATTGCTATTTGAAAACAATCATGATTTAAGCAAAAATGCTTACAATTTAATGAGTTTAAACCATTAAAAAATATATAACCACACTGGTCTCATGATCACCATCTCCAACTTCATTTTAAACCTCCAGCACATTATTTGAAGTTAGAAAAATATTCAGAGAATACCAAGTGGAGTCTGGGATCCTGATAGAGCAATGATGAATTTCAAATGCAAAGAGCAAAGGATCACCTTTTCAGGCCATTGTCAAGAGTTAGTGCACACACTAATTCTGATTCCTGCTGGCAGCTGCTGAACTGTGTGGCTGCCAAACATGGCTAGGCTAAAGGAATCCTGTAGTGACATAAGATATTTTCATAGAATCATAATATCACAGAATTGTTTAGCTTGGAAAAGATCCTTAACTTTATCAAATCCAACTGCTAAAAACACTGTTAAACAAATATTAAAGCTGACACAAAGCTGAGCAGAAAAAATCACAGTCCTTCAACAGAAATGTTTGCAGTTTAGCCTAACTCTGGCTGATCCCCAGGCAGAGTAATTTGGGTATCTCCTTAAGTAGGGATCAATACATTTAAATTAAATTCTAACCCAGGTAATCCAATTTTCTTCTTTTCTGTATGAAAACAAAAAAACCAAAAATAATCAATTTGAATCTAGGCAACACTTCAGTAAACATCTTGATTTGTCATTCAAGAGTTATTTTTTCCATTTCTATATCAGCCACAGGCAAACTATTGAAAGATGTCTAGAAAACAGACATTTAATTTCAAATGAAGTTATTTATGCTGAATAGCAAAGAATGATGTCATGAACCAAATTCTTTATCTACAAACCCAAGCAGAGAGGTTTCCTCATCCTCCCTGTACTCTAATCTACTTTTGGGACTCTGCCTAGTAGTGAGTCTGGAAGTGCAACCTTCAAAACCATTCAAGTCTCATCATCTCTGAGATGACCAAAGAGGGTGCCAATCATTGCTGACTGTAATGATATTTGCTGTGATGTAGACATTGTCAGACAGGAATCACAATGAGATATGCCTGTTATTTTATAAACAGGAATTTAGGGTCTTTTTGTCCCTCTTCTCATCAACCTAGTACAGATGACTGAGAGATTAAGAGAGATTTTGAGTTCTTTGAATTCATCAGAAGTGAAAATAAAGTTTTGGTTTTTTTTTAATATCTCCAAACCTGGAACTGTCTGAACACAGCCAAAAAGCTCCTGCCTATGACTGCTCTTACAGTATTGCAGTAGCTGTTTGGAATATGTTTTTATTTATTTTGTTGGTAAGCCTGTTTTTCAACAATGACTGCCAGACAGGGGTGACATTTCACCAACTCCAGCAGTGTCACAAAAATCATCATTTGATGGAGCTACTATGCAAGTGATGAAATTATGTTGTTCAGAAAAAAGACTCAGTGAGCATTGTGATCTTTCAGGCACCACATCCTAATAGTTAATTCCCACCAGTACTACTGAGAGTTTTTGAGCCTCATTTGCTGCAATATCTGCCTTCTTTAACATTTCCTCCTCCCAAATTTCTTCACTTCCAGACCGTCTAAGTTCTCAATTATATTTTTTTTCATCTACTTATGCATTCATATTTCATTGACCATTAAGACTTGGCTCATGACTCTGAAAAAAAAGAGATTCTAAATAATTTTAGTTAATTTTTCCTGGTGTATTAGGCAGAGATATATCTTCCAGACAGAAAACAAGGGAATAGCAAGCAATTTTTAAAGGTTTGATTTTTAATGTGAGCATTCACTTACTGATGACATATGAAAAAAAGATTAGAAGAATTCTAAATGCTTGTCTAGTTGCCAAGCTGCCTCAGACTCACAATTTCAATATTTACAGCTTGCACTCTAACCTGTTCAACAATGCTCGGGGAAGTTCCAGGCATGGGCATCAAGTCTCAAAGGACAATCAAGGTTATTTAAAACCAATCTGGTCTGTGGATGCAAAATTCACACCTTATATTTAGCAGACAAAATTAGAAGTATTTCTGATTTTTTGTATCTAAGGTGTTTCCCTTTTACTCAGTGCTGCAGGAGGAGGAGGGCTTACTGGCTGTGAGAGATTATTTGTATAATAAAGCCATATAAAGCATTAATTTAGTCTTTTAAAAACCTATTCTAATATTCTTCATGCATTTATATTTCAATATTGTTTATCATCTGTGCATAAGATGCAGAGATTTCTCTCAAATGTCTGGGAAGGTAGCTAACATAACCTTAGGGAGGGAGAAAAATAGGTTTATATATTTGGCAGTGTTGTTTACTTTGCTATAATGCCATTTCTAGAATGAAAGCAACTGAGCAAGTAAAGGAACATCAGGCAGTGGATTATATAGTAATAGCTTTAAAGGCAATTTGGAGCCTCTCACTTTCTCTATTCCTTAGAAAGAGCACAACAGATATAAAGGTTTTCAAACAGGCAAAGGCTGCATGCTGCAGCTGGAGTATTTCATGATGACAGGTAAAGGCAAAGCTGACGGGTAAAGGCAAAGCTCTTCAATGTATTTCATATAAATTCTAAAATGATTTTGAGAACTACCCTTTGGAGGGGGAGAGGGAAATCATGATTTTTTTTAACAAGTATATGATGTCTAGCTGTGCTTTTGGCTGATGTTTTCACTGTGTCATTCTATACAAACTTGGGCAGCAAACTTTCATGAAAGCATAATTTCAGTGATATTCAGGTAGGGAACATTCATCACCAGCTAATGTAATCTTAAATATATAATGCAAAAATATAACTAAATATCCATCACCTTTGAACTACTCAGTAGTTTGAATCTAAATATTTATAGCTTAAACGGAACTAATCCTGCATAACAGTGTTATACAGCCTGCTGGTACATAAATGATAAATTAAAAACCTTAAATAAACTTATTTTTTAACAGAATTTAGAAACTAACTTCAGTGTGATAGCTATGACAATCTTAATGATATAGTGATATTCAATTTTTAAAAATACATTTAATAGTTTAAAGAGTGGCAAATACTCTCAATTATAGCTTTAACAGTATTTTACCTTTCCCAATTATTCATATCTTTAATTACTTTTCACAGTGGTTTGTCTTGTTTTTCTCTCCTTCTGCTATTTCTTTTTATAAATCAGTTGTAGAGAGTAAAAAGAAATCTAAGCATATTCATTCCACTTCTATTGTTTTCTTTAATGGAATGTCAACAACTATTGTAGTTCTGAAGAGCTCCATTGTACCATGGACTGTTGAAGCCAAGAGTGGGTTTAAAAAGCTGTGATTATAGCAGCCATTCATGATGACAGATACAACTGTATTCATTTAAATATATTCAGAACTTCTGACTACCTCCCCAGTCTTTAGTGTCAATAATATCTTGTGAAAAATTTTACAGATTCCCACAGCAGGGAAAATCATAGTTGCATTTACACAGGGCTTCCTGTAGAAAAAAAAAATCACTGCCTTCTCTACATTTATTTTTTCCCACCTCTACTGGTGGAAGCCTCTTACTCCTTCTATATTTGCATATTTATTTTCTCCTGTACAGCACAAATCTTTAAGGGGGTGTTCTTGCAGACTTCCCAGGCTCCCATTGCACAGTAGAAAGGGATATATATTTGTCTTAAACAAGTGCTCTATCCACAGCTATTCTACTGCCTTGGTTTGAATTCACAGCTACTCTTCTTCTGCACCCAGCCAAACTGCCATCTTATTTAGGAAAAAGAGTTGGTGCATTACTACAGGCATTAAAAGACTGCCTCTTATCTCATAGAACTTCCTAAAATATAGCAGGATTTTAAATTGTCTTATTCTTGTTAAAATTGTATTTTCCTTCCAGGGTAGAAAGTTCCATATATTTCTTCAACAATGTGTTACTCAATATTTGGTAAAGGTCAAATACAGCTAAGCATTTTTAAAACTTTTTTTTTTCTTCTCACAAAACAAACAAACACAAAAGCAACCTGTGTGTCTCCTCTCCTCTCCACTCCTCTCCTCTCCTCTCCTCTCCTCTCCTCTCCATCGGCAAAGATTTTGGAGAATGAAAAGAGATTTCTTTCTGTCGACTGGTAGTCAGCAAACTATATCCAAATTTAATGAAGTTAAATTTAAAAGTGTTTAATTAAAATATGTGAATATTTATAATTAAAAGTACAAGAGGTAAAACTGATTTTAATAGTCATGAGACTATTGTTTTTATTAGAATAGGTTAAAAATCACCAGATGTCTCCTTTCTGCAGGTGAGTACACTTTTCACCCTCTTTCAAATTTTTAACAGAACAGCCCACCAATCCAGGGCAAATGATTTTTTTTCTTTTCTCAAAATCCTTTACAGGTTTAGCACTGGCTTACCTTCTCTTCTAATGGCTGAAATTGCAGAAAACATTTTTGATTCTCCCAACTTGCTCTTGAAAGGCCTCTAAAAAACTAAATACCCCTTTTCTACACATGTTGAAGATACAATCCACATCCTGAAAATTTATCAGTAGTTCAGTCAATTTAACTGGATGTTATCAATTGCTATAAAAAAAACAAGAATTAAGTCCATCTCCAATTCAGTTTTTGAATCAGAATTGCATTTCTTATTCAACTCATTCATTTAATCTTCCATAATATACATGAGCAGCAACTATAAGGACCTTCCACACATGTAGTTATTCATTCTGCAACAATTAACTTATAAAAAAAACCTCTCCCTTCTGCCCACAAAATCCTTTTAAAATACCAAAAGTAAGTTAATTATTTTTCTGTTGACTCTGTATAGTATTTTTAATCAAGTTAATGCAAGTTTTCTGCCCTTTGATACTCTGAAGCACTCAGTTTAATAAGGGAGACAGATCAGCTGCCATGTTTTCTTAGAGGAGTGACTTTGCCCTACATTCAAAAATGGAAAGAAAACTTTCAAATCATGAAAGTCTTTTAATTTGGCCTGTAAGGCCCAACCCCCCCATAATTTATATTACTTGGGTTAGTTTTCTTTTTAATAAAGTAGCATTTTTCAGAGCTGCTGTTTTCAAAGGATAGATCATAAAAAACCAACACTTACACTTATCATGTGTCTTATGGAACTATTAAGTAAAAAACAGGACTCTGAACTTGTATTTATGATATTTTTTTCCAATTTATATATATTATAGTCTAAAGTAAGACACCTTCAGTGCTTTATGCTTTCTGCCCACCCCCAAGCTGGCACTTCTACCCGTATGTCTTTTTGAGTAGAGCTCATAAATCCTTGTTCTCTCAGCTTTATGTGGATATCAAAACTACTATGACAGATCACAAAGATGGTTTTGGACCACACAGACACCTAGAGCAGAACAGTACAGACATTAGCTTTTGAAAATAGGAGCTGTAATCTGCCCACTACCATTTATCATATATTGGAATAAGACATTACAGAACACATGCAAAAGCATTTTGAAATGTCGTAGACTTTTCAAAAGCCAGACTAGGTCTTTCAAGCATGTTTCTTCAGTCTTTTGAGCCTCTCTTAGTAAAAGAAATAGCTGCTTAGGACTATTTCCTATTAAGTGCAGAGCTTTTTATTTGTGCACAAGAATAGGGAAAAAAATAAATGCTTTTCCTGTTGTGATCACATAATCTCCACTGAATGTAATATTATCCACATTTTGTGAGTGTCTTTTCTTCCTAAATCTCTGGTCCTGAGCTCCCATTCATCCTTATAAATGTCACTGCTCAAATGTAAGCAAAAAGTCTAGTGGTTTTAGCTGTATGAAAATGACAAACAGTTCACCAAGACTTAATTTTTCATTTTTCCTGGTGGTGTCAGAGTAGCTCCTCAGAAAACTGAATTTACTCCCAAAAGTCTAGATATTAAATTTAAAAAATAAAAATGCATATCCAACCCACACAAAGGAATGAGCCTATTTCTATTTAAATTAGCTTATCACAATGCATTTTTTGCCCTTTGCCTAGTTATTCATGAGTGACTTTTTGAATTCTGAACACTAACTCAAAAATTCAGAAAAACTAATGGAATTGTTTTGAGAGAAGAAAACACCTGAAAATTCAAAACGGGATGTCAGCAACACTCTGCCACTGCACAGAGGGGTGGCTGCTGGGCTGGAGGCTGTGGCCAGGTGGGAAGGTGCTCACTTTGGCCCAGGAGCAGTGGTCCCAGCTGCCTCCATCCCAGGGGATTATTTTTGTGCTGCCTTTCTTCCCAAGGCTTGGCCCGTCCTCTGCCGCTCCCTGAGTTGTGCCCAGGGCAGGGTGGGCAGATGGGCGGTTTGCTGGAGGGGCAGGAACAACCAGAGCAGTGTTTGTGGGGTGGCAGTGTGGCCCTCCAAAGATACCTCCTGCTGCTGCACATCTTGGAGGTGACACCAAGACCCAAAATGTGTTGCTGGTTTGTGGGTTCATGGGGTGCTGGAATCCTAAAAGCTGATAATTTGGGATTTTCTGTTCTAACAGGCACTGACCCAAAAGAGAACCCTGCATTTAACCTCAGGCTTCCAGCATTGAGTAAGCATTGAGTGATGGCACAGGGTTTGTGGGTGTGGCACAATTTGAATGGTATTGTGTGATCTCACTGGGTGAAAAACTTAGGGTTTAAGGTTTTAGTATATAGTAATGTGTGTGAGCCAAGATGGAGGATTTAAGGAGTTGTCTAAGACCTTCTTTTTACTTTCTTCTTCCTTTTCTGTCATAGGTTTATGTGATTTTCTGTAAGTGGGTTAATTGCAGACCGTTAGCGGTCATCATTGGGTCAAAAATATAAATAATATAGGTGCCATCCTGTTATTGGGTAAATAGTGCTTAAAAGACCTTGGAAAAAGTTAGTAGCAGCCATTTTGCCACATTCTCCCAGCATGCTAGTTAGAGCTCATGGCCTGTGAGTCTGTAAATTCTCAGTAAATAGATAAGATACAATAAATCACCAAATCCCAACCAGAACTTTTGTTTCCCATGATTCATTCATCCTGACCTTGGCAAGAACAAGAAAAAAGAACCCACACCATAACAATGGGGCAGGCTGGGCAAAGAGGTTTCGGCTTAGGCCACTGAAATCCCAAACTGAGAGGCAATTACCAACACCCAAACACAAAGATAGGAACCTTTCCGTGGACATGCAAAGACTCAGAGGGGGCAGCATGTTAGGACAGGTCCAGCTTGGAATGCCATAAGGCAGCTGGTGCTTGGGCTCTAGCGCCAGGCTCAAAGCTGTGGAGGAACCAGATGTTCATGGAAAGTTGCACTGTTCTCTTGGAAGAGTGTAGAAGGTACAAGGTTTCCTGGTGGACCTCTACGACAAGGGAACAAAACTCACCCCTCTCCTCAGTTCTTCACCCACCTGGGCATTCAAGACTATTGGTAGCAACATTAAAAATGCCCTGTTAGAAGATATGTCTAAGTACTGAACAGAAATAGGAGCTTAAAATAAATTTACTGTCTCTACACTGAAGCTTTGTAACACACCTACTTTATAATAAAACATATATTCTGTTTACTGCAGCTCTCAAACAAAAACCTTTGTTTTCAAAGAGGACTCATTTTTCTTTATCTTTAGGTTGCAGTGAATTGAGAATAGTGAAGTATAAAAGGAAAGCTTCCAGTTGTCTTGTAGTCACAATCATCACTTTCAAATAAATCATAGAATGATAAAGGGAAAATTGATGCTACATGTGAAGCACAGTTTATTCTAACTGCCAAAATTAATCAAAACAGCAATATTTTGATAAAAACCCCTATACTTATTTTGCACACTGCAGCTAGCTTAAAGAAAGGCATGCTGTGATTCCATCCTAAGAAAACCTAAATACCTTGAAAAAGAATAACAGTAATGTTGCTTTAGACATATCAAGGTAAAAGCAATATATTTTATTAGACCAACTGGTATGTTAAGCCCCTGAGATTTAAAGACAGCCTTGTACAACCAAAAGCTTGAGCTGTTATTTTTTTTTCCCAGCTGAATATCTTGATTAAAAACCAAATAATATTTCTACTAAAGATCTGTACTTGTCTGCTTTGAAAAGCTTACATGAATTCTTGTGCTTGTTTTATAACAAGAAAACATTATGTAGAGCCAGCTTGCCATTTCCAAAGGTTATAACCATAACAACTGTGAAACCCTAAAGTAGGATTCATGTGCTTTAGATGCCTATATTATAATCTACATTAGAGTTTGTCAACTAAAGCCCTTGGATAGTCAAGAGATGGAAGTGGAATTCTGCAGAACTCAGCTCATCTGATGTTCAGCACATTGGCACAGAGAGGATATCACTCACCCTGTGGAATTGCCAGGAAGAGCAGCCAGCTCATGTGCCAGTGAGTGTTAATATTGAACTTAGGTGAGAGGAGTCTCACCTCTAGGAAAAAAAAAACCACAGGTCATGTACTCACCATAAATACACTTTCCATAACTTGAGTAAAATCATGCTGTGGGACTATTGGCTCCACAAAGGGCTTGTTAAGGGCTGGGAATGTTCATTGTCATACTGAGTGTCTGGAGAAATATAATCCTCTTGTTGAACATGGGAAGAATGCAGTGAGGAGGAACTGAATGATTTAGAGAAGGAGAAAACTCACAGGCATCTTTTTACTCTAGTTCCTCTGTCTTGAATTTGTGTAGAGAATGTGGAGGAAATTCACTGATTTATATCACCCCTCACTCATGTTTCTATGTAGTTATATCTAATATTTTTAAATTAATCCAGTTCTGGATGTGTGTATAATAATCCAAAGGAAAAACTACATTAAAGAAATGGAAAAATGTCATTGCTGGTTCCAATTTCCTTTTCATACTGAAACAATTATTGTGTATTATCACATTCACACAGAAAAATCCCCAAAAAACAAGCTGGTGAAATTGTTTTCTCATATTAAGCTCTCACATAGATAAGTAAAGCATCAGAAGTTAAATTATTGTACAATTTTGATTTAGTAATTTCTATTCCCTTTAACATACCTATAATTTTTAAACTTTTCAGATAAAGTACCCTGTAGTACAGTGTTATTTCTCTCAGCTGCTGAATTTCAGATGTATTTTTTCCAATAAGTCAGTAGGTGTTTTACCCTGATTTATTCCAGTAAGGACTGAAACAAACTGCTTACCAAAGTGAGTAAACTCAGCATCTGTACTTTACAGTCCTGTAGAAATAGATGGGCAGGCTTTCCATTTTATTATGGTTAAAAGAAATAAAGATGTTTCATCTCTTGTTCATCCTGTTTTGGATGGTTAATAAGCAGCTACCGTGCATTTTGCCTGTTACTAAAGCATAAAGAAAGAATATTTAGATTACCTTTAGAAAATTGTTTTATTCATTAATTAAAAGAAATTGCATGACAGAATAACTAAAAAAACATCAGGGTAATTTTCAGAGATTTTTTTTTAAAACTGATTTCAATTTTTGAAATTAACATCAGTTTTGATCTTTCATAACCAGAAAGTCGAAAGATGAAATTTTGACTCTTTAAGTCAATAGGCCAACAGACAACAATCTCAGAGAAACTAAGATTTCTGTCTTGATTCACCCTTGTAGTAGAATTCAAAGGGAAACTTGTTTCCTAAATTTGATATGCACTGTTTTTCTATTGTTTGCATAATATGATATCTTGGGCAATTAATTAATAATATGAGACAACAGCATGAAAAAAAGCCTTTTTTTCCTTAGGGATGGTGAAAGGGAAATGACAATATTTCTGAGGATGTCAATATTGTTTAAAAATTACTCATTTAACATAGTAAAAGATATATTAGATACCTGCTAAATTATTTTGAAGCTACTATTCTGTTAATACACATGTCCGCATGTGATATTGCTGCAGTTAAAATGAGGTCTCTTTCCTTTTCTTCTGTAAACAAAAATTTTCTGCTTCTAAAAACAATTGCAATTATTTCATGTATTTCTTCTGAACATGTGTATCACTGATATAATTTTGCTTAGTAGCTCTGAGTTTGGAACTTGCCTAAGCCATTTGAAAGACACTAAAAGCATTGGAAAATCTCTCCATTTTTAAAGCTAAATATTCAGTTAGTCCAATTGTGTATAGACTTTTTAAGGTCCATATGCTACTGTACTGGTGCATTTTATATTCTGGTTTATTAAAGAACCATCCTGGAAGACTCCACTGTACATATAAATTATCTAAAGCAGTATAAGAAAAGCTTTGGAGATGCCAAATGCTCAGTTAGGACAGTATTGCTGGATTTAACATACTCTAGGGGAACGTAAAAGTAAAATGAAATCTTCTGATTCCATAGCAATAACATGAAACATTAACGTTCAGTGTAATTAATCTACTTTTTAGAAGGTTGTTTAACAAGCATCTTGGGTGCCTTAACAACAGATTTATTTAATTTTGTGAGATATTATTGAACTACAAGTTTATATGTCTTTTATGTCTTCAGTAGTCATTAACACATTTTTGTGATAAACGTTTGTCTGAAAATTCTTTCTGTAGAATGCAGTTCATCTTAAAAACCTCACTACAGTAAACTGAAACAATCATCCTGGTAACAACATCCACTCACGTTGTTTTTATTTCAATATTCTCATATGACTCATGAAGAAAGGGAAATAGACTGACACAAACAAACTTCCATTTTGGAAAAGTCATTTCCCTGGTTTTTTTTTTTTTTCTTTCACTTGATGTAAAAAACCAAATTTGTTAGGACTTATTATTTTATCTTAGTCTTTAACCTTAGACATGAAACCAAAACTGAAAATAACCCTAACATCTTCACAAAAAAAATAGTATAAGTTTTAAAAGACAGTAGATTTCTAATAACACTTAGAAATACACAAAATTGTTGTAAATTTAACAGCAGTATGCACAGTAATGCAATGCACTTCTTGCATAATAGCTAATTTATTAATTTAAGTGGAATTTTTCATTTTTATTATAGACTAAGACTTTTTCTATTTCTTAGCAATTATTGACACAATGCCCAACTTTTACTGTCACCAGATTGTCCACAGGGAGTGCAGGACTCCAGCAGAAATCATGACTGCATCATCAACCACTGGTGGCCACATCCTGGAGGACTTTTGGGAAATAACAGAAAAAGAGCAGTACCCTGTGCATGAAACAGGACATTGTCCAGAATGATGAGCACATAAACACATCACCCTAAGGGAA